>JAJAGP010000509.1:24881-294905 GCA_025084515.1 Ancistrus triradiatus
TTTTCTCATTTTGTCTCTCATAGTTGAAGTGTACCTATGATGAAAATTACAGACCTCTCTCATCTTTCTAAGTAGGAGAACTTGCACAATCAGTGGCTGACTAAATACGTCCCCCCCCACCCCCCCACTGTATGATAACCTAGATAACTGCTACAAGACAACTTCTACAAATGATTTAAATTGTGAGGGGTTACTGCCTGTTGCAACTTCAAATTAACATTTACTTTAACACTGTTCAGTTCAACAGTGACTAATAATAAGTCATATTTATATAGCACCTTTCACATACCCAAAGTCGCTTTACACATACACGCACACAATAAAACAACAAAAAAGAAAACAACTAAATACCAAGAGAATGAAGAGAAATGTTCACAAAAGAGAAAATTCTTGAAATCAGATTTAAAAGTAGAAAAAGAAGAGCAGTCACAAAGAGATTGAGGAAGAGCATTTCAGCTTGTTTTGAGGGCCATGGCACTGAAGGACCTGCTGCCTCAGGTGGAAATTCTGTTGCAAGAGAAGCTCAATAATACAGTATGTACACTCACTTATAACTGAATTTGATCATTGCTGATGAACATGGACAGAAAGCACAGAGGCCTGGATGGTCAAGGTGTGGCAACATGGTTTGTGCCTGCATAATACTTCACTCCCATTCAGTAATGGAAAATACATTGCCAGATGGTACTGCCCTTAGACCTAAGCTGAGGGCTATTGAGGTAGCTCAAGTGAGAGTGGCACACATTTAATCTTACTTATGTGGAAAGCTTTCATTTATTTAATTAGGGCATAATGGTCCATGTGGGCAGTTTAAAAAGGGTGGAGAAAATGAGACAGAACTGACACATAACTGTGAGTAGCAGTAAGCCACTACACCTAAAAATGGTCACTCATGTTTACTGGTAAAAGTGGGTGGCAAAGATGAAGTCTTATTTGGATGCAACGTTGAGTCACATTCATAAAATGTGGCATAGGACATGGAAGTTCCAAAGAGTTAATCATATAGGAATAAAGTCTTTGTCTACAAAACTGATCTACTCTGTTTTTTGTATTATTTGTATATACGTATATATTTTTTGTACTTTGTGTCTTATCTTTATTCTAACGTCATCTGCTGCAACACAGATATTTCCCTTTGGTGATAAATAAAGTACTTTATCTATCCCTATTTATAAAGACAAGTTGTGGCAAGCAATCGCACCCGTTTCAGAACAAGAAAGTTGTGCCTGATTGTGTATGACATTAAGACACTATATAGTGAGCAAATTCACCGAAAAGAGGCGTGTACAGTAAACACATGATGGTACATAAAATGCCACTCATTATTAATATTATTAATAGAATTGTCTAGGTTTTCTAGGCTGAATGATTTACCTCTTTAAATGCAAAAAAGAGCTACACTCTGAACATTAAACAATAAAATCCTAAATTATACGGAAAGAACAAAGATTCAGGCACTGGCTTATTTAGGTCACTGCGTAATTGTGCATGCTGTTCATTGGATCAGAAAAACAGATGACTAGCCCAGTTTTTGCACACAGAGTCAAGCTCTAAACTCGCAGCAGCACTTTGCTATAGAAATGACAGCAGGCCTGAAATCTCCGGATGATGTGAGGTTGTAAAGTTTTTCACAGTGACAATTACTGAAGCCCGGTGTTTAAAGGCACATGCCAAAAGATTTACAATACCACTTAAGCCACTTGTAACAAACATGCAAACAAAAATAAATAAACAGTTAGAATACTTATGGCTTCTTGTGTAAAAAGAGCTAAACATAACAGGGGTAGCACAGTGGTTAACCCTCAAATGCTCACACATCTTCACTAGCTAAATAATTTGGAAGCTGGCACAAGTTTTGACATATCTTTTCAAAGAATGAGTCGCCCCACTGTCCCAAATGGCCTTGTCCCTGCACCTAACCAGAGCATGTATCCATTTACATTAAAGATGAGGGGTCCTCTTCCTGCCATTGCAAAAGCAGGTCCTGTTGGAGGTCCTGACAAAGCTGGCGGATGAACATGGCGAGTGTAGTCTGGGCTTTGTGCAAATTTACTCTTGATAAAGAAGTCTGTCTTGGGTCAGTGGAAAATTAAGTTACTGATGTAGCGGGGGATATTGTGAAACTATGGAATTAGGCAGACCAAACTGAGAAAAAAAAGAGCAAAATCGTTCACAGTGCAGAGACCCTCTGGTTATTGACAGGAAGCAGATAAAATACATCCTGGCAACTGTGGAAGAGAAAAAGCCTTAGCTGATAACTCTGTCTTCCACTTTAAAATTTCACCCATGGCTAAGCTGGGAACTGCCAGTTCTGCAAAAGAATGTTCAAGGCTTTTTGACAGAAAGGTCTTTTTAAAAAAATAAAGCAAGGAAACTCCAGTTAGAGCGAGTTGGTCATGAAAGGTATTGGGTCCATACCACCAGCTCTCATGGACTGCATCAGCAGACACATCATGCTATAGCAGCTGGTGAATGCAAGGGACACATAACAGTTACACAAACCAAATGACATCCTACTTGTGGGTACAGTTTCTCAATGACTACAAATGGACTTCTTGTGGTGATGCAGTAAAATCATGGTGTATTCTATCATTTCATGTGCAAGACAGTTTGACATAGGCTAGGCTACAAAACCAAAAAGCCCCAACGTCCAATGTGTTATGTAACCTTTTTCAGTTCTGTAATCACTTCTCTTTCACAAAAGCCCCAGCCCTAACAGACTGCAGACTAATCAGGGACACATTTGCTGAATATTGGAGAATTCCTGCTTACATTTTTGAAAGATACTTCTGCATTTTATTTCAAGTTAAAAACTGCAATGCTGACGAACAACAGTTTACATGAAATGAAACATTTCTTCCAGCTTGTCCACAGACTGAAAGGTCTTCTAACCATTTTAACTCATCTTTATCAAAGGAACCAAAAATCGTGTGTTAACTGCCACCCAATTTCAACATGTTTGTTGCATTTTACTCATTAACCAACATTTTATATATGAGATAAAGTTATTATCCAACAGCTCTGTGTTTTTAAATGATAACACTTAAACATGACGTATTTCCATTTGTTTCAGGATGCGCTAAAGCACAGAATTATTAAATGTTAAAGTCTTCAGTGACCTTGTTCTCAGCTATGATTGTGTCATTTCCTATTCCATAACTGTTTAATGTGAATACAGCATTTGACACTGCTGACCATGGAATTTTACAAGGTTAAAAACCCAGCTGGTTTAGAGAGACAGCATTTGTTCCTAGTATAAATTTTATTTGACCAGTTCGCTAGAGTCAACTGAGGTTATTTTGAACATAAAAGATGCAGTTCTTTTTTTCCCCTTCTGAATTAATATATAGCCCCTGGGATGTAATCTGCTAATATAAATGTCACATTCACTTACTGTATATGGTGATGATGCACAGTTATACTTATCAGTTCAGCCAGATTCAACAGTATAAATTATGCAATAAGTCATGTGTTAAAGACATAAATATGTTGAATAAATAGAAACATTCTTCCTCTAAACTTGAATAAAGCAGAAGCACTGATGTCAGGTATTAAGTCTCTCCGACATAAGGTCATGATTCCACCATCCAAAATTGTTCTGTGAGACTAAAAGCTATCGTTACAGACCTTGGTTGAACACTTGGTAAAAATACAAATCATTTTTTGGGAAACATAGCTAAAACTAGAGAGGTGCATTTCCTGAAGAAAATGCGAGTGTGATTGCCACTCTGCAATGGCCAAACCTTAGTGTACCTCATGGGCCCAAAGGGCATCACGTCACCCCAGGGTGCCCCCGGGACCAAGCGTGCCAAATTTTGTGGCTGTAGGTCATAAACTGACTGAGTTACGGTCATTGGCCTGCCAGGGGCCCCAATGCCAAGTCGGTTTTGACAGGGGCCCCATGGGCATCACATATCACCTCAGATTGCACCCGGGACCAAGCCTGCTGAATTCTGTGGCCGTAGGTCGATGACTGAGTTACAGTCATTGGCCTGCCAGGGGCCCCAGTGCCCAGCCAGGGTCCAGAGGGGCCCCATGGGCATCACATGTCACCTCAGATTGCACCCGGGACCAAGCCTGCCAAATTTTGTAGCCCTATGTCAAAAACTGACTGAGTTCTGATTTATTAACTTTTGGCCCATTCATTTCCTATGGGAAAATTTGGGACATTTCAGGGGCCCCTATGGGGCCCCCCAAAGTCCGACCGGAAAGCGCTATACAAGCACACCATTCCCGACCAGACCGGACGCAATGGCACTGGAACGGGGTCGATATCTCGAAAATTGCGGCAGTTGATGTGCGTCGAAAATTTCGGAATGTTCAGAATCGGATAACAATAGTGTGATCACCTATATAGGCCATCACACTAATAAGGTATACTACACAATTCTTTTACAGTAGTGTTTAAACATTTGTGCACCCTTTTTCTAGATTTCTTCATGAATATAAATGTAAAACTTCAGATTTTCATACACAGTACCTGGTGGGAACCCATCATGCAGCAATAACTGCAACTAAACATCTCCAGTAACCATTGATCATTCCTGCACATTGGCATTGCTCTGTACAGGACAGTTTCAACCCTGGGATGTTGGTGGGTTTTCTCACACAAACTGTTTCCAAAACATTTCTGTTTCATTAAGGTCAGGACTTTGACTTGGAAATTCCAACACATTAACTTTAATCTTCTTTAACCATTTTTTGGTAGAACAACTTGTGTTTAGGGTTGCTTTCATGCTTCATGACCACATATTCGCAGACAGCTGTCCCGTTATTTTCCTACAGAATTTGCTGGCATACTGCAAAATTCATTGTTCCTTCATGCATAATGCAAAATTCATTGTTATATGTCCAGCTGTGCTGGCACACATGCAGCAAAACGGGCCCAAACCATGATATTACCACCATCATGTTACACAATAACTTAATTAATGCTGTTTAAATTCTTGTGCTTTACCACAAAACCCTTGTTTTGTTGTCTTGAAAATGATTTGAAGAAAGACTTTCAACTCCATGATCTATATAAAGAACTGCATAAATAATATAATTGTTTTTACCAACACCTTCTAAGAATAGCTGCATCCAAAACTATTGGCTGGTCACAATATAGGGCACTATTTTGTGGTTCTGCCATTTTTAATAGTATCCGAAAACATATTGTGAAATATCCAGAGCACTTCAACAATCCCACAATGCACTGCAATAAGTTAAAACATATTCATGTGCACCTGAGTGAGGGCCAGAAAACACTATAGATAACACAGAATGTTGGTAAATACACAAAAGGCAGTACATGTTTACGTTTGGAGCTATCGATGCCAAGCAAGCAAGCAGTACCTAGACCAAATTGACAGAGGGGAAGATGTGGAAGACTCACAGCGTTACTGGCTCATTTATTTCTGTCATACTCCACTTAAGCACAGCATGTGATTTCATATGACGGAAAGGAGGTTTCGTAAGAACAGTAAGCTTGCTTCCCACTGATCTTAACAGTGAATACACAACCTCTTTGGATCAGGTTCTAAAGTTCTTAGGAGGATTCAAAGAACATATCTACTTTCTGGTGCTACATACACCAAATGTTAAAAATGTAAAAATACACAAAGTCGGAAAAAGGCAGCTACTGAGAGCATTCAAATTACTGTAATTCTGGTAAAGAGGCGGCTAACACCTGATGAAGGAAAGTTAGTAAGCACAAATACTGCTCTGAGCAAAAATATTAGCTAAATGAGCAGGACATCAGTGGGATTGTGGCCCTTCAATACAATCATAATTTATTGCTAAATAAGGTTTCAGCCAGCTCACTAGTTAAACAGCAGTGTGTGGGTTCATAGTTTGGCATTCAAACAATCCAAGGTAATATTTTATATTAGATCCTTCTGACAAGGAGAAAGTGATTTAGACACAGCAAATGAGATATTTGTCCCATGTACACAATCCCTTCTCTTCACAAGTTCTGCACACTCAGAGTGTAGCCAACAGCTGCCTTTCTGGTCTTATGCTACATTTGTACAGGCATCTAAGCCACTTACACACAACGATAAGCACTGTTATTGGTAATGCAACTCTAGAACTGCTGAAACAAATAAGGTGCAGGTACTGAATTCTGCAAAGCACAGATGACTTATACATACAAGCCTTCTTATACAGGTATGCGCCATTTAATGTCCGGATTACGTTCTGTGAAACAGGACGATGACTGGACATTACCATATTCACATGGGAGTTTACATTTAAATAAATGTTAATTGAAGCCCAATATTTAATGAACATTTAATATAGTAATGTACTGTACAATGCATTCATTCTTATTTTTGTATCTTTTATAAAACTAGAAACATTCTGAAAACAAAAATATGTTATGTTTTCTGTTCTCTTTTCTGTCTGCAGGTGTCACAAGGGTTTGCTCATACAGAGGAACCTCAGCATTCGAATGCCTCTTCAACATGGAATGATCCGTTTGAACATTTCTTGCCCCCAAATTTGACTTCGAACATGGGCGCCATACATAAAACTCATTGGCACAATCTTCCAAAGATGATGCACTGTGGTAGCCTAGTGGTTAAGGTACTGGACTATGGACCAGAAGGTCCAGGGTTCAAATCCCACCTCTGTCAAGCTGCCACTGTTGGGTCCTTGAGCAAGACCCTTAACCCACAATTGCTGGGATTGTAAGATTGTATCAATTGTAAGTCGCTCTGGATAAGGGCGTCTGCTAAATGCTGTAAATGTAAAATGTAAATGTAATCCAGTCCAGTTGGTGGCGCGAATGGACCAATACGGTATTGTCAAGCTCCATAAAACCCAAAAGAACAGCAACTAGGGTGCAAATATGCGCATATTATGTATATTATGTACAGGTATATTATTATCAATTTATGGGTGTGATTTCAGACACCCCCCCCAAGTCTCTGCGCCTCTGTCCCAGTGATAAGATGTGCCGAAACCGTGTTCACCTCAGTGGCTATAAGGTTTCACTTTATTTTCTCTTATTTCATGTATTTATTGATTATTATTATTGTTTTACATTCCTTTGCTTTATTCATGCTTTTAATCATTAAATACATACAAATATAGGCGTAAAAAAATTATTTCATTGTCAGGCATTAATTGTATTTACATTACTTCTTACGAGGAAAATCTGATTCTGACCTGGAATGGCCTTCTGGAACCAATCAAGTCCAAATGTTGAGGCTCCACTGTACTAGTTTTATGTCAATCAGACATGAATTGGATGTACAGTACATAAGATTTAATTTCCTCTTACACTGTAATTCTTAAGACCTCAGATGTTGAAGTGAATGGACATTGATTAAAGGGGCGTTAAACAGCACATACCTGTACATATAATGTATAAGTAAGATTACAATAAAATTGGCTTAACCCGTAAGCTCATGATGGTATTTACATTTAGTCATCTAGCAGATGCCCTTATCCAGAGCGACTTACACCTGTTACAAACCAAGAAATTGTGGGTTAAGGGCCTTGCACAAGGAACCAACAGTGGCACCTTGGCACAGGTGGGACCTGAACCCTGGACCTTCTGGTCCACAGTCCAGTACTTTGACCACTACGCCACCACAGTCCCCTGGTAGAAATTATATTGTGTTTCTCTATAGAATGCAGAAAGACTGCCAGTGCTGAAATGCTCTGAGGCCATGGGTTATGTATGTGTGCATGGGATGTGTTTGCTTTCACAACTTTGTAGAGACGCAAGGTCAATGGAAAATCTCACTATTACCTGTCCCTGTCTTTCCACAGTAAAATAATTGAACAGGAATGCTTTGAGACTGGTCTTAAACATGGGTTTGAGTATGGAGTCTGTCTCTCCTGTGATGCTACAACGGCTTTCGGGCTTCAAAAGAAGATTTTCACTAGATTTTGGAACACGACTGTAGGATAGGGCACTAATATTGCAGACTCCCTAGTTCGCTGTTGGCATACCAGTTTATCACAGGGGTGTCCACAGGCTTAAGCATATAATGTATTTACTTTACCACGTATAAAAATAAGGTTACCTGGTACCGTGATTAACTGTAAGTGAAAAGAAACTGTCAGATTTGACTTGCTCACTATCTTTCAATACATTTCAGGTTGACATATCCCTATAATACTTTCCAAGCTGCAACCAACTCCTAAAAGCATTAGCTCACCACATCTGCTATACAGAGAAGCTCTACAAATTACAGTGTTCTAAAAATAACACTGCAGTACTGTGGGTAGTTGGAAAACTCAGGAACTAATAATGCCAGTTCTACTTGGTATATCACTGTAAGGAAGCAGTTATGCATACAAGCAATGGTATGACACAAATACCAATCCTGCAAAAGAATTTGAATTCCTATCCCACTTTTCCAGTTACTGATACAGTCCCATTTTCAAACTGATATGATCTGACAGTGACATCATGGCAATAATTCAACTTGGACTCTGTAAGCAAGACATGTTAAATATCACACACATGAAAAACACAATTTCTTAAAAATGACATCTTGGTTTCATCATACTGGTTTAAACAAAATTTCCCAGACTAACAGGTAAATTGAGCATTTTTGACAGATCATTGACTGCAATGTAATTAGGTTTCAGTCAGTTTAGAACAACAAGTGATTGATTTCATTTATCTATTCGTTTTACTGTACCGAGATATGTACATTTAGAGTACATAGTGTACTTTATGTTGGAGCTTAAATGTCTCCATCTATCTAAACACAAGTAGCTTAAATAACTGCACTATTCATTTTGTTGGAGCATCTTTCATTTCTACGAACAAACCCAGTATCTAGAAAACAATGCAATTTAAGGAAATATAGATAAAGCATAATAAAAAGTACATGACTGTGAACCTCATGCAAGAATGCAGAAGTCAAATGAGGTCAATCATGACTGATCCTTGGTGTGCAAACTGGGAAGACAGCTTCTTTCAAAGGATGAACTAAACCAATCTTAAAAACAGGGTTTGGAACAAAAGTACTGCTAATACAATGCCAGGCTTTAAACCCAAAATAGCAGCCCACATTGGGTGTGTTAACCGTTATGCTTTATTTTAACTTATGCAGGGCATAAAAAACCTAAAGGGGTGTGCAGTCTATTCCAAAGTCGGTCATGATGAGTACCTTAGACTTCAGCAGAACCTTCTGCAGTTCATGTAAAAGAATCATTAAGTGTCATTACAGTTGGAGCATGTCTAAAAACACAGTCTCAACATGATCAGAGCTGCACACTCTAGCCCCTGCATACCACACGTGGCGATTAATGCCCATCGACACCACTATGTTAGTGTCACTGCAGTGCTGAGAATGATCCACCACCCAAATAATACTTGATCTGTGGTGGTCCTGTAAGAGTTATGACCATTACAAAACAGAGTAAAGAGGACTAACAAAATATGTAAAGAAACAGTCGGACTACAGTCTGTAATGTAGAACTACAAACTCCAGAGTGTAGAAACATGGAGGTGTACCTAATAAAGTGACAGGTGAGTGTATATGCTGCATCACTGCATTCAGGATGATTGATTTGCTCTGGGTTTAGTTGTTGCAAAAAAGCTATTACTTGGTTTAAATATGATATAAATAGTTATATTCATTAAATAATGTCTGTTAGGCGCCTTGGACCACCCTCTGTCAGAGCCCAAGCATTACATAGCTGTGCAAGAAGTTGAATTCATCGTAAACTAAGAAGCTGAATACATACTGTATCTACCATAGCACAGCTTACCTTATAAATGCTTAAAACACTTCTACTAAACTACAGTTGGGTAAATCGTTAACATAAAACGGTGAGCAAAAATCCCAGAACTACACAGAGGGACCTGATGAATGACCTCCAGAAAGCTGGGACCAAATGTAACAAAGGCTACCATCAGTAAACACGTAACACCACCATGTCCGAGAGGGACCTCAGATCCTGCAGTGCCAGGCGTGTTCCCCCTGCTTAAGCCAGTACATAGTCATGTCTAGGAATCGAAGTTTCGCCAGAGAGCACATGATGATCCAGAAGAGGGATTGGGAGAATATCATCATGTAGTCAGATGAAACCAAAACAGAACTTTTTGGTAAAAACTCAACTCGCCGTGTTTGGAGGAATAAGAATGCTGAGTTGCTTCCCAAGAACACCATACCTACTGTGAAGCATGGGGGTGGAAACATCATACTTTGGGGCTGTTTTTCTGCAAAGGGGACAGGACAACTGATCCATGTTAAGGGAAGAATGAACGGGGTCATGTATTGTGAGATTTTAAGCCAAAACCTCCTTCCATCAGTGAGAGCATTGAAGATGGAACATGGCTGGGTCTTCCAGCATGACAATGATCCCAAACAGGCAAAAAAAAAGGAGTGGCTCCATAAAAAGCATTTCAAGGTCCTGGAGTGGCCTAGCCAGTCTCCAGACCTCAACCCCATAGAAAATTTGTGAAGTCCGTGTTGCCCAGCAACAGCCCCAAAACATCACTGCTCTAGAGGAGATCTGCGTGGAGGAATGAGCCAAAGTACCAGCTACAGTGTGTGCAAACCTGGTGCAGACATACAGGAAACGTTTGACCTCTGTCATCGCCAACAAAGGCTATGTTACAAAGTATTGAGTTGAACTTTTTTATTGACCAAATACTTATTTTCCACCATAATTTACAATTAAATTCTTTAAAAATCCTACGATGTGATCCTGGATTTTTTTCCCCTCATTTTGTCTCTCATAGTTGAAGTGTACCCATGATGAAAATTACAGACCTCTCTCATCTTTCTAAGTAGGAAAACGTGCACAATCAGTGGCTGACTAAATACTCTTTTGCCCCACTGTCAGTCGGGCCATCGTAAAATGGGGAGTACCTGTACTAATGTTCTGTGTCAGAAATGGTCCACTAATCACTAGTCCCTAGAGTCTACACACCGTATGCAGCACTATTAGTCTATAGGAAACAGAACCATAAACGATTTTATAAACCAGCTTGTCTCTCTCTGCTCATTACAGTGCAGCAGCATATTGTTCTGTGTAACTGCATTTTTTGACATGCCTGGCAAATGAGATAACTTGCACATGCTGTTTTGAATAAAGAGTATCTGCTAGAAGACATATTGAAGGTATTGTCCTGGTAATCGCTGCTGTGTGTTTTAAATTTGTTTACTAAATTATTACAAAATTCTGTTGAGGCTTAATCTGGCAACTCTCATTGCTGTGTAGTGCTTTTTAAATAAATTGTTTCTTCACTGGGCCGCATGGTGGCTAGCACCGACGCCACACAGCAAGAAGGTCCAGGGTTCGAGGTCCAGGTGGAGCAACCTGAGTCCCCTCTGTGTCTGCATAGGTTTACTGCGGGTACTCTGGTTTCAGTCCGGAGTACATGTGTATTAGGTTGATTGGTGTTTTCACAAAAGTGGGCTTAGTGTGTGAGGGACTACAAGTACCGAGTTAAATATTTGAACAATCGGACAGCACCAGTAACTATAAACAGCCAGGAAACGCTGTTGTCAACAGTCCTGCAGTGTTGCAGTTATCTTTGCATGCGTGTGTGTGAGTTGACCTTACTATGTAATGTCACGTCAGCATCAGTGGCTATTTGTGACAAGAGCAAGGTTATAACAATATTAGTCAGACACACTCACAGTTAAACTTGGGCATGTCTTTGGAATGTGGGAGGACACTGGAGTACCCAGAGTAAACCAGCATGGACATGAGGAGGATTTGCACCACCACGCCTGCTCCACTTTACATTTGTAATTATCTTTGTGATGTATCCTTATGGTTTGCAAAGGAACACTAAAAATTAAACACTATTATTATAAACAATCCACCAACCACTAAGCATTAGCATCCAGGAATATTTACCCTAGGACAGCATGGCTCTGGTTTATAGACTATTGCAGGCCCTGTCTGTGTTTGGTTTAAATGAGTGCCAACTGCTGAGGTCATGCTCATTCTGGGTGGAGGAGGAGGATGTGGTAGTGAATACAAAATACTGCTGACTCCATACAGGCGACACAGACACTGTATACTTTGAGATGATTTAGTGCTTAACTCTAGGAGAAGTTTTAAATTAAACCAGACATAATTACATCATACTTTCAACATGCATGTTTCTCTGAACCAGATTTACCTTACCATGTGGAATCCAATAAAACCTACTAACCAAGCAGGATAACTTGGAAGAGCTTCACATGCACATGTTTCTTGGTACAACGTACACTCTACATACTATTCTCACTTATATTTATCAATGTATGGTCATGCAAAAGTCAGTAAATCCAGTGGACAAACAGTAGCAAACATTAAGTGGTCGGCTGCCCCCACTGTGCTCATATAGACTAGCCTAGTAATAAAAATATGCATAAAATAATTTATAAAAATAAATGCATAAAATAATAATGCATTTAATAAAAAAAAAAAAGTGCCATCAAAATTCTCTTGTGTTTATTTTGAATTCAAATCAGTCTGAAGCACTGATCCTAAAACTGCATGGACAATCCATACACAAACCAGCAACAATCTTAGCTGGGGAACTTGCATTAAAATGACCTACTACATAGTCCTACAGTATAAACTGCATGCTGATGATACTAGCAGTATGCAGTACTGTATACAGCATGAGATTATTATTTGATACAACACACGCTCTTATAACTGCCAGATAGTGAGCTGTAATTGGGGATGAGTAGTTAATTCTAGGGACGTAATGACGCATCGCGATGCAAAAGTGTCACGATGTGCATCAAATGCAACTGCGTTTTCGAACAGCAGAACATGCAATCATACGTCATGCTCACATACGCATTTAAAACTCCTAATTTGCAGCAGACTAAGGATTAATTTAGTTTTTTTTTTTAAATACAAGAAAAGTACACATTATTTTGCATTGCTATCCTTCAGAAATAAATAAGGAACGTTTTCACTTGGGTATTTATATGGTGAAGCTACAATGGAGCATTTTATTTACAATTTTAAACCTCTATTTGTAGCAATTTATTTTAATTGCAAGAGACTAAGGTTTTTTTTGTTTAAAAACTTACTCAAGAAAATGTGCATTGTTTTGCATTGTTTACATTTCAGAAATGGAAAAAAAGAACATCCAATCTAGTCCATATCTATTACATCCGTAGTTCACTTACTATTAAAATACATTTGACTGTAGCTAAATTCACTTCTTCGTTTAATTTCCCTGTCGAAAAAAAAATTAAGGAAAAACGAAGCATATACCACTGCATCATCTAGATACAAAATGATTTACATTTACAGCATTTAGCAGACGCCCTTATCCAGAGCGACTTACAATTGATACAGTCTTACAATTGTGGGTTAAGGGCCTTGCTCAAGGACCCAACAGTGGCAGCTTGGCAGAGGTGGGATTTGAACCCTGGACCTTCTGGTCCATAGTCCAGTGCCTTACCTGCTACACTAAAACCTGTGCTACACTACACCTACAACACTATGTGCTAAATACAACTTGCATGGTTGAACTAATAATGAAAATTTTAAAAAACTTCATGTTAAATATATTACACACACACAAAAAAGCACAAACTGGTCACTTCATTAGGTAAAAACCACAAAAACACACAAAAAAATTCCAGCAACTGAACTCATTTAGGCATGTAGACATGATCAATATGACCTGCTGAAGTTCAAACTGAGCAACAGAACGGGGGGTGGGGGGGGGGGGGCATGATTTTAGGATTTAAGTGACACACTACATCCCATGCTTGTTGCTGCTAGACAGGCTGGTCTGAGTACTTCAGAAACAACTGATCTACTCTCAGAAGACCACAGGCAACGGGAACAGGCTACTGAGGTTACAATTCATACAGGCTCACAAACATTAGACTACAGAAGATTGGAAAATTGCAGCCTGGTCTGAGGAGTCTGAATTTCTGTGGTGATATTTGGGTGGTAGGGTCAGAATTTTTCTTAACAACACAAAAGCATGGATCCATCCTGCCTTGCACTAACTGTTCAAGTTAGTGATGGTGGTGTAATGGTGTGGGATACTTTCTTGGATCCAACGAAATGTCAAAACTCATGCCACCCACTTTCATGGATTTTCTGTTTAAATTTAGCAACACCCTTTCCTACTGACAGTACATTGCCAGTTGCTAGTTCAAACCTGGACAGGTCCAAATCCATTACAAATATTCTGCCTGTTAAATGCTGGGCTTTCATATTTTCTGCGTGGGCCATTTTATATGCTGTTTGTGATTATAATTTAATCGAGGTAGCTTAGGTGAATTTCTTTTAATCTTTGGTGGTTGATTGATAGTAGGGCTGGGCGGTCAAACTCTGCATATTCAGTGGGGTGATGCTGTTTAAATGTCTTATCAAGTCGGTTACTCTGATCGGTTTCGGAGTTGATCCTTCAAGGCTTATTTTCGCCATGTATGTAATCCAAACAGCACACTGCAAAACTTTCCATGCCGGAGACATGGTTGAGTTCAAAATGGATAACAAACACCTTAGTAGTGTCCCTAGTCCATCCAGTAATGCGATATTTAGATAAATTATCTAGTTGACTAGCTAAGTAGCACTCAGAACACAGCCAAAATCTATAATGCTACCTTCTCATTAAGTCCATTAAACCCTTAAACATGACTCTTAAACAAACTATCGGGTGCCTGAAACTTTGAATTATGAACTAACCTGAACTGAATTATGAATTAAAGTTAGTGAAAGCACTGTGCTATTCATGTGTGGCTGATCGGCACAGAATCGGTTACATGAGACCGCCTGTATGTATAAAAATGAAGGATTTGATTACTAAAGGGTTTACTTCGCCACACAAAATTGCACAAATCAGAAAACATGAAACAGTTGCTGAATGTAAACAGACTTTATTGGGCAACCTGCAACATCTTCAAAATAGAGCTTAAAAGAGAAAGGTGCCCATTTTTGGCTGATGTACTTTCGCTCTGGTAAGACATTCCCCGAATTCAATGACTCCCCTGAATCAGTATCCAGAGTCACTGCGTTCATAATGTTTTTCTTCTTTTGCATCTCCGATCTCGCTTCATAATCCAGTTCTGTGTTCTGTTCTTTAATCTGATGGAGCCTTTCCCAGCTGTTTACAGTTTCTAGGCTGTGATGCACGTTATACTATCTGGCTAGCAAGCTTTACCCAGCAAGCTGTTTGTTGATGTAGTTCTCCTCAGAGCTCAGTAGCGCTCATAGCGGCAAAAAATATTATATAATTTGCTGCTAATTTGTTAGAGCGGTGTTTCTGCTGTGCACCACTATGGAGGTATATGAAAAATGCACACCGTACAGGAAATGAACACCGGTGTACCGGTATACCACCCAGCACTAGTTGATAGCCTGTGTTGCTTTAGTTATAGCCCTGAGTACAAAACACACTGATTAAACAAGGATGATTTAGCATACAGATTGATGCCTACATATAATTACTAGTATAATCCCAAATACACAAACATGCAAAAGTTTAAAGAAAAGGCATGTTGTCCATTTGTCTTTCTGCATTGCAGACTGCTTAAAGTATTACACTGCAAATCAGCTACAGATGTGTATTAGAGTTTCCTGGAGACCACACTAAAATGTTTGTTTTAGCAGACTTTTTGGACAAAAAACATGCCAGTGCACACATGCAGGAGCTGGCACATGATTTAACACCGTTTTCTTGCTCTGCTGTTAATACAAAAGAAATACTGTAATGCCATGTTCTGAACTTACAACACACAAAACAAGCTTAACTGCACAAAAATGATGCAGAGAAAAGAATGCCTACAGTGTTATGTTGATCTTCTGAACTCTAGTTTCTATTTGTACTGTGACTCTTAAGACAGCGCTGATATTAAACTCCTAGTTTTGCTCCCACATGGCCTTGGAAAATCTGCGAGCCAGGCCTTCTTGCCACAAACAACTCCAGCAGTGAAAGACTGTGGTTATGTGTTCAGCATACACAATCCCGCTACTAATCTGCAGAGGAGCACGACTCAAGCTTTCACAACACAGACTAAAGACAAATGAGGATCTGTTGAAAACTTAAGACCACATTAACACCACGGTCCTGAGAAACCACAACCAAAACAGAAGTAATCATTTTTAAAAGAAGGAAAATGTTGTACTGTGCAAAGACCATGATAGATAAGGAAAAATAATCTGTGTATCTACTCTATGCAAGTTGGACTAATTTGCAAACTGCCTTAAAGTGTGCATACTAGGCACTAGGGGTGTGCAATATTGACAAAAGTTCTCTACGTTTTCTGGGATAACAATAATTAAACAATACTTTAGTAGAGTACATCTTGGGTCTAAAGTATTCAGACGTTGTTTGAACCCTTTTCTACACCGGCTGATTTGGCACCATGTCTTTTGTCATTTGTTAGGTCTTGCCATCTGGTGCTTTTCTTGTCATAAGGCACTTTTTGGCAGAATGATTTCGCCCAGAGGTGTTTTTAGGCTGCACCCTTGGCTGGTTTATGCCCGTCATGGACAGCTGACTTCCAATATTTGTCATAAACTTCATATCCTGCGTGGTGGTTAGTTCACAAATAATGAACTAAATTAGTTGTCGAGCTGTCTTTAACGGAAACCAATTTCTGACAAGGGGCGGCACGGTAGTGCACTGGTTAGCACTGTCGCCTCACAGCTCCGAGATCCCCAGTTCGAAGCCGACCCTGGGCTCTCTGTGGAGTTTGCATGTTCTCCCCGTGTTCGCATGGGTTTTCTCCGGGTATTCCGGCTTCCTCCCACATTCCAAAGACACGTGTGCTAGGCTAATTGGTGTTTCCAAAAGTGCCCCTTAGACACTCATACACATACCTTAGCCCCTTAGACTGTGAATATGTGTACGAGTGTATGTGCCCTACGATGGATTGGTGCCCCCTCTAGGGTTGTTCCTGCCTTGTGCCTCGTGTTGCCAGCTAGGCACCAGCTCTCCCGCAACCCTGACTAGGATAACCGGATAAGACAATGAATGAATTTCCGACAAAGTTTGCAGATTGTCGTCGTTTGCACAATATCAGTCTTTTCAAAGCCAAATCATCTCCATGTGAGTGAAAATGAGCCACATCTAGCAATTAAATCTAATAACATACATTGCAAGGCTGGTGGTGTCTGTATATTGTTTCCTGGCCACAGTTTGTTCACTCATTTTTGACTTCAGCCATGTGTTTTTATGTAAAATACTAGCTTGATTTGTGGCACTAGCATGTTACATGCATTTAGTGAGCATGTGCTGAGGTCCATCCTATCCGACTATATGATGTAGTCCATACATGAGCTCTTAAGGCATGTTTTTGACTGTTTTTTTGCAAAGTGAGTGACATACTCGATAATTTTAGCTTGCACACTGTTAAAACAACAATTAAGACATTATCATAGATGATACACATCAGACACTCCTATAAGATACTGATAAATAAACCTTAATCTTAATTTATTTACTCCAGAACAAAAATAAAAATGGTACACAGCAGACAGAATCTATTATTTGCTTCACATTGTGCTGTCACAAATGTGACTATGACATATGCAATGGCAGGATGTATATAATTCACATTCTAACTACATTACAATCAAAGATGAAGAGCTCATAACTGATTATTTATGAGCAACGTTCAAGTGGTACTTTAAAAAAAACAGACCTATTGCCCATTTTTCTTTCATCTATACTTTCTCCTCTGACATTACAAATAAATGTTATTGCAAGACTAAACGGGTAGAAATACACAGGGCAAAGATTCAAACTCATTTCTGTTGAACTCATGGAAAACAGACAAAAAAAAATGGTCTCAGACACTCCACCTTGGTATGCTGTGCTAAAAGATTAAAAATAGCTTTTAATTAATAACCTTGACATCTAATTGAGTAAAGTAGTACCTAAGAAGTCCTTAAAAGTTCCCCTTAAAACAGCTCACTCATGCACAGCTGTTCTTTATAGAGTGAGCAGGAGTCAGTTTCTCTGCAGAACTCCAGCCTGCTTATACTACTCCAGTGACCTGGTAAGCAAATCAGAGGAAGTGAAACAGCTCTGGGCTTCCTTACAGATGTAATCCAGCCCAGGTCACAAATCCAATGGCATTCAAACTGAGGATGCATTTCAGATCATGTTTCTGAGGCTATAGCAGGGCTGGGTACCCAAACGGAACCAAACAGTGCCAAAGGGTACCAAAAAGTCAGAAAAAAGTGGGGAGAAAAAAATATATACAGCCATATTTCACCACCGAGCAGTCTAAAGTATGGCTGTACCTCACAAAACGACAACTGTTCACTGTGTATTAAAGTAGCAGTACCCAAAACTGGAAAATTGCACTTAAAACTTAACCTCTTGAAGAATAGCACTCCTGTGTCACTGCCACCAGAAATACAGGTGCAAACGTATTAGCAGTAGCATGTCAGCAGTATGCAGGTGAACATTTTCTCATGATCAGCTACTCGATTTTATTTATTCATTTAAAGACTGAACTATAAATAGCAACATCACAAACTGTTATTGTTTACACATCCAGTTAACATGGATATATCCTCGAACCTTGGTGAAACCCGTCGTTTGATTGCTTTGGTAAAATCCAAATAAGGTGAAGAGCTGTCATGTTATCAATCAAATTTGTGAGTAGATTGCAACTACTGTTGTAAAAACAAAACTTAATATCTCTTCCTGTCACATGTTTTGTTTATTACAACATCTAACGCAAATGCATTTTTGAACACCAGATGGTGCAATCATATGTCACTCTCCCATAAATTGCAAAGTGCATCATTATGGTCCATTGCTGAAAGTTTAAACTTTGTACTAATAAGTTTCTCTCAACAAAATTTCATACATTTTGACATAAAAATAAAAAATAAAAAAAAACATTACACAACCCTAACTTTGGTTAAATCAATCACTTACTTTCCATACCTGCTGACTACACTTAGAGTTGTTTGGGGGTGAGGGGTGCACCAGCAGCACAAGTCGCATAGTGAGAACCACAACTGGAGAACATGCACACACACACACTTACATCGAGACACTTCAGAGACAAATTGACCGAACACATTGGGATGTGGGAAGGAATTGGAATACTCAGAAACTCAGTGTGGACTGGAACCCGAGTCTCTGGAGCTGTGAGGTGACCGCACTAACCACTGTGACGCCATGCTGCAGGTTAAATCTGTCTCTGTATCTGCCTTATTGTACAGTGGAGCCTCTATCTGATTGGATAAAAATTATGTCTGTTGGGGGATCATGCCTGCCTTCATCTGGAATATTCAAAACCACACCAATACCTTTTATTGGACTGTGGTAGCCTAGCGGTTAAGGTACTGGACTCTAGCCCAGAAGGTCCAGGGTTCAAATCCCACCTCTGCCAAGCTGCCACTGTTGGGTCCTTGAGCAAGGCCCTTAACCCACAATTGCTTGGATTGTAAGACTGTACCAATTGTAAGTCGCTCTGGATAAGGGCGTCTGCTAAATGCTGTAAATGTAAATAATGTCAGCATGACATTGTGGTTTTTTTTTTGATCGACTGCCTGTTGTGTGTGAACCCAGAAATAGTCTCATCTCTCTACCACGCTGCTCAGGCGTACTACAGCTGATGTCACAGTACAAGAACAGTTTCTTGTGTATGGTTGGTGAAAAATGTCACATTCCTTTACAGTAAATCGTTCTACCCAAGACAGAAGTGTTAATGAATTTGCCTTCTTTATGAGGAAGTCATAGTAACCAGCAGATACCTCGTGTATGGCCACTGTAGATCCGTTGCCACGCACATGCCAGGTTATGCCTACTCGGTGTGTAACAAACCTTCCACTGTAGTTGACCGAATGTAAATAGCAACATGCACTAATTTCTAGGAATTTGTAGTAATGTTATTTCTACTAGGAAAAAACCAGCTGGAGTTAACCATTCGAGCAGCACCTACTGATTACTGCCAGTACCTGAATATACACACACAATACTTTAAACAGCAGCTGGCCTAAATGCAGGGACACAAGCATCAATTAAAACATTGCATAATCATCACTAATATACCCCATAACCCCTGTTAGTCAATAATTAAGAAAAACATCCGGAGCTGTAATAAACCTGCCTAAGAGAGGATGTAAATGTGTTATCCCACACACACACACTGATGAGGATGGTTTGAGAAGCAGATATTTCATGACGAGTAATCGTTAAGTATTTGCAAAAGGTGGCAGGATTCTGGGACACCAAATCTCCAAATCAACAATTCAATACCACCAACATGCTGACTAACAAGTACACGTGCCTGTGGAGTTCACCACGAGCTACTGAACCTGTTCTATGGTCAGAAAAAGGCAAAGAAAAAGCAAACAGAAAACAAACACAAGGTGGGTTTGGCATAAAATAAAAGACAGAAAATAACTGAATCCTCACTGTTAAGCATAATGGAAGACGGTGTGATATTTTTCCTCCAAACAACCTGGGAACCTTGCAAGAATAAGTGACTGCCTTGGTCATGATGATACAAGGTTTTAGTTGTATTATTCAACATTAAAAGGATCAAAACCAACAACCCGCATCCACATCTACACAAAATCGGTTCAGTGAGCACCAGCATTTGAGCACCCACTGTCCTAAACATCACTGAAGAGAAAAGGTTTCACAGGATCTGGAGAAACGTTCTGTTTGGAGGAGTGTCGGGGCGTACTCGCACTATGCCAGGTTGCCTTAGGGGTGGGCAATACGAAGATATTTTATTGTACTGTAATAAATTTTGTTAACATGATAGGCAATATGCTTTTCTGAGCATATCGAGAATATTGTCAGTGCTTAAAGAACACTGACCAACTGCATGTTTCATTATAAAGTGTTTAACTAGCCCCATGTTTAATTCGATGAAGTGCATCACATTTTGAATATACATTTACAGCATTTAGCAGACGCCCTTATCCAGAGCGACTTACAATTGATACAATTTTTACAATCCAAGCAATTGTGGGTTAAGGGCCTTGCTCAAGGACCCAACAGTGGCAGCTTGGCAGAGGTGGGATTTGAACCCTGGACCTTTTGGTCCATAGTCCAGTACCTTAACCGCTAGGCTAAGTATGAGATAAGACTTGGATTGTAGAAGTTGATCTATCACTACTGATGCATTTTGTCTGAGATCACGTGTATCGTGATAAATGTTGCATATCGGGAAAATGTCTTTAATTATCACGATATAACATTTTTACCATAATCGCTCAACCCTGGGTTGCCTTATACCGTACCTGAGCACGATTGTCCCACCACCTCCCCACTGGGCTCCCCATGTTCTGGGCCCGAGCATGCTTATGTCATCACTATGCTACTTTTTGTGGTGGAGGTGCACTTTTGCACAGCACAAAGGAATTCACGGTTGTACTTTGTGTATTTTTTTGGACTCGTACTGAGCACACTGACACACCCAGCCCTCTCAAATGCCTTATAGACTTATTTATAGATTTATTTAGATAGATAGATTTATAGTGCATGTATATGGAGAGTTTTTACAGAGCCAGCTGAGGTTGTTTTCCGTGCTCAAGCATGGTTAGCAATCACATTACACGTGTACCACGCCCGAGTCCAACTGAACCGTGCCCATGCCTGTCTCTTTAAGCTGGCCTGTGCACAGTTCAGTGTCCTCCCCTAGGCATGGTACGGAGCAACCACACTAGTCAAACAAACTGGACTTTGGCAGACAAACGTGCTCGGGCATGGTACAGATCGCCTAGTGCGAGTACACCCTTAGATTCTTTGATCTTTATCTGGTCAGGGTCACCACAGGGGTCTGGAGAATATTCTGGAAAAAAAACAGGGACCAGAGCACAGCATTCCCTGAATGGGGCAGCCAACAGTGCCAGGACATGCCTGTATGACACCCCACCTGACTGGAATCCAGTGCCAGGACTTGTACCCCTGTATGTTTTTAACCATTTTTTAATGAAGTCTTAATATAGAGTTAAGGCTGGGTGGTAAGACCATAAAATTGGATCTACTAGTAGAAATTTAGCTCTACCCATGCCATTACAAACTGTGCCATAAACTTTACCAAAACACAGTCACATTTAAACTGATAATTGGACCACTTCAGAGCCCAGTACTGAACAGATAACAGTCTTCATCTCTTCACAATCACAAAGCTGTATACCATTTGTATGCTAAGTGACCAATACCCACATGTATTAGCTTGAGCAATAACTAACAAACAACAGTAAAGTAACTTCCTACGTAAATCTGTGATTGGGCTTGTTACCCTGCCAGTTCTCATTTACCCAAAACCTCTGATTACTTTACGAGTGTTCTACAGGAAGACGTTTTAATCCAAACCTGTTTCTCACTCAGCTACCACAAATCCAGACTCAACCAAGCATAGCTTAAAAACCACAAAGCACACTTACAAGGCAATTGACAAGAGAGCAAGGAGAACTTTCCCATCAACACTAGCTTTCAAAAGTTTTATTAAAATGTTTACAGCACTCTTGCCAATTAACTCCCCATAGCAAAGAGGTGGGAAAGAGCAGAAGTCTCAGAGTCATTAAAACGTTACTACTGTAGAAAATGGAGGGTGAGGCAGCAGAAAATGTGCTGCTGGACTTGCATGGTTTAATTAATGTCCTCGCTAAAATCGATGTAAAGGACTGCTGCCAGTCCAACCCCTAACAAATAATGATTGTGTGTCTGTGTCTTCCTAAAAAAAGAAATAAAAAAACAACCCACAGAGCTCTATGGGTTACAGAGCAGCAATTGTTCATCCAGATAAACAGAATGCAGATAGTTACAAAGCTCCCACTGAGGCACGAAGGCCATTGCTCAGGGTAGGAGGATACAGAAGGTTTGACATGTTGAGAAGCTAAGTCTGATTAATTTGCTGAAGCACTTGCCATACTGAATACAGCTCATGTCTACAGCTAACAAAATGGAAATGCAGCATTTAAATAACAGCATGGGTCAGTAATTCACAATGCAATTCAATGGACAGTAAGGTACAGAGCTGAATGTAAAGAAATGAATGTAGATAACAGTAGGATCTAGTTTAATCTAGAGATGTACACCTCTGTGCTGAAAATAACAGAAACTAGTGCATCTATATCTGGTAAAATTGCCTATTTATTATTTTACATAACTTGTCTCCCCTTGCTAACTCCTCAGTTTGGTCCTGCCCAATTCCCCAGTCTCTTACATGATATGATCTTACAATCCAAGGTTAAGGGCCTTGCTCAAGAAGCCAACAGTGACAGCTTGGCAGCGATGGGAGCTGAACCCGCAATCTTTTGTTCCATACAGCAATACCTTAACTGACAAGCTACCACAGTCTCTTGACATTAGTGACCACTACACTGAGGGCTATAGTCTAGTGGGTGTCTCCAACTTGTGGCAACCAACCAAGCATTCTCTCCCATTGAAACAACCACTTGTTTTGCCCAGAGCCCAGGCTACAGTAACAGCCAAAATAAACTCAGTTCACCATGGTGGTGAGCTACTGTAGTAGCCCACTATCCATCTGCTTCCTCTGAGATACAGGGGTTCACACCAGATACTGAAAGCAAAGGTTCACATACGTTTGCCACTCACTAATATGTAATATTGGATCATTTGCCTACATAAATAAATAAATAATAAATGACCAAGTATAATATTTTTGTCTCATTTGTTTAACTGGGTTCTCTTTATCTACTTTAGGACTTGTGTGAAAATCTGATGATGTTTTAGGTCATATTTATGCAGAAATAAAGAAAATTCTAAAGGATTCACCACTGTAGCCTAATTGTAAAACACCAACACCACCTCTGCAGTTTTTTTTCAAAATCACTGGGCAGATCACCATACTTAAAGGGTGGTTCCAACTACCTCAGTGCAGATTAACCGACAGATGGCTTGTGTCACTGTGATTGACGAGGGAGACAAGAATGCTGTGGATGCCAACATTCCTCCTTCCCAGACAGCAATGGAAATTACTAACTTGAACTACTGACCACAGATGGCTATGACACCTTTCTGGAGGCTAAAGCTCACCATCTTGCAATGATGGGGAAAAACAAAGAGTTATGAGTAATGATATTTAGACTAAAATCGGCTTGTTTTTTTTTGTGGTTCTGTTCCGGTTATTTGTGACTCATTCGAACCATGACAGCACAAAACCAGAGAAATTCTCCACCATGTTAGACTACAACATCCCAATTAGACTGACCATGCAAGGAACAACAGGGCAGAACAAACTAAAATGACATGTTTGTTTGCTCCATATTGCTACACCATGAGAGCACAATGCCGCTGTCTTTAAAGCAACAGCTAGTGAAAATGTGTATGTTCACGCTCAAAAACAAGTAGGCTTATTTTATACGTCAAAAGAATTAGGTCAAGCAATACACCCATAAAAGACAAAATGTAGGTATGGAGTATTGCATATACAGGTAAGCTCAGTTTAATAACCACCCGATCAAACCATCCGTTGTAGCACTCCACCCGTGTTTTCGGAGGCATCTCATTTACGTATCGTGTGCATGCAGTTTTCTTGTAAAAAATACCCTTTACATTTACATTACAGTAGCACAAAAATACTATGTGACTATAGCAAAGCTTCCACACTGAAAACATGGCTGTGTCCGAAATAAATCTCTGCTCCCTCATTAGTCTCCCTACTCTCTCATTAGTAATGCGGTATAAAGAGAGAGGCTATTTAGCTGACCAAGTAAAATAAAAGTTAGTTAAATACCAAAGTTAGTGAAAGCACCGTGCTGTTTGTGTGTGGCTGGGTTTGTGTCGCTCTCATGCACTTTGCAAGTGTAAATGTGACCGGGACATGGTCGGTTATATGAGACTGATCACCGGTTACGGACGATCACGCTAAAAACTGGCCGATTCTGGTCACCGGCCGACTGATTGGTGCATCTCTAAGCATAATGTGTTGGGACATTTCTTAAAACACTTTCCGATTTGATGCTTGGGTGAATGTCTTACTTTGCCACTGGTTACTCATAAACTACTATATGCATTAGTGTGACACTTACACACAATATCGGTAATAGAGAGCACCAATAACATGAAGCGGTTGCTGACACACATGCGTGTCAATAGATGAACCAAAGCCAATAGCATGCCCGCGGTGTGGGTTTTTTTTTTTTTTTTTTTCCAAACTCAACCAGTACATACCATTATTTAAAGCTCATTATATCTTATGTGGAACACACAACACTGCTTTGACCAAAATAAAAAACACGCCAACCTATAAAAAGTGATACACTATAAATATCAGGATTTATATGCACCTATCGATTAGTTAAGCTGGATATAGTTGGTATTGGTACTGGGTATCGGTATATATTTGAACATCAGGTATCGGTAGGAAAAAATGTGGCACCAGTGCATCCCTAATATGCATTAAAAAACACACACAAGACCTGAAAACATCCTTCTTAAAGATGTGTAAATCTTTTGTGGTGCTCACCTGAACACAGAATGCCTTTGTGGCGGGCGCAGGAGAAGTCATCACACTCGCAGAAAGTCCCATAGATCTTGCCAAACTCAGACTCGTAACACCAGCACTGGTTACAGCTGCACTCCCCACGCCCACTGCACACCTGCTTGCCTTCAGCTTCACGGCAGGCAGCGACTTTCAGGCTGCCCGTCTCTCCCTCCTGGCATTCACAGTGGGCTCCGCGGTAGCCTGGCTCACACTGGCATGTTCCGCACTTGTAGGTGCCTGCAGAGCTGCAGCGGCTGCTGTAGGCCTGTGTGAAGCGTGTGCAGCTGCAGCCACACTGGTAATCCACCGACACCTCCAGACGGTCCTTAAAACCCACAGGCTTGATGGTGAAACTCTTCTGGGTGCCTAAAGGGGGGCAGCTATGAGCAGCTACGCTTACATTAAAAGAGACCTGAAAGAGAGAGCAAAGAGCTTTCAGTTCAAGATTGCAACAGAAATACTCGGGTTTCATAGAAGGTACAATCAGCTAAAGTAAGATAAATTAAACAACATTCCAACCATAATCACAAGAACTCATTGTGAGATTTTAAAAAAGGCTTTATGTCTCAATAAAGCCAAAGCAAACAATAAGCAATACTATTTTTTTTTGAAGGTGAAAGCAAACTCTGGTTGACTCGGGCATATTTTATAAGCATGATCTTATCTCTCATCAGAGAGGGTTCAGAGCCAGGTCAGAACAGAAACCACACAATTATAGCAGATGACAGGCGTCCCACTCTTTTGATTGGGCTGAGGAAGGAAGTCAGACATGCTGACAGTCAGTGGTGGCATTTTATTAAAATGTCAAGTATGGAAGCTAGCCTTCAAACTTCAACAACAACAACAACAACAACAACAACAACAAGCTTCTCAGAAGTCACTGCTTGAAGGCATGTCTACCAAGTTTTCTTAGAAAGAAATAAAAGAGGTTCTACCATTTTTTTCCAGTACTTTGTATTAAAAGAGCAAATAATTATAATGCAATAAGCTTGAAATTGATTAATCTCCCATTAGCAGTTCTTAGGTATGTCATGCTTAAATGATTTGAGATGGTTAAAATGTGTTCATTTGTTGTTATTGGTAGTACAACAACAATTTCAAACAATTTAAAAAGCATTGCAAAGCATCTCCATTGGCCTGGATCACGAGGAGGACCTAACTCAGATTTCACTGGGAGCAGTCAGAGGTACACCCTAGACAGGGTGGAGCAAGAGGTCCTGTCCACCTACAACAAAATCCATAAAAAAATGGCTGGACTAAACTCCATCAGAAACATTTGAGATTAACTGGAATGGCAACAGTGAGCCAGGTCTTTGGGTCCAAAATTGGTCACCAACCTCACAGTTGCGTTCCAAAATCTAGTGGTAAGCCGTTTCAGAAGACTGAAAAACTGCTGTTCTAGCAGAAAAGTGGGACAAACTCCATACTAACACCTCTGATTTTTGTGTTATTTTTGGTTCTCCACAAACATTTGGCCATACAGAATACTTTACTCTAGTAGCACAGAAGTAGATAATATTTAAAGGTACATTTGACTGTTTGTCCACACCAGAAAAACTGTGCCTTTAAAAAGGGGAAATCCACATAGAGAGTCAACATGGGTTCTTTGAAGCCTAATACCCTAAAAACATGAAGCCTGGCCACCCTTTGATTTCTGAAAATTCAAGGAGAGGCTCAGCATTAATCTTTTGTCGCTTTGATGAAAGATCTCTGAAAGGTATGACTTCCAGCTTACGACTTAAAGCTCAGCCACATTACTAGCTGCATTGGTGTTGGAAGCCAGACTAGCTGAAATAAGGTATTTGTCCATCTTCAACGCCTTCTATAGAAAGAGCCATAACTAGGTTCCAACAGCAATGCAGCATGGTCTCTGCTGATCTCTCTCATCAACAAGGTGTTTCTCTCTGCAGAACTGCCACTCATTGGGTGTTTTTTTACTGCACCATTCTGAGTAAAGAGATAGAGCAATTATAGAAATACTCAAACCAGCCTATCTAGCACCAATAATCACGCCACCATTCTAAAGCACTGCCATCACATTATTTCCCCATTCTGATGGTTTATGTAAACGTTACATGAAGTTGCTGGCCTATACAATGATGATCTGCATGATTTTATGCACTGTTCTTCTCACAAACAATTGGCCGACTGGATCATTGTATGAATAAGTAGGTACACATGGTTCATCTTAACAGGGCAAAATGGAGTACCCAAGTTTGTGAACTACAGTTCAGGAAAACTACGAGGACACCAAAGATACCAAGATGATGTACAACTAATACCTTACACAGTACTGTGCAAAAGTTTGTACAAATGCACAGATGATTAAATGGTATACATGTATTGACTTACTCAACTCACAGTATGATATAACAATAACAAAAGGGCAAAGAGTACTCAAAACAGTGCATATAAACTTTCCATGTGGCTGCTTAAACATGCCTTGCACCAAAAGTAGCCCAGTTGTTTTGACTGGCTATTAAAACCTCTGTGCAGTCATCAGCATAAACACAAATCACAAGCTCAGATGAGAAAGCTATTTTTATCACAAGCTGGACATAGAGAGAGTGTGTAAGAAATGGCAAAGAAAACTGAGGTACCCTAAGATAGCTACGGTAACTGGATGACAGACAAAATTAATGGTCAGTCACAAGACTGCTACATGAAAAAGATCAGAGAGAACGGAGGTCTGTCCTACTTTAATAACTGAACGAAGTACACAATTGGATTCATGAGGCATATGAATCACCGGGCTACAACATGGCTGAAATAAAAGAATTTGTGAGAGGGGGTTGTGAAAGTTCAGAGGGTCATCACTTGACAGAATCATGTGATACCTGAGCGGTGATTTCCAATCATTTCTTCTGGCATGCTTGTTATACTGAGACCATGTAGCAACGCGGATTCTTATTCGTAGAAAAGTTGAAGTATGGCTTATATATTTTACTCAAGTAGGAGCATTAACGTACATGTCACTAACTGTACTTAACGTTAAAACAGTACAATTTTTTTAAAAAGTGTTTAGAACCCAATTTTTGGTAAAGGGTGTCTTTTATTTGTAATAGTTTATACTACATGAATTACATGAACTACCGTATTTTTCGGACCATTAAGCACCGGATTATAAGACGCAATATCAGTGATCGGCTGCTAACGGGTATATTTTCATACATAAAGCGCACTGGGTTATAAGGCGCATGAAATGAAACAAAACTCTTAAGTTCCGTCGGAAGCTCAGTTTGGTCTTTACCTGGCGCAGGGCGTCTTCTTGCTTCCTCCACTTCCGTACCATTGATTCGTTAATGTTGAATTCTCTCGCAGCTGCTCTATGTCCATGTTGTACTGCGTGACCGATAGCGTCGAGTTTGAAAAATCCGCTTCGAAAATAAATGAATGAATGCACGTACCCTAATGCTGAAGCACATACCGTATTACTCCGCGAAGCTGCGCACTACGGTTGCCGTAAGCTTCGTAACTTACCAAGGCCGTGCTAAAACATTTTGACAGATTTATGAGCGCCGTGTACCATCTACAATCGGTTCTAGGTCAGAAAGCTCAACCAGAATTAATTCATACATTAGACGCACCGCATTTTAAGGCGCACTGTCGATTTTTGAGAAAGTTAAAGGATTTTAAGTGCGCCTTATGGTCCGAAAAATACGGTACATGAATTATCTGCAAAAAAACAAACAAATGACATCATCTTTAGCCATCTTTGGTACAGAAGTAACCAAAATATACATAATACTTGCAAAATCTCTCATGACTAGACATGCCAATTTTCAGTAATGCAGTACATCATGATATTTAACCCAAACAATAGTCATCATCAACTCTTTGAAACACTGTTAATGCATTTAAGTCAAACAAGCAGCTTCACCAACTTTTTTTTTAGACCACTTATTGTAAACACTCCACTACTTTAGTTTAAAAATACTTTTGCAAAACATTTAGAAATATTATACTCTTTTTTTATATAGCACATGTATTCATCACAGAAATAGAATTCACTGTCCCAGTGACATGGGAAAAACTGTCAGACCTGTCTGAACATGTCTGATGAATAAAAACAGTGTAAAGTGTATACAGTTATTTGTATTACAGTTTTAAGTTTGTTGAGCACAGCAAGCAAACCTGCACAAACACTAGGACGTACTTGACGCTTCCGTTGTTGTAGTATTCTCTGAAATTGAGACATCTCTCCATGATCTCTCAGAGATGTATTGTATATAAATGCCTTTAGAGGCTTATCTGCTCTGTCAGAGCCAGTGTTAACTTTGCCAGCAAATTATTTTAGTTTTATAGTCTTTTGACTAAAATATAATTTAGTTATAATTTAGTCATCAAAATAGTTTAGTTTTAGTCTAGTTTGTCGACCAATTACAATAAGATTATAGTCGACTAACTCTCCAGTAGCTTTAGTTGACTAAAATATGAAATGTAAACGTTGCAATACGCAACTTTTTTTTAACATCTCCCTTTTAAAATGAAACATCTACATGCATGCATTGATAATAAAAGTATACATTAAAGTGGTTATTACTCAAAATTTACAACACAGATCTGCTTCACACTCGAAGTGGACATTCTATCATAGAATCAAGTTGGAATGAATGATATATTATAAGATTTAATTAAATTATAAGCTCAGGTCTATATGCATGCATTATAACTCCACAGTAAAGTGGTCAAAAAAAACAAAAAAAATCATTTCCATCAAAAATCTGCTTCAGACTCTGTGTGGACACTCATGAGATATTGTAGAATAGAGTTAAATCAGAATAAATGATGTATTATGAGCTTTATTAAACATATAAGGTCAGATCGGATTCATGTGCATACTATATGCATTTATTCATAATTACCATATAAAACAAAGTTATGTTAGTCGAATAACTCCTTAAAAATATGTGAACACTTTTTAGAAAAAGTTCAAATATCACGAACTGAAAACATTTGAATCCCTACTTTATTTGCCATTTAGGTGCAGATATTATTAGGTGCCCTAGAAATTAAAAAGAAAAAGAGATAGCTACAATAGATGAATAGATTCATAAAAGAAAGTAACAAGCCTCTTTTGAAAATGACATGAATAAAAAGTACAGATTTTTCTTTTGAAATGTAGTAAAACTAAAGTATTAAGTTACAGACAATCATGTAACATAATCCTTCCTTCCTATAATCCCCTAATTCTTCTTTGTCTAAGTGAGACACCCATAGTTATAGGCTGTGTATAAAATGCTCCCATAATCCCTATTATACACAATCCACATACTACATAAAGCACTATTTACCTACATTGAACAGAATTTAAAATTATTTCAGACAGTTCCCTATAGAGCTCTGTACTCATTACAGTGCGACTGCAAATACTGTCGGATGAACAAATGCCAAATTTCATTGCCTCCCTGCAGGTACATACCTGATGTACTAGACAACTGCTTGCAGATTCTATTACTAATAAAAAGTACCTAACGAAATAAATACTTAGCTTTAAAAAAGGCCACTTATATGGCCATGTACCGTATTTTTCGGACCATAAGGCGCACTTAAAATCCTTTAACTTTCTCAAAAAACGACAGTGCGCCTTAAAATGCGGTGCGTCTAATGTATGAATTAATTCTGGTTGTGCTTTCTGACCTAGAACCGATTGTAGATGGTGCACGGCGCGTCTAATGTATGAATTAATTCTGGTTGTGCTTTCTGACCTAGAACCGATTGTAGATGGTGCACGGCGCTCATAAATCTGTCAAAATGTTTTAGCACGGCCTTGGTAAGTTACGAAGCTTACGGCAACCGTAGTGCGCAGCATAGCGGAGTAATACGGTATGTGCTTCAGCATTAGGGTATGTGCATTCATTCATTTATTTTCGAAGCGGATTCCAAACTCAACGCTATCAGTCACGCAGTACAACATGGACATAGAGCAGCTGCGAGAGAATTCAACATTAACGAATCAATGGTACGGAAGTGGAGGAAGCAAGAAGACGCCCTGAGCCAGGTAAAGACCAAACTGAGCTTCCGACGGAACTTAAGAGTTTTGTTTCATTTCATGCGCCTTATAACCCGGTGCTTTATGTATGACAATAGATCCGTTAGCAGCCGATCACTGATATTGCGTCTTATAATCCGGTGCGCTTTATGGTCCGAAAATACGGTACTGCTTTCTAAAGAAATAAATATTGATTTATTGCAAAATATGAGCGAGCAAAAATGCAAATATCATGACTGGTGCAAAGAAAAAAAAACGTATAAATAAACAACTGAATATTTTAATGATTTGACAGAACTATCAAAAAAGCAGACGATCCAACAGCATAATGGGGAGAGCTTGTTTTCAAGGGTATCGGACCACATGTCTGAGCATGTACAAAGAGGCTTGATGAAAGAGAAGGCTGGCAGTAGCCACTAGCAAAATGTCACGTAAAGCTTTAAAGAATGCTATGCTTTACAGCTTTGTCGTAACCTTCCATTTTGCATCCTAGTGTGACCAGAAATACGTCAAAGCACACAATATGCTGCAAAAACTGTGTGGACAGTCCCAAATTACAAACATGCGTCTATGGAGACTGCATGCCTGCATGCTTCGTACTAATAATCTGTTAGCGGTGAGTCCAGCTGTAATAACAGCTCGCTGATTAGATGGTTCTCAGCGATCTTTCCGTCATATAGTGTGAATGCATTATATAGTCACTCAATGCTGTGACAAGCAAGAGGAATCACTAAAATTACATACACCATGAGTGTAATTACATAAAGCAAATAATAATCAATGAAATGTGCAAATAAATGCACCAAGTTTGACCAACAACAAAACAGAACAGGAAAGAAAACAAGCAAACCCGCATCAAAAAAGTAGAATTTTCGTTAACTGAATGAAGCTTAAACGAGTCCACCCATAAACCAGAGTATCCAGAGGGAGATACTCACTAAGCAAGGTATAAGTTTAGTCCTTTATGTGTGGGGCTTTATAGTAGTCTCAAAGGTTCGAATATGGGCTACTGCTTGTTACCAAGACTCCTATTTTCCCTCCCGCAACTCCTCTGCCTGGAAAGAACTCTCAGCAATTGTGTGAGGCCATTGAGATGCACCTCAGAGAGGGGGCTGGAGGCCTGCAAATGACACATGGGCTGTCTGTGGTATGTTCTGCTTTAGAAGAAGAAACTGGCACTCAGGCAAGATTTTTTTTCCATGGGGAACCCATTGAAAACACAACAAGAGCCAAACTGATTCCACTGTTTAGGGAAGCTTGGCTTTAGTCTTCACTGAGGACTTTCTTTGGCTGGTTTTCCCTAGCTGGCCTATGCCTATTGCCAGTCAATCACTTTAGAGCTCAATTGTTGTGGCACAGCTCACTTCATGGTGGTGTGTACAAAGTAACAATTTCCCAACTGTATAGGAGGTCTTTAACAGGAAAAAAAATCAAGTCTGATTAGTTTTAAGTGTCTATCAGGACGTACAAATTCTACAGAGGCAGCAAGTTTGAACCCAATATATTATTTGGAGACGATATTGAAAAACAAGCAGATAAGTTTCACAATGATACTGAACACTATAAAGTCATTTAATACTTGAAATATGATCTTCTTCCCAGCTCTGAGTCAGGCATAATATAGCAATCTCAGACTTTTGAACATTGCCTTCAGTTCAAGTTTATGACCTCCCAAGACAGAAAACTAAGCAGGCTGGATGATACCACAAAAATCCCAGGAATCTCAAAGAGGTCATTAGCCTCTATCACTGTTGACACGCAACTCCAGAACAGTGCAGGCCAAATGAGCGCACACTGCTCAAGTGACAGGATATCATTCTGATTGTGCTTTTTTTTAAGGTTTGAGATTTCTCAGCCCTCGTGTAAAGTATCAATCTCAAGACCACATACAAACCTAAGAATAAATGCTTTCCACGTTACAAGCAGGAATTAATGGAACTTGGGGTTATAGTTCTAGATTTTCTCCACCAACCTGAGAGACAGCTGGGAGATCAGTGGGCAGCTGCACTATTATTACAGTCCACAATGATGTCACAGTTTAGGTCTATTTGAACTGAAGGTGTTACTTAGGCATTTTTAGTTTTGTCAGGTCCTTGGTCTGATTAGGCTGTTTAGTTAAGCAGAAGATACAGTGGTGCTTGAAAGTTTGTGAAACCTTTAGAATTTCCTATATTTCTGCATAAATATGACTTAAAACATCAGATTTTCACACAAGTCCTAAAAGTAGATAAAGAGAACCCAGTTTAAAAAAATGGCACAAAATATTATACTTGGTCATTTATTTAGAGGAAAATGATCCAATATCACATATTAGTGAGTGGCAAAAGTATGTGAACCTCTAGGATTAGAAGTTAATTTGAAGGTGAAATTAGAGTCAGGTGTTTTCAATCAATGGGATGACAATCAGGTGTGAGTGGGCACCCTGTTTTATTTTAAGAACAGAGATCAATCAATGTCTGCTATTCACAACACATTTGTGGAAGTGTATCATGGCACGAACAAAGGAGATTTCTGAGGAGCTCAGAAAAAGAGATGTTGATGCTCATCAGGCTGGAAAGGGTTACAAAACCATCTCTAAAGAGTTCCAGCAATCCACAGTCAGACAGATAGTGTACAAATGGAGGAAATTCATGACCATTGGTACCATACCCAGGAGTGGTCGACCAACAAAGATCACTCCAAGACCAAGGCGTGTCATAGTTATCAAGCTCACAAAGGAACCCCAGGTTAACTTATAAACAACTGAAGACCTCTCTCACATTGGCTAATGTCAATGTTCATGAGTCAACCATCAGAAGAACACTGAACAACAATGGTTTGCATGGCAGGGTTGCAAGGAGAAAGCCACTGCTCTCCACAAAGAACGTTGCTGGTCATTTGCAGTTTGCTAAAGATCATGTAAACAAGCCAGAAGGCTATTGGAAGAATGTTTTGTGGATGGATGAGACCAAAATAGGACTTTTTGGTTTAAAAGAAAAGCGTTATGTTCGGAGAAAGGAAAACACTGCATTCCAGCATAAGAACCTTATCCCATCTGTGAAACATGGTGCTGGTAGTATCATGGTTTGGGCCTGTTTTGCTGCATCTGGTCCAGGATGGGTTGCCATCATTGATGGAACAATGAATTCTGAATTATATGAGAGAATTCTAAAGGAAAATGTCAGGACATCTGTCCATGAACTGAATCTCAAGAGAAGGTGGGGCAGCAAGACAACGACCCTAAGCACACAAGTCGTTCTACCAAAGAATGGTTAAAGAAGAATAAAGTTAATGTTTTGGAATGGCCCAGTCAAAGTCCTGACCTTAATCCAATCAAAATGCTGTGGAAGGACCTGAAGCGAGCAGTTAATGTGAGGAAACCCACCAACGTCCCAGAGTTTAAGCTGCTCTGTATGGAGGAATGGGCTAAAATTCCTCCAAGCCGGTGAGCAGGACTGATCAACAGTTACAGGAAATGTTTAGTTGCAGTTATTGCTGCATAGGGGTCACACCAGATACTGAAAGCAGAGGTTCACATACTTTTGCTACTCACTAATATGTAATATTTGATCATTTTCCTCAATAAATAAATGACCAAGTATAATATTTTTGTCTCATTTGTTTAACTGGGTTCTCACTATCTACTTTTAGAACTTGTGTGAAAATCTGATGTTGTTTTAGGTCATATTTATGCAGAAATATAGAAAATTCTAAAGGGTTCACAAACTTTCAAGCACCACTGTTGTAATTTTATTGCTGACAAAAAAGATTTAACGAAGCCTCACTGATATTAATTTCTATTTATTTCTGAATTTGTCTTATAATACGACAAACAGAAAAATGTAAGAATGATGTAAAAATGAAAGAATGCTATTGTGTTGGTAGTGGTGCATGGTGTAACAAATTGTGGGTGGTGATGTGCCTAGCCAACGGACAATGCAGTGTTTGTAGGCTTGCCACCAATTACCATAAAGTCTTGCTGATGCCAAAAATGTCTTTCCATGGTATTGTTAGACCAAGCTGAACGCTCCTTGTGTATGAACTCATCACAAAGAATATTTCCATTAGAGAATTTTCAATTCACCTTATACCATGGTGACTGCTGACTGCTAATTTTGAATTACAGTGCAGGTTTTAAAAAATTCAGACATCTACATTTAGTCATTTGGCAGACATCCTAATCTGGATCGACTTCCAAAACATGCAAACATACAAGTACTCAATGACCTACAAGTAACGTCCATGGTCAGATTTTGTTTTCTGATATTGCGCAGAAGAGCTCTGCAATAAAAGGCAATTGATGGGGTGTGGATAGAAAAATGTAGGATGTTCTCCAAAATCAAACCATGATTCTGTGCCGTGTGGGCCGGATGGACACCGTCTGTGCTGAAGTTCAGTGTCTAGGAGCTCTTTGCCAGAAGAGAGAGCATTTCAGTCTTCAGATGGTGTGTTGCCATCCAAGGAGAGATATCAGAAAGGCAGTTAGATACAGGTTTTGAAACTTAAAGTGAACAGAGGGATATTACAGTTGTGTATCTTCTGCGTAGCAGTGATACGTGAAACCAGGAAATCTAATCACTGAGCCCAGTGATTTGGTGTACAAGGGGAACAGGAGTGGACCAAGAAAAGATCATAGAAGTACTGTGGTATCTCGGTTCTCTTCATTAATTCGTTCCAGAAGGCTTGTCGAGAACAGACAATGATGAGTACTGAGCAAAATTTTCCCAAATGGAATAATGTAAATTGAATGAATCTGTTCCAGATCCCCAGAAAATCCACACTGTATAAGGCATTATATGCATTAATGGAGTTGTATTGTACAGCTGCTCCCTGATTTAGGATGGGGATATGTTCAGACAAATCCATCATAAGTTAAATGCATCATGAACCGAGAAGTTTAACGAGTGTTTGGTATGGCGGTCTACAGTGTATCATAACAGAACCCATAGTAATTAATGATAAGTAAGTTAAAGTTTACAACACTTTCATTAACCTAAAGTTGGCCAAACCCATTAACACAAAACCTATTTTATAATAAAGTATTGAAAAGTCTCATGAAATTTAGTAAGTAATGGACTGATACTGAAAAGTAAAAGCAAAACCCTTACTCTCATGGTGAACTCCGTGTGCTAGCAAAGCTGCTAAGCTATCTGCAGCCTGTGTTCTGGAGGATACACTTCCTGATTGCCTTTCAGTTTCCTTTTGGTTGGCTGTAATAATAGCTATTTTAGGACCCATGGGGACTTATTTGCACCAAGGACACAATACTGTACATGTAAAAACAAAGACAAACATGACAAACACAGTGCAGATCTTCACTGAGCAAGGGATACAGTGAACCTGAATCACTGAGTACTGAATCAAGTTTCGGCTCGATGAGTCATGCGGCTCAACTTAAAACCGAGTAAACAACGAGAACAGAGACAAATATTTCTAATCAAAATCCATTGAGAGCCGAACTCGACGAGTTCCGAGGTGCCCGAGAACAGAGGTCCCACTGTATGTGAATAACCAGGCAAGTGCATGACCCCCATGGCCCATGTTACCAAGAGCAGAGATGAGGATCTGATGATTCATAGTTTGAAATGTAGCAGATGGATCCAGGAGGAAAATTACTGAAGACATGGAGTTTTCCTTGACTCTATGAAATTTCTTAGGTAAGCATACATTATGACTCTAAAAACATGTTAAGAAAGAGTCAAACAACTCAATCTGATTTACTCTTTCCTCCAGGTTAAGTAAAGCTACTATGAAGGATTTAACATCACCATGAATGACAAGATTTGACTCACTGTGTCTCCGATCTTCAGGTCAGCACACTTGCGCATGCCCGAAAGGGGCTGGCCATCTTGACAGGTAGCAGTGAAGGTCAGGCTGAGGTCCTCTGGCTGATCCCATACACTAAGCTCCACCTTAGATCGGATGTTCTACACAAACACAAAGGTAATGGTAACTGCATATTGTCATTACCTTACTTGGCACTGTAGCCTAAAGAAGCTGTTTTTTTCTGATTTCTTTCCATTTTTAATACTGCATACAAATGTTCTGTATTTTCTGGTTGTATTCTAATAAAAAGGCTGAGAAATAATTATATGGTCATCACACACACACACACACACACACACACACACACACACACACACACACACACACACACACAGAGAGTGGTGCAAAATAGTATTTAGTCAGCCACTGATTGTGCAAGCTCTCCTACTTAGAAAGATGAGAGAGGTCTGTAATTTTCATCATAGGTACACTTCAACTATGAGAGACAAAATGAGAAAAAAAAAAATTAGGAAATCACATTGTAGGATTTTTAAATAATTTCATTGTAAATCATGGTGGAAAATAAGTATTTGGTCACCCACAAACAAGCAAGATTTCTGGCTCTCACAGACCTGTAACTTCTTCTTTAAGAAGCTCTTCTGTCCTCCACTCGTTACCTGTATTAATGGTACCCGTTTGACCTCGTTATCTGTATAAAGGACACCTGTCTACAGCCTCAAACAGTCAGACTCCAAACTCAACCATGGCCAAGACCAAAGAGCTGTTGAAGGACACCAAGAAGAAAATTATAGACCTGCAGCAGGCTGGGAAGAGTGAATCTACAATAAACAAGCAGGTTGGTGTGAATAAATCAACTGTGGGAACAATTGTAAGAAAATGGAAGACATACAAGACCATTGATAATCTCCCTCAAGCTGGGGCCCCACGCAAGATCTCATCCTGTGGGGTCAAAATGATCATGAGAACGGTGAGCAAAAATCCCAGAACTACACGGAGAGACCTGATGAATGACCTGCAGAGAGCTGGGACCAAAGTAACAAAGGCTACCATCAGTAACACACTACACCAAAAGGGACACAGATCCTGAAGTGCCAGGCGTGTCTCCCTGCTTAAGCCAGTACATGTCCAGGCCCATGTGAAGTTTGCCAGAGAGCATATGGATGGTCCAGAAGAGGATTGGGAGAATATCATGTGAATGCTGAGTCGCATCCCAAGAACACCATTACCTACTGTGAAGCATGGGGGTGGAAACATCATGCTTTGGGGCTGCTTTTGTGCAAAGGGAACAGGACGACTGATCCGTGTTAAGGGAAGAATGAATGGGGCCCATGTATCGTGAGATTTTAAGCCAAAACCTCCTTCCATCAGTGAGAGCATTGAAGATGGAACATGGCTGGGTCTTCCAGCATGACAATGATCCCAAACACACCGCTCAGGCAACGAAGGAGTGGCTCCGTAAAAAGCATTCCAAGGTCCTGGAGTGGTCTAGCCAGTCTCCAGACCTCAACCCCATAGAAAATTTGTGGAGGGAGTTGAAAGTCCGTGTTGCTCCAAAACATCACTGCTCTAGAGGAGATCTGCATGGAGGAATGGGCCAAAATACCAGCTACAGTGTGTGCAAACCTGATGAAGACTTACAGGAGTTGAACTTTTGGTATTGACCAAATACTTATTTTCCACCATTATTTACAATTAAATTCTTTAAAAATCTTATAATGTGATTTTCTGATTTTTTTTCTCATTTTGTCTCTCATAGTTGAAGTGTACCTATGATGAAAATTACAGACCTCTCTCATCTTTCTAAGCAGGAGAACTTGCACAATCAGTGGCTGACTAAATACTTTTTGCCCCACTGTAGCGCATACAGACGATGTCCTTAAAGGCATCTTGCCTCCACCCAGACCATCCACTTTGTTCCTACTAGTGAGCAATTTGCAGTTTATTTTATTCATAAGAGGTGCTAAAGAAAACACACAACGCAATAATCATTTGATTGAGATGATCAGGGAAATACATACAGCGATCTATGAGACATGCACATAGCTGGGTGGGTGTTTGCAAGGACAGATGGATGGAACATTCATTTATCATGGCAGATGTAGAGTGAACATGATATATTCAAGAATAAATTATAAACACAGAAGTAAATACAAATATATAAAGCAACAGCGCAGCAGATGAAATGCAGTAACCATTTCAACAATTACGAGCATAATAAAATGATGAGACCTCATCTTATGCAAACAAAATAGTCTAGCCAGCCTCAAAGTACTTTTCACTTCAAAATCTGTTTTAAAAATTGGTCTCTACAGGTCACCCAAGACGTTTTCATCACTTTTCACAAGCTCCAGAAGACCTTTGTTTTGATAGGGTAGAAGACTAAATGATGAAGGTTTTTTTAATCATGGTTGACCTCGTATGGAATGCAAAAATGCTCCATCACATACTTGCAGTTTTCCAGCTTGAGACACAGCATGCAATAGCCATCAATTCGTAACTACATTGCCAGCTCAAAGTACAGACTAACTTGGAAACTTCAGTAAACACAAAGGATGTGAAAAAAAGCACTTATTTATATAGTCTGGTTCAAACACTTAGACTGTTCTTTTTTCTCTCCTCAAATAAGCACAAGATTTAACTGGACCCAAACAATCATATATTCTTTCTATATTACATTTCAGAAAATCATCTGGATAATATGTTGTGCAAGCCTGGAGACCATGGATTTACAAAGTGGCCAACTCTCACATCTGGTGTGTATAAATTCCGTACTATTCTCACAGGGATGTTTTGAAGTAGCAGCTCAGTGAGACAGTTGTTGAAAACACAAACAGCCTGGGCTCAGTAAGACCGGTTTCACTTACTGCTTATACTGAGAATTGATATTGTTTCTATTAATACTACCCCTGGCAAAAATTATGGAATCACCACACTTTCAGGAAGTGCACCCAGTTTTCTGTACTTCATAGCCAATACATAAATCAGACATAGGACAGCAAACTATTTTTTTAATAGCTGAATATTTTGGCTTAGTGATGCATACCTCAAACAAAGTTAATCAAATTACTTTATTTATCTGGCATCTTTTTTTCTAGATCAAGTATAAGAAAAAATGGAATCCCTCAACGTGGAGGAAAAAATTAAGGAATCATCGAGAGAAAAAAGAAAATCACAATTATAAACTTTGTTGCTCCTTGCTTTGTGGCAATTATGTGAAAATGACTTAATCATCGCCAAAGCTATTTTCCGAAAAGTTCCTTTACCTAACATGCAACCTGATGTCATAAATGAGCTGGAAAATTTTCTTCAAGCAGTCTTCATTATACACTGCCTGGCCAAATAAAAAGGTCACCACCTGGATTTAACTAAGCAAATAGGTAAGAGCCTCCCATCGGATAATTACAGCATTGGTGATTATGTTTCAGCTGTTAAGTTTTTTAACCCTAACCGATGCAGTGAGTAGCTTCTCATTTGTTAAACAATCGTGTTGAAAGACATGCTGTGGTCGTAGAATAAATATTAATGTTTCAGAAGTGTCAAATTATTGGCATGCATCAAGCAGAAAAAACATCTAAAAATACTAAAATTAGGTTAAGGACTGTCCATTATTAAAAAGTGGAAGGACAGTGGGGAAACACCATCTTACAGGAAGGAATGTGGTCTGAAAAAAAATCTTGAATTATCATGATCGGTGATCACTTAAACGTTTGGTGAAATCAAATAGTTAAAAAAACAACAGAAGAACTCAGGGATATGTTTAATAGTGAAAGTAAGAGCATTTCCACATGCACAATACAAAGGGAACTCAAGTGATTGGAACTCAACAGCTGTGTAGCCTTAAGAAAACCACTTGTCAGTGAGGCTAACCGGCAAAAATGGCTTCAATTTGCTAGGGAGCATAAAGATTGGACTCTGGAGCAATGGAAGAAGGTCATGTCGTCTAATGAGTCCAGATTTACCCTGTTCCAGAGTGATGGGTGCATCAGGGTAAGAAGAGAGGCGGCTGAAGTGATGTACCCATCATGCCTAGCGCCTACCGTACAAGCCTGTGGGGGCAGTGCTATGATCTGAGGTTACTGCAGTTGGTCAGGTCTAGGTTCAGTAACGTTATGTGCCCAAAGAATGAGGTCAGGCGACTACCTGAATATACTGAATGATCAGGTTATTCCATTAATGGATTTTTTTTCTTCCCTGATGGCACGGGCATATTCCAACATGTCAATGCCAGGATTCATTGGGCTCAAATAGTGAAAGAGTGGTTCAGGGAGCATGAGACATCATTTTCACACATGGATTGGACACCACATAGTCCAGACCTAAACCACATTGAGAATCTTTGGGATGTGCTGGAGAAGACTGCTCAGTGGTCCAAATCTCCCATCATCGATATAAGATATTGGGGAAAAATTGATGCAACGCTGGACAGAAATAAATGCTGTGACATTACGGAATCGTTTCCACAAGCTTCTGCAATCAAAGCTAAAGGCAGTCTAACAAAATGGAGTGTTTTACCATTTGGCCAGGCAGTGTATGTTTCATTAGAAGGGCACCAGACATAGTTCTAGCATCATCTCCTTGTAGCCTAGGTTTAACTGACCAATAAAATGCAAACGTTTAAATTAATAAATTAAATACATAATATTTAATGGCTATTTGTTAGCTAATGTTATACTAATCTAGCACACTATCAAAAAAAAAAAATAATAATAATAATAAAACATTGTTGATGGTAGCTGTTACTGACTTACTTTGTACTTCTGAAAGTGTACCTTACGCTATACACCAAGTACAACTCTTTAAACTACAGTAGATTTGCAAGATCATTCCAACTCTGCTAACTGAATTCCTGTTATCTGAATCCCTGGGGTATTTTATTATCCTATTCTGTTATAAAAAAAAACAAAAAAAAAAAACAAAAACAACAGACCCACTATAACAAATGACGACTGGGAAGTTGCCAGAAGTCGATGGACATCTTTTTAACTCTACTGACATCCTGAAGAATGCATTCTCCCAAGAATGCTGTGGGACAGTAGAGAACATGAATGCATGCCATGGTCACAGGTGATGAACAAGCCCCTGCTCAGCAGAGACACAGTCCCATCAAATAAGCAGATAACAGGCGGTAAGAAGGACCAGTCAGTCCCTTGGAATACTTTATGCTGATATTGAAACAAGGCAGGAACTAGATTGGGAGTTTTTTTTTTTCCCTTGAGAAATAATAGAAATAGACCACCCACTGTGCAAATATTAAATATCTGAACCATTTTCCTGCGCAAAATACATTTAGATACTGGGGTTCGACTGTACATATTCTTAAACTTACGTTATATGCGGTGACAATCAGCTGAATTATATTTTTGGAGCTTTGGTCCAGAATCTCCACTGTAGTTCCAGGAATCAATGCAGTAAAATTCTGGAGAAGGAGAGGCAGATTTGTTTATAATAATAGGCGAAGAGATGCGACAAAAAACGTGCATTTCAAATGCTTTTCATGTTGAGTTAATTAACTTTCATACCTTATAGAGAATATAATGTCTTTTGGTCACTGCAAAAATCAGGAAAATGTTGTTTTCAGCCAGCTTCTCTCCGAGAAGAGCCAGTGAAGGGTAATCCTAGGGAGTATGACACATGCAAAACCATATATGAACTGCTAAATTCAGAACATCTCCCTGACCACCAGTTTGGAAAAGGAAATCACCACTCTCTCTCTTCTCTGCACTGTTTACACTACGAATCCCTGCCACTTCCCTTCCAAACAGCAGAAATGGATCCTTTCATCTAGAGACTCCACTTCTATGTAGTTTTGCTGCATGGGTTCCTTCGGGTACTCTGGTTTCCTTCCAAATTCCCAAGATTTACATTTACAGGATTTAGCAGACACTCTTACCCAGAGTGACTTAAACTGTGGGTTAAGGGCCTTGCTCAAGGACCCAACAGTGACAGCTTGGCAGATTATGCATTTGAACCCTGGACCTTCTGGCCCACAGACCAGTACTTTAACCACCGAGTGACCACAGTCCCAAAGACATGCATGGAGTTCACTGGTCTCTCTAAAGTTCCCCATTCTAAGTGGGTGTGTGCGTGCTCTGAGAGGAATTGCCACCCTGTCTAGGGTTGTCTAGCCACCAGCAATCCTGAACAGAACTGAGAGGGTATTAAATTGACTCAAAAGGAGTGCTGTAGATTAAATTAATCCATTCCAGACCCCCAGAAAATCCACACTGTATAAGACATCATATGCATTAAAGAAGTTTTGTTGTACAGCTGCTCTCTGATTTATGGTGTGGTTACATTCTGACAAATCTGTCATAAGTTAAAAGTATCAAACTGAGGAGATGAATATATACTGTATGTATCATTGTGGAGCCTACCTTAAACCCTTAAAGCACATTAACCTACAATTGGGCAATATCATTTACACAAAGCTTATTTTATAATAAAGCATTGATTATCTCCTATAATTTAAGGAATAATGCATTGAAAGTAAAAAATAAAAACGAAATGCTTAGTCCATTGGCTAACTCAGGGCTCTACTGCTCAACTGGCTGCTGCCTGGATGCCCAGCACATGTGGGGGAATATCGTACTGCGCAGTGGTTCTTACTGTTTTCATTTTGGTTGGCTCTTATCACTAACCTTCTTAGGACCCATTGTGACTTATTTGAAGTAAGAATACTGTATTGTAGATGTTATATATTAAAACATGAGAAACACAGGGGAGATCTCCACTGAGAGAGAGAGAGAGAGAGAGCGCGAGAGAGAGAGAGAGCGCGCTATTGAGAGACTGACTCATGATCCTATGTCTCAGCTGAAACAAGCCAAGGATCAAGTTCAGGCAAGCATGCACTGTGCCAAACAAACGTGCTGAGAAAATATTTTCTCATCAAAATGTGCCCAGAATTGAATTCAACAAGTTCTGAGTTCTAGTGCCTGGGTATTACTGTACTTACATTACGAAAAACAACCAAAATACTCATGTCTACTATGGTAAAACATCCACATTACTTGATTAGGACACTTGATTTGTATCACTGGCTGTTTTGAGCATTCCCATACCTTGCAGGTATATGCTATGCAGACCAAAATAGGATTTCACACACTGTACAGGTTCGTGGAATACAAAACACAGTGACAATTTGTCATAAATAAGTGCTTTATGCTGATATGGGGCAAAGCTTTATTAGCCTTGGGGCAAAGCAGAAAAAAAAAAATATTTAGCTGGCAGAGTGTTAAAGCTGTTCAAGGACACCTTGTCGGTTATATGTTCTGAGAGGGCAGCAGTAAACAATGATATGATGTAAACATCATTACTCATTCACTTAACCTCAATTAAATTATCATAAACCTGTTCAAGGATTAAAAGTGTACCAAACGACCCCAATTCAACCTAAAGTAAGTGAGTTTCAAAAAATGTCTACACAGTTAAGCCAAATTGTATCATGTGGTGATGGACCAAAATTTCAGCCATTGTAAACTTTCAGCCAAAAATGGTACTTTAGTTGTCTCCAATAGAGAAACATTTTTTACTGACAAAGCTAGGCTGGGCCAGAGAACACGCAGATAATGAACACACAGCGCTTAGGAAACAAAGACTTGAACATGACACAGACAGGCTTCAACCAATTCAAACAAGGTGTTTGTGAAACCTTGTTTGGACAAGTGAGAGGAATTAAAATGCAGGCAGGAGTGTATAGAAGGAGGGGTGGATATTGGAAAGTACTACACTATATGATACATGGGTCATGAAACGTCATTTAAAAAACAAACAAACAAAAAAGACAAACCCTTCTGTTTCTGGATCAGTATGTTAAAAATACAAACATCAAAAAATTAATTAGAACAACGTTTAGCTCCAAGGTGCTTTCTTAGTACACTTTCTTACCACTTTGTATCAGAGGGGAAAATTTTTAGGCAAACTTACACATTTACCTCGGCAAGAATAGAGGGTAAGCAACAAGTCACCAAACGTGCATTCAATGACACGACTCAAAGCGTACTTGGCATGAAAATGTACTTGGCAAGTCAAAAATCTCTACTCCTGTATCCACAGAAATATGCAACCATTTTACAACCAGTACTCTCACCATATTTAAAGTAATTAAGCTGGAATCTCAAAATGGAGCCCCACCTACCATACTGGTTGAAGCGTTGTACTCGTCCTTCTCATTCAGGTGGCACTGGCCATCATGAGGCTGAATGAGACCTGCCAGCTTGCCATCCAGTGCCAGGTGGGGTACATCATCTGTGGCAAAGACCAGCAGGTGATAGGCTTCCTTCCGCCAACCTATCCTCTCCTACCAGAAATGAGATCAAACAATTTATCACTGACAGTTACAAGCCCTACTCTGACCTATTACCACCACTCTATATGGAATGACAAAAACAGCAATCGAGCCAAATGCGGCTGAATCAAATGTACAGATACAAGAACCACATGTTAGCTCTCTAAACTCTTGCAGCATATGGAAAAGTTTAGTCATATTTTTTCATAGATGAAGTCCCATAATTTAACCACATAACCAACTGAGCGCTCGACAATACACCATATGGACAAAAGTAATGGGACACACTTTTCAAACACTGAATTCAGGTGTTTCATTCAGTCCCATTGAAGAAGGTGTATAAAATAAATCAATATTTGTGAAATAATTCGAATGTGGTTCTGTAAAAGTATGTCATCGTTGCAACAATCCTGTTCATTTCGTCCTTCCTCGATATTCCACGATCAACTGTGAGTGGTATTATTGAAAAGTGGAAGCGTTCAGGAACAAAAGCAACTTGGGTTGCCGAGTCGCAAAGTACATAAAAGCCTTTTCTGTTCCAACATGACTGTGCCCTGGTGCACAAAGCAAGGTCCATAAAGGCATGCTAAAAGAATTTGACTGGCCCACACAGAGCCCTGACCTCAACCCCAGCAAACACCTTTGGGAACAACTAGAAAGGTGACTGAGAGCCAGGCCATCTCATCCAATGTTAATGTCTGACCTCACAAATGCTCCTGTATGAATGGGCAAAAATCTTGTAGAAAGCCTTCCCAGAAGGCTGAAAAGTGGGAACCAACTCAACATTACCGTCTGTGGATTCAGAATGGGATGCCATGAAAGCTCCTGTAGGTGTTCTAATACTTTTGTCCATATATTGTACATAAAAGAGCACTGGAATTGCTTTGGTCAAAGGATGACATGATGTGTAGGAAACACAAGGTCAACAATAGGACATGGTTCTGTAGCAAAGACAAAGGAATCTCAACCATCTTTATTATGGAAGAACTGTTAGAGTAAACAGATATTACACCAAGAGAAGTCTCTCCAAAAGGCTAAACTGTTTTATAGCAATGGTCAAGCTAAATACAACTGACATTCTGCCCAAAACCTTTAGCAGTGCATAAACAGAAATACAGCACTCGAAACCTCCTAAACATGACAGCAGCTTGCTACATGTACACGAGGCTAGAAACTTGTAACCACTTGAAGGTTTACATCAAGCTTAGTCATTCAGACTATGGTCAATTAATTCCCATAACCAATAGAAACATGGTGCTACCAGTGGCAAATGGCGCCACCCCACATGGTGAGAAAAAAATGTATACATATAGTACATATTCTAATGTAAAACCTAGAAGGACAAGAAAGTCCACAACAGGATATAACTGACCTTGCAGACAGCAGCCTGAAGAATAGCATCAAATCCACCTTCAGGCGCGTCTCTGTTGCGTGACACCACCTGCTTCTGTACCTCTTCATTAAAACGGTCCACCTTGTCAGTCAGAGACAGGAGGTTGCGGAACCCGAAGGAGGGGACACAGTTTGGGAACGGCTTGTATCTGTGATTAGATTAGGAAGAGAGATTTCAAGATTATATAAAGCATAATCAATGATCTCTTAATTATATCAACCCCCACCCCCATTTTGCATCCAGTTAGGCTGTGCCCAATTTTAGTCTGTTCACATTCTCCTCCCTTCATTCCTTCCTTTCCAGGAAAGCCACCCATGTGCAAGTCTCTTACTGTATCAAAGCTGCTGTAAGAATGGGCTCATAATGCCCATTTTTCACTTAGCAGACACCCTTATCCAGAGCGACTTACAATTGATGAGGTCTCACAACCCAAGCAATTGTGAGTTAAGGGCCTTGCAACCCTGGACCTTGTAATCCATAGTCCAGTATCTTAAGTGCTACGCTACCACGGTCCCCACTGTGGTAGACTGAGCTACTGCAGTGCTTTTCTGGCAGGTCTTTCCATGCATACAATCAGACCCCTGCAACCTATTCAGAACGCAGCAGCACATCTGGTTATCAACTGCTCAATGTTCTCTCATGTCACCCCAATGCTGCATTTGCCTTCACTGGCTCCCTGTAGCTGCACGCATCAGATATAAACCCCTGACGCTCGCCTACAAAGCTGCAAATGGATCAGCCCCTTCCAACCAAAAGTCTCTTATCAAACCCTGCTCTGTACCTCATATCCTTCAAGACTCAGTCTCGGTTTGATTGGACTCTACTCAAAAGCAAAGGAAGATGAGCATCAAGACTTTTCTCTGTACTGGCATCCAGGTGGTGGATGCACTTTCACTGAATGTCCGAATGGTTGAGTCTTCATCTTCAAGCAGTAACTAAAAAACTCACCTCTTCATCCAGCACTTAAGTATCTTCATTTCATTTTCATTTGCAGCATTTAGCCCTTATCCAGAGCAACTTACAATTGACACAGTCTTACAATCCAAGCAATTGTGGGTTAAGGGTCTTGCTCAAGGACCCAACAGTGGCAGCTTGGCTGAGGTGGGATTTGAACCCTGGACCTTCTGGTCCATAGTCCTGCACCTTAATCACTAGACCACCACAGTCCCACAGCTTCTCGTTAATCTTAAAAAACTTATTGTTCTTCTCTTTAATGTTTGTGCTTTTTGTCTGCATAAACTCCTAGCAGGGTTTTAGTTGGATTGTGTTCTTGGGCTGCTATTTGTACTAGGATGAGGTAATGCCTACTAAGAAATATGCAAAGCACTTCTGTATGTTCCTCTGGGTAAGGGTGTCTGCTAAATGCTGTAAAAGTAAAATGTGCATCCGCTACACCGAGCGAGGATGGAGCCAGAAAGCAAGTGCCTCCATACAACTCGTGTACACCGATTGTTTATTTTCTCTGGTGGACAGTGGACTTCGACAGAGAATGAGCCTGCATGGAGGAAAACGCTATGCTCTCCATATCTATCCTTAAGCAGTCCAAAAGAGCTGCAGTTGCAGGGAGATGATCCTTCTTCCAGGCTTGGCTCCTACATACATGGCCAGCTGTAGAGCAACCAGCCAGGCTGGAGGCATCGCTAAGGCTTAGGTATTATCTCTATATTTTTACCATGCAGTGTTTCCTCTAGGATGTAAGGACTATGGTAGCCTAGCGGGTAAGGTACTGGACTAAGGTCCAGGGTTCAAACCCCACCTCTGCCAAGTTGGCACTCTTGGGTCCTTGAGGAAGGTCATTGCTTCGCTGCCAAGATTGTAGCAGTTGTAAGTCGCTCTGGATAAGGGCATCTGCTAATCGCCTAGATGTAGATGTACGCTCGTGTGCGGCTGCGTTTGCTTCCGCCGGCTGCGTCTGTATTGTGTATGCCGTTTTTCCTGTTTTTGCACCCCTTTTCCGGCTCCGCCTGGTTTGTGTTTATGCACCCGTTTTCCGGCTCTGCCTGGTTTTTTGTTTCTCTCTGTTTGCCATTAGTTTGGTTAGTTTCTTTAACAAAACCTTTATTTTTACTAGAACCTGCGCTCGTCTCTCACGTTCCTGTCGCTCCCTCGTTACAACATTGATATGATATACACCCATACATAATGCGCTCTCTACAGGCCATCCTTGTTACGACTCAACATTCAGAAACTTGTAGCTTATATATACACATTTAATGCAAAAGTACATTTGCACCTTTTTGTATTATCTCTATATTTTTACCATGCAGTGTTTCCTCTAGGATTTGTTAGGACTGTGGTACCCTAGCGAGTAAGCCACTGGAATAAGGACCAGAAGGTCCAGGGTTCAAATCCCATCTCTGCCAAGCTGCCACTGTTGGGTCCTTGAGCAAGGCCCTTAACCCACAATTGCTTGGATTGTAAGATTGTATCAATTGTAAGTCGCTCTGGATAAGGGCGTCTGCTAAATGCTGTAAATGTTTCAGTGGTGGTGGCAGCCAACCTGTCCCACCCCCCAAAAAATAAACTTTAACTTCATTTAACTATATAGTTAACAAACGTCTACTGCTTTCTGTGGTCTCTGTTCTGGCTTTCATTTAATTTATGAACTGAACAGTGCTCGGAGTCATCCCGTCGGTGCCGATGTGCCTTTACATTACTTTTGCGAATGTTCTTTTCAGCTGTAAAGTCTAACTTAACTAAAGTTAATCTACCTCTCCCTATTCTCTTCTCTACCCGTCTTCAACCTCTCCCTTTGGAGCAATCGCTCTCCATTTCACTCTGTTCGTCGTTTCAAATTAAAAGCCCGCTGCAGAGTTTTGAAGCAATGGCGTCAATAATTTTGCAAATAAATCTATGAAGTGGAAACACTGCCACGTTACGCAACAGAACCACTAAAATCACACACAAACTCTTCAGTACATTTGTATGTTATTACAAAGAGCAATCGTTTTGTTAAACACTAGCCCTTTCGAATTCTGAATCACTATTGTACTGGGACAAAAAGAACTGTAGCAGTGTTGTGTCTAAAACACAAAAGCTAACCCACAATGTTCTCCAGCAGTAGCAGAGACAATAACAGACTGGCAGACACATAACCTACATGTGCACTGGTGCATGGTGGTAGTGGTAATCTCCTCATGGAAGCGAATGCTCACTAACAGCTCAGAGTCACTGCATTGGTATCCAGCTATAAAGTCTAATATTAATTACACCTTGACATGACGGGATCAAACTGTGACAATGCCAACTTCATGCTTATAAAACTGTATGAATACAGCGAAGGTGGAAGTGTCAAACTTAGCCCTCAGTATTGTTTAAATGTGAGATTCAAAGTGACTCTTTTTTCATTTGTCTGTGTTCAGGTCTCTAGAAAAAAAAAACTGTGAAAAGTCTCTTTGTTAACTGAGCACTGCTATTTGCTTTCACAACACACCCAAGCAGACAATGGGAACATCATAATAATATATAATTACAAAGTACTACAAAGGACAACTTTAATTACTGGGAGAATTCTGCTGACATGTTCAGCTGGAAGTTCTTAGCTTACCCATTGCACGGGTTTTCCTGATACTTGGGAGCCGTGTACGAGAAAGGAGACAGATTCTTATCCACAAACGTGCCAAAGCCAAGACGGAAGTTGCTAGTGAGCTTCTTCATTTCTTCGGCTAGTTTTGTGCCCAGGTTGCGAATGGTGTGCAAGTCATCCTTCATGGACAGCGAGAGGTCCATCAGGTAGTACAAATCAACAGGGTAATCTTCAACCGGACGCACCTGTACCTCAAACCAGGTCTGATCACCTGACAGAATTAGAAAAAAAGAATTACATTCTGGTACATGTCATGATAAGTCTGCAAGCCAAACATACAAGCACAAAAGCCAGATGTCCACATTAAGTGCATACCTGGTCTCAGACTGAGCAAGATCCTCTGTGGCTGGATCTGTATGACATCATACTGAGCAGACCCAGAGCGTTTAGGGCTCAGAGGCTTGTTTCTCATGATAGAACTGACGCTCCTTGGATTTTCAATAAAACGCACCTCGCAACCTTTTTTCAGCAAATTCTGGCTCAAATCACATCGTGACATGAGTGTTCTTGCTCTTCCAAAGTCCTGAGAAGACGAAAAAAAAAGATCAGAGTGGCCCAGACATGTGGCAGAGCAGGATTATTGAGAGTTTCTAAAAAGCCACAACATTACTGCATCATTATCTTGGTGGTATGTGCCAAAATTGTATTGCACTGTCTTATTTGAAAAGACCAGAAAACCACAATTTCTTTCACATTGTGTATTAAAAAGTTATATTCCTCCAGACTTAAATAAATAAGAAAAAAATAAGACTGCTCCTTGGTTACAGGGAACTATACAAATAAGCACAACTAGAATCATTCAGTCACAAGTTATAATCTGCAGCGAAACAGCATCCAGTGTCAGTTACTAATCCACACTAAGATAACTAATTGTATTATATAAATGTAAGACACTAGTGGCAGACCAAAAAAAAAAAAAAAAACTAAAATCCAAAATTTTAGCAAAATGCTTCCTCTCTTTCCTCCAGGTATCTTTTTGTCCCTCATTAATCCACTGATTCTTGAGGTTTCTACTCACACTCCTTAACTCTTAACAGCAAGAGCTAGAGTTATATTTCACATACACAATATATTCCTTTGTATTTGCAGGCCTGCATTTCATGCTATTTTTTCTGTCTCTCAACCTGTGTAAATCAATTGTTTTTCTAAACATCACGAAAATACAAATCAATAGACAGCAGTCAGTGTGCAGTAACCATACTTTCATTGCTAGATGCAATGACCAGCACAATCGTTTTAAGGCTATTAAGCATACAGTGTATGCTTCCTATGCAACCAATATAAGAACCTTGGCAACCACACTAATAACCACCTGACATCTGCACACCTGTCATCTAGATAAAGTGGGCTCAATTAGAGGGGTTTTCCTCCTTTAAGTGAACAGAGGTAGAGGAAGAGAGAGAGACCTTCAAACAGTTGCTAAATATCAGAATGTTACACATCTGCACCTGAACAATTTGGTTTAAGTGCCAGCATTTTCTGACAGCATGTCCTTTTTGGCTTCACTGTGAAACAATTTATCTATATTTAATGAGATAAATCCTGATTTGCTTGATTATGTTTCTGTAAAACATCTAATATGTAACACACTTGCAAGAACATCAGTAAATATCTGGTTAAAAAGCATTGTGGTGTATATATAAAAGAATTTAATTCGCATTAAAAGAAAGAGTACTTCTTAAAAATACTAGAAAAAAAAGCAGGTTAAAATAAATTAATTGTGTAAAAGAAAAATATAAAAATAAAAATAAAAATAAAGTGTAAAATAAAAAAATAAACCTAGTACATAAAATGTTTAAAAGAAAATATAAAGTGAATAAATATGTACAAAAAAAAAGGTAAAACACGTACAGTAAAATTTGTTAAAACAAAATAAATAAATGTGTCTCAAGCAAAAGTAAAACAAAACAAAAAATACAAAAAGCATTTTTTACCCCCTACAACCCCAAACAGGATAAGCAGGAGTAAAATAAATAAATAAATATATAAATAAATGCATAAATAAAGTTTGTAAAGTAAAAATGTGTACAATTAGTTTTAAAAAACTAAAATAACAATGAGTAAAATAAGAATAAAATAAATAAATAAATAAAATCAATAAAATGATCTAAAAAAAAAAAGTGTAAAATGCTATAAGCAATATAAAAATCAGCAAAAATAAAGTAGTACAAAAGTTATTTAAAAAAGTTTTATAAATGTGTGTAAAAAAAGAAAAAGTAGCTATGCCACATTTTAAGAGGCATCTTTTTTTGCGAGAACTCTAACAATAATAAAATGTGTAAAATAAGAATAAATTAAATAAATAATAAAAAGCACAAGGTGTACCTCTTGGGAACACCAGGCGCAGCTCGGGTGAAGCAGAAGACACTCTTCACAGGATGTGGCACTGCCAGTCGTACACACGTTCATACCTAAGACACACAAAAATAACGACACACCAAAACGACTGAACAGGTCGGACAAGCTTGCAAACAGGCACAACTTTTAATGGATAACAGAAGCAAACATGGGGTTAAAATGAGTGACTTGAAGACTTATTTGATCTAAAACTCGACAGAAAGTTCTCACCTCGGACTGAGAGTGTGAAAATGTGCAGTACGATGCCGGTTAGTAAAACTGCACGACGGCTACACAACCACACGCTCCACATCATGGCTGGAAAAGTTGGCAAAGACGACCTAAGCGAAGAACTGTGACAAACTGGGTTCAGTCATGAAAAGTAGTACTGGAGAAACGATCCCTCTCTCACAGACCATCCCAACTTGCAACTTGCAACCGAGGCGCCGGACATTCAGTAAACAAACCCGCGCTTGATTTCCTCTTTGTAGTGGGACAGCGTTAATCCATAGCGACTCATGTCCTCCCAATCCTGCGCCTCCGTTAATGTAATAACAAGCACACTGTTCTGCGTGTCATCTTCAAAATGCACCGAAAACATCCGGAATATGTAAACCAAAAAACTTCCAGCCTTACGTACAGATCTTGTAGCGTTATGCGCCTGTTTGCACTGGACATTTGGACATTATTTCCATTCGCTCCACCTACAAAGGAGGAGTTCACATTCAGCCATGTAAATCTCTTCACTGCGCTTCCTTTAGGGGCTAGTTTTGTAGTTTGCACGATGCGTACTGAACATTAAATAGTTATTGTTTCCAATAAATATAAACAGAAACAATATAAACAGATTGACACTCATTATCGCATACTGCTTCCAAGGTGTTTCTGCATTATGCAAGCATGGTCAGACTATTAATTTGTAACTAAGCTTATCAGTTCTTCTAATAGTAACCTACAATTCATAAAATAATTAAATACTGGATAGGCTACATACACACCAGCAGTACATTACAAGACAATTCACTACTGTGTTTTTAAATATTATGCCACCTACAGATGACACTGGAAATGACCTTAACTCCAATGGTAGAAATTTAATTTAAGCGTTCGACATAAATGCCAATTTCACGATAGACATAAGATTACTTTGCCACACTACTGAAACTAGTGACATACTTGAATCAGGTCAATTTAGCTTAATCAGTTATCCTAATGCATGTCTTTGGACTGTGGGAGGAAATCACAGCACCCGAAGTAAACCTACACAACGTGAGAGATGAGCGCCGGTTCTAGTAAAAATAAAGGTTTTATTAAAGAAACTAACCAAACCAAGAGCAAACACAGCAAAACAAAAACACGGGCAGAGCCGGAAAACGGGTGCATACACACAAACCAGGTGGAGCCGGAAAATGGGTGCAAAAACAAAACCCGGCGTACACAATGGCCGTTTCTCAACACCAAGTATGCAAAGGTCGGACTTGCGTACTTCCCAAGTCTGGACTAGGAAGTTGGACTTGTGAGTACATTCTCCCAATGAAGGGAGGACGCAGTTCGGTTATTTTACAAGTGGAACAGCAGCGTACTTGGCTATGGAGACAAGACTTTACTATTTTTACACCTAGATAAAATCCTAAAACATCTTGTATAAAGCCTGTCAGTGGTGGAAGAAGTGCTCAGATCCCTTACTATCCACTGAATAGTTTAATCTACGTGTAACAACGGACCGATCGCATTTAAGCATGAATAAAAACCTTCCCAAAAATAAGCGAGCACCAAACAAGTCTGATTTTAGAAGGGAATTTAATTCTGAACGTCAATTTATATCAGACAATTCATATTTAGAATACAGGCTGAACAAATAATACATATAATGCATAATAAATATGTCAATAACTCTACGTTTCATCTCCGAAATCTACTGAGCAATTTATGTAAGCTTTGTCTTCATCAACTGACCACATAGTTGAATTTTATACTACTACATTCTCGCCTATAAAAATCTTATAACTTCATTCCGTGACACAATAACAGTATAACTTCTACATCCAGTTGGGAGTCCTCTCATCCGCCATTACCGAGCTGGCAATGCATTGTGGGATGTTTCGCTGTCCAAGTCCGCACAAGTCTGCACAGATGCATCCTCGGTAAAATGGGCGGATCAAGAACACATCTTGGAGCGTACCTGGTTAGATGCAAACTTAGAAATGGAACAGGACTTGGGCTGCGACTGATGACGTTTCACAAGAACAGAAGCACAGAAAAGTACGCATATTGAGAAATGGCCAATGTGGACGCAGCCAGCGGAAGCAAAACCGAAGCGGACGCAGCTACACAAGAGACTCCAAGAAGTTGAATCTGTTCATCTGGACATAGATTTTGTTGGATAATCGTTTCGTCACTCATCTAAGTAACTTCTTCAGTCTCAGCAGTTGAAAAACTTCCCCAATCTTATATACAGCACCTTTGCATAAGGACTGGTACCAGTACCATTGCATAACAATGGGACCGGTGATCAGTTTAATATGCAGATTGACATATCCATTAACGACAATGGCCACTTTTTACTTGTACTTTTTACATGGACCAGCTATGACATGGACCAAACCACTGAGGCATATGAATGGGGAAATGGAATGGGAAAGGGAACGTCCATCCCTGAACCGAGGAGGGGGCCTCAGAGTACACCTCTCACCATCTTACAACAAAGCCATCACAGCCCTTCCCCAATCCTGTGTGAATGGCACACGTGGCCATTGTCGTTAATGGCTATGTCAATCTGCATATTAAACTGATCACCGGTCCCATTGTTATGCAATGGTACTGGTACCAGTCGTTATGCAAAGGTGCTGTATATAAGATTGGGGAAGTTTTCCAACTGCTGAGACTGAAGAAGTCACTTAGATGAGTGACGAAACGTTTCTCCAACAAAATCTATGTCCAGATGAACAGATTCAACTTCTTGAATTTTCTTACCTGGATCATTGAGCATGCATCAAGACGCTACACAAGAGAGTACATCTAGGCATTTAGCAGATGCCCTTATCCAGAGCGACTTACAACTGATACAATCTTAGCAGCAAAGCAATTGTGGGTTAAGGGCCATGCTCAAGGACCCAACAGTGGCAGCTTGGCAGAGGTGGGGTTTGAACCCTGGACCTTCTGGTCCACAATAATCCGCACCGACTTTCTCTCTCACAGCTGAGTTCAATCTTAGCCTCATCAGTTGTGGAGTTCCCGGATGGATCGACGGGAATCACCTGACTCATCGGAGGCGCACAGACCATGATAAGACCACGGTGCGAGACAATTGTTAGATTTCATCGACCACAATCTTGAGAACCATCATGAAGATGTTTTCAGTATGAATTTCCACCGTATTCACTGAACTAATTTATGGCCTACTCACACTGAGTAAAATTATTACGCATGAAAAAAAAACGTGAGCAATTTTTTAATGTTGTGGGACTTTCACACTAAAGTGCGGTACGTTTTTTGCTAAACACTCCCTTTCCGTTTTTACTTTCCGTTTTTCCCGTTCCCTTAATGTGTCACGGAAATTTCGCGGTGTCTTTCTCACATCGTCACGACATGAGCGATCGAAGATTATTGCAGGAAGCTCCAGTTCGTGTTTTTTCTGGGCATGAACAGGGTAGAATTCACCTAAATAAAGAAGTAAACGGTTAAATGCGGTCACTGAGGTTTTCACCATCATTCCCCAGCCTTTCAGCTGCATTCCACCATATCCATGGTTTTTATAGTCAGCGTGTTGATTTACATTTACATTTACATTTACAGCATTTAGCAGACGCCCTTATCCAGAGCGACTTACAATTGATACAGTCTTACAATCCAAGCAATTGTGGGTTAAGGGTCTTGCTCAAGGACCCAACAGTGGCAGCTTGGCAGAGGTGGGATTTGAACCCTGGACCTTCTGGTCCATAGTCAAGTACCTTAACCACTAGGCTACCACAGTCCAAACGTTTTGCCCCACTGTACATTTACATTTACAGCATGTAGCAGACACCCTTATCAGTCTTACAATCCAAGCAGTTGTGGGTTAAGGGTCTTGCTCAAGGACCCAACAGTGGCAGCTTGGCAGAGGTGGGATTTGAACCCTGGACCTTCTGCTCCAGAGTCCAGTACCTTAACCACTAGGCTACCACAGTCATTGATCGCCCTACACGCTCTTATGCTCTGCCACGTGCATGATGAGCTGTTCTGCCTGACAACAGAGCTCTGATTGGTCAGCCTGGTTTTAACACAACCAAACAACGCAGAAATAAGAACAGGCACCGATTAAAAATTTAACGCAGTGTCGCAGTCTGTCAGTTTCGGACTTGGCGTGAAGGACGGGATTAATACATGTTTTGTTTTCATCCGTAAAAATCGGACTCGGTGTGAAAACCCCTTTACTGGTGTAATCTCAGAGTCTACTACCCTAGTTTCTCAAACAAGCTACGACATGGACCAAACCACTGAGGCGTATGAATGGGGAAATGGAATCCTTAAAATCCTAAAAACGATTTTTGCGTCTATAATTAGTACAAGTTATTTCAATGCGTACTAATATATACTATTTAAAATGATATATTACCTTTACAATATCATATTGAGGGGAACAACTCTGTTTTCCAGGGATTTCCTTCCTGTTCACTACATGTCTAGTTGAAATCTGTCGGGATTTTGGCTGTGTTACAATTTGCCTCCCTACTCCCTGTGAACTGCTAAGTGGATTACGTATATTGTGCACTCTCTAAAGGCTGCATCCCATGCTAACCTACTGAAATACAGGAGATGATTACAAAGGTTCTCTATAATGTATACTACTCTGCTTTCAGATTTATTTCTAAAATATTGTATCCAAGTAGTGAAGTATATATGCATTAAATGTGGTTTCAGACATGCATGTACTTAATCTTGTTATATTTCAAGGTTAGGCTCAGCATTTTTAAAGGACTGTCAGTATGAAATCATATTCAGGACTTTTGATTTGTATATTTTGTTAAAAAAAACACTAGAAAGCAATATAACACTCGAGGTCGTGAATTATTCACGATAACACTCGCTCATGTTCTATTGCTTATATATTGCATGACAAACCCCATTTAGTATGTGGTAGCTCAGTATAGCTAGGCTCTATACTACTAATAAGGTTGTGAGCTCTAACCCTAGCTCCATTACTGTCTCCATGTACTTGTAATGCCTGAGTAAGACCCTTACTTTTTGTTTTTGATCAAATTTGAATGTTCATGCGTATTAAGTTGCGCTGACAACTTGTGCTTTATAACATCATGCAATCACTGTCTTTTTCTGGGGACAATTCTTGGGCCTTAGCTTTGTAACTGGTGTGCTTATGCAGATAGCGCACAGCTTTATACACTCGTTGGCCACTTTATTAATTACCCTTGGTATTTAGTTTATGATTTGGTACTGGGTTGGATCCCCTTTTGCCTTCAGAACTGGTTCTTCATGACATAGATTCAACAAGGTGCTGGAAACATTCCTGAGATTCTGGTACAGACTGAGACGATAGCAAAATGCAGTTGCTGCAGATTTGTCAACTGCACATCGGTAATGTGAATCTCCCTTTCCACCATATCCTAAAGGTGCTCTATTGGATTTAGATCTGGTGACACTGCAGGTCATTTGAGTACAGTGAACTCGTCACGTTCAAAAACCTCTGTGACAGAGCACGTTACTTCCACGTTTTTTGGAAGTAGTCATCAGAAGATGGGTACACTAGCCATAAAGGGATGGACATGGTCAGAAACATTATTCCGATAAGATGTGGTGTTTAAACATTGCTCAACTGGGCTTAAGAGGCCCACACAGTGTGCCAAGAAAATATACCACACACGATTACACCACCATCACCCTGAAAAATTGAAATATGGCAGGATGGATCCATGCGTTCACATCCATTACACCAAATTCTGATCCTACCATCCAAATGTCACAGCCAAAATCGAGACTCATCAGACCAGGAAAAGTTTTTCCAATCTTCTATTGTCCAATTTTGGACACCCCCTGCAAATTGTAGACTCAGTTGCCTGTTCTTAGTTGACAAATGTGGCTGATGCACGGTTTTAACTTCAGGAGGTCTTCTTGACCATGCCTACATGCCTAAATGCACATAAACATTAGATATTTGCATTAACAAGCAGTTGACTGGCCGAATAAAATGGCCAGTGAGTGCATTTAGTAGCGCAGAATGCTTGAAAGTCTATCAGCTCACTGTTTGACTGCATAAGTGATATCAGTATGTGGATGGTTAACAATTTTCTGCAGTTAAACAAACAGAAAACTAATTCTGATTATTGAAAGTGAGGCAAAAGACAAGGATTTGAAGACAAACTCTTGGAGGCCAAATAGTGCATCAAGAATCTATTAGTCATTTTTGATAAGGAGTTCAGTTTTGAAAACCACACTTGTGTTATCTGCATAACAACCTATTATCACCCTTGTAATATCTCAAAAGGTACAGAACATTCTAACCCATGCTGATAAGCAGAAACATGCGTTCGTCACATCCAGACTGGACTACTGTCATGCTCTCTCATCTGCTCTTTCTATAGGCTCCATCACATACAGCAAAAATTCAGAATGCTGATGGCAGGGTCCTGACTTGCATAAGAAAGGAAGATATTACACCAGCACTCCAATCCCTCCATTGGTCATTTGTCTTTAATAATTGATTTTCACAATATTTTGTTGATTTTTAATGTATTGATGGTCCTTCTCCTCATCCCCTTAGTGAAATGATTGTTAGATACGTTTCAGTTAGAGTACTTGGATCATCTGATAGCTTTATGTTGATAGTCCCTTAAAACATGATCAAAAGAGTGGAAAATCTGCATCTCTGGAATTCACTCATTGAAGAGCTGAGAGACCCACTTATTGTCAAACCATTTTCATCTGAAACAAGCCTAGAGGTTTAATTCATTTTACTGTCAATATCAGTTCTGTTAACCTTGTTTGACATCACCATCAATGGAAATTTCAGCAACACACACAAGGTTACATCTATAGACAAGGTTTCATCAAAACTACTTTATACTAGTTACACACACACACACACACACACACACACAGTAAACCCACATACAGACAATATGCAGACTCCACACAAAAAGGAACCAAGCCGCTCCACCATGGGATGAGACCCAGGACCTTCTGGCCGTGAGGCCACGGTACTACCCACCATGCCACCCTGCTTCTTGTATGAAAGGTGCTATATATAATATTACTGTTATAGACTTCTCAGCTCAGTTAAGTCACTCTGGATTCCCTATAAAATATGAAGTCAGTGCAAACTAACTGCTCCACCCATACGGAGTGCTGTTTGTCTTCTGTGGCTGTATTCAAAATGTTTAGATGCACAATTTTGTATAAGGGCAAATCAGTTGTGCGTTCCCATTCTAATGAACTCGATATTGTCTTAACATTCATTACGTGTCCGACCTGTTGCTGTGCCAAGGTGGGTAGGACAAATCTGGTTGTTCAGTTCCGTTCAGACAAGTACAGATGACTCCACACTAGGTGAAATAAAGGACTACAAAAAGAATGAAACAATAACCAATTATACATTTCTGTCAACACTATTTGCCAGCCAACACTGGCAATAACTTTTAATGTGGTGCACTACACTTCTACAAGTTTTGGGATTCAGCCGGAGTTAGGTGTATTGCCAGCATTAGAAATAATATGCTACTCTCTATTCCCTAATAACTGCAGCAAGTCCTGGTTATTCTGAACACATGTCTAAATAGCATTTACAAAACAGTAACTGCAGATGAATATACCTTCCTTAATGAGCACTGTAGTTCATACACTTTACCTGTCTGACCTGTTGCTGCAACAGTGCGCACCTTGGGGTGGAACAAACATGACAGGGTGTAACAAACATGACAAATACCTTTTATACAAGTTATGGGAGGGAAAAAAAGCCCTTAGTAATCAACTAGAAAGTGGTTTTCAACTTCAGTTCAGACAAATATACATACAAAAATCAATATATAAATCTATATACAGAGGGGCAAGAAAAGTATTTAGTCAGTCACTGATTGTGCAATTTCTCCTACTTAGAAAGACGAGAGAGGTCTGTAATTTTCATCATAGGTACAATTCAACTACACAGAGAGACAAAATGAGAAAAAAACCCCCCCAGGAAATCACATTGTAGGATTTTTAAAGAATTTAATTGTAAATCATGGTGGAAAATAAGTATTTGGTCACCCACAAACAAGCAAGATTTCTGGCTCTCACAGATCTGTAACTTCTTCCTTAAGAAGCTCTTCTGTCCTCCACTCGTTACCTGTATTAAATGGCACCTGTTTGACCTCATTATCTGTATAAAGACACCTGTCCACAGCCTCATACAGTCAGACTCCAAACTCAACCATGGCCAAGACCAAAGAGCTGTTGAAGGACACCAGGAAGAAAATTGTAGACCTGCACCAGGCTGGGAAGAGTGAATCTACAATTGGCAAGCAAGTTGGTGTGAATAAATCAACTGTAAGAAAATGGAAGACATACAAGACCATTGATAATCTCCCTCCAACTGAGGCCCCACACGATCTCATCTCATGGGGACAAAATGATCATGAGAACGGTGAGCAAAAATCCCAGAACTACACGGAGGGACCTGATGAATGACCTGCAGAGAGCTGGGACCAAAGTAACAAAGGCTACGATCAATAAGACACTACGCCGAAAGGGAATCAGATCCTGCAGTGCCAGGCGTGTCCCCCTGCTTAAGCCAGTACATGTCCAGGCCCGTCCAAAGTTTGCCTGAGCATATGGATGATCCAGAAGAGGATTGGTAGAATATCAGAATATCACTTCCATCAGTCAGAGCATTGAAGATGAAATGTGGCTGGGTCTTCCAGAATGGCAATGATCCCAAACACAACCCCCCGGGCAATGAAGGAGTGGCTCCATTAAAAGAATTTCAAGGTCCTGGAGTGGCCTAGCCAGTCTCTTGACCTCAACCCCATAGAAAAATTGTGGAGAGAGTTGAAAGTCCGTTTTGCCCAGCGACAGACCCAAAACATCACTGCTCTAGAGAAGATATGCATGGAGGAATGGGCCAAAACACCAGCTACAGTGTGTGCAAACCTGGTGAAGACTTAGTTTGACCTCTGTCATTGCCAACAAATGTTATGTTTCAAAGTATTGAGTTGAACTTTTGATACTGACCAAATTCTTATTTTCCACCATAGTTTACAATTAAATTCTTTAAAAATCCAACTATGTGATTTCCTGGATTTTTCTCATCGTCTCTCATAGTTGAAGTGTACCTATGATGAAAATTACAGACCTCTCTCATCTTTCTAAGTAGGAGAACTCGCACAATCAGTGGTTGACTAAATACTTTTTTGCCCCACTGTACCTACTACTTAAATATCCTCTGCAAGTCTAACGGTTCGACCACCATTAGAGGTGTTTTAGCAATGGTATAATGACCATATAGAACATATTGTCAGCAACTGGACCCAAAAATTTCAAACTTTGTTTTGGCACTCAATACTACTCTTCTCAACTGATCTTCATTCCAATCTTTGTGAGATTTAGCATACATCTTAGCATTTTCTCCCTGTTCCCCTTTTGAAAAGTGGTTTCTTGATTAGTACACTTCCAAAATGACCATTCATGATCAAGCTTCTTTGAACTGTAGAAGGGTAAACTTGGCATCTTGATAAAGCTGCCAAATGCTGCTTTGCTCTACAAAACACTTATAAGCCTTGGTTCATGATACATTTAACTTATGATGGATTTGTCAGAACATATCCCCTTCACAAATCAGAACGCACCTGACAATACAACTCGATTATTGCATATAAAGCCTTATACAGTGTGTACTGTATGTTCTAAGGGCCTAGAACAGATGAATTCAATTTACATTATTCCTTATGGGAAAATTTGCTCTGTACTCAAGCCTTCTGGAAAGAATTAACAACGAGAACCGAGGTACCACTGTATATATGGTCTAATTTACTGTGTACACACACAAAGTACATGTATATAACAACTAAATACACTGCTTGACCAGAAAAAAGGTAACCACCTGGATTAAACTAAGCAAATATCCCATTGGATAATTACTGCATTGGTGATTACGTTTCAGCTGGCAACAAGTTATTTAACCCTAACCGTTGCAGTGAGTAGCTTCTCATTTGTTTAAACAACCATGTCGAAAGACACATCCTGTGGTCGCGGAAAAGATGTTAATCTGTTTCAGAAGGATAAAATTATTGGCATGCATCAAGCAGAGAAAACATCTAAGGAGATTGCTGAAACTACTAAAATCAGGTTAAAGAACTGTCCATTATTAAAAAGTGGAAGGACAGTAGGGAAACATCTTCGAGAAAAGAATGTGGTCAGAAAAAAATGAATAAATAATGAAAAATAAAAAAAAATTAAAAAAATTATGAATGCTCGTGATCACAAATGTTTGGTGAAATCAAATCGTAGAAAAACAACAGTAGAACTCAGGTATATGTTTAATAGTGAAATTTAGAGCTTTTCCACATGCACAATGCAAAGGAAACTCAAGTGATTAGGACTTAACAGCTGTGTAGCCTTAAGAAAACCACTTGTCAGTGAGGCTAACCGGCAAAAATGGCTTCAGTTTGCTAGGGAGCATAAAGATTGGACTCTGGAGCAATGGAAGGAGGTCATGTGGTCAGGTGAGTCCAGATTTACCCTGTTCCAGAGTGATGGGTGCATCAGGGTAAGAAGAGAGGCGGCTGAAGTGATGCACCCATCATGTCTAGTGTCTACCGTACAAGCCTGTGGGGGGCAGTGCTATGATCTGGGGTTACTGCAGTTGGTCAGGTCTAGGTTCAGTAATGTTATGTGCTCAAAGAATGAGGTCAGCTGACTAACTGAATATACTGAACCACCAGGTTATTCCATCAATGGATTTTTTCTTCCTTGATGGCACGGGCATATTCCAAGATAATTCATTGGGCTCAAATTGTGAAAGAGTGGTTCAGGGACATCATTTTCACACATGAATTGGCCACCACAGAGTCCAGACCTGAACCCCATTGAGAATCTTTGGGATGTGCTGGAGAAGACTTTGTGCAGTGATCCAAATTTCCCATCATCAATCCAAGATCTCTGAGAAAAATGAATGCAACTCTGGACAGAAATAAATGCTATAACACTGCAGAAGTCTGTGGAAACAATGCCATAGCGACTGCGTGCCGTAATCAAAGCTAAAGGCGGTCCAACAAAATATTAGTGTAAGACCTTTTTTTGGCCAGGCAATGAATAATTATTTCTGTACGCACTCGATTACTCTTTACATACAATTGATTGCCATATGCTCCATTTATAAGGCGAGTCTTGCTACGAGATTTAATTTGTTCAATTTGGCTGCCACTGATACTGGCCTTATGTCACTGTTTTATAGACATAAGGCAGCGGATGAAAGGCTTGGTCTATCGTGGATCTCATTGGTTAACGGACCTGAGCTTGATGGGCGAAGAGACGGAGGTGAGCTTTAGGAAGAAGCTGTTATATAAATTCTCCAGATGTCAACCTTACAGGGTCATGTACGTACAATTTTATAAATGATCTGGCAACTGATGAGTAGCAGGTTAGATTTTAGGAAAAGGGCACCGAGCACAAGCTGTTTATACAAGAAATGGAAGATTGAGATATGCACGGAATTAAGGTACAGTGAACCCTTTAGAACTTTCCATTTCTGCACAAAATGAACCAAAACATAAGATTTTCCTAAAAGTAGATACAGAACCCAGTTAGAAATCAGAAATTATACTGTGTCATTTAAACTCACCGATCTCTTTATTATCTTCCTCATTTCTACACTCATGTCCATTTTATCAGCTATACTTAATATACTGATGCACTTTAGTTCTACGATTACAGACTGTAGTCATTCTGGTTCTCTATGTACTTTGTTACCCTGCTCATTATTCCATACACAGCTGCTTAGGCTCTGGGAAGTTGAGTGTACTCACATGAACTTCTTGCTTCAGGTCTTTCTGCAACATTTCAGTTTCTAGAAAGACTTGGGAGCTTAGGTTAGAATTAGCTGGTATCATTCAGAATTCATCGTTGCAATGATGGCAGGCTTCCTGTCCCAGATGCAGAAAAGCAGTCTCAAACAATGCTACTACCAACACCACATATCACAGATGCAATAAGGTTCTTATGCTACAATGTAGTTTCTGTTCTTCAGATGTAATGCTTCTCAGTTAAAGTTGTGTTCTGGTCTCACCTGTCTACAAAACGTTTATCCAATTTTTGAGTAATGGCTCCTTCTTTCAACCACTGTCATGCACATCATTGACATTCATCGAGAAGAGCATTTACGAGGTCACACTGATGCTAGAAGAGAGGGACCAATTAATTCCTACACCAAAAGTACCCGACCATGCCTTCACAGACCCTGCTTTGTGCATTGAGGCACAGTCATGCTGGAATTGTAAAGGGCCTTCCCTAAACTGTTCTCATGAATGTGGAAGGATACAATTGTCCAAAATGTCTTGGTATCCTGAAGCATTAGGATTTCCCTTCATCGGAACCAAGGGGCCTAGGCCAGGTCATGAAAAACAACCCCATGGCATTACCCATCCTCCTCCAAAATTTACAGTTGGCACAAAGCAGTCAAGCAAATAAGATACTTATCGCATTTACCAAACCCAGACTCCACAACTTCTAGACAGAGAAGCGTGATTTGTCACTCTACAAAACACATTTCCACTGCTCCAGAGTCTAGCGGTTTCATGCTTTACACCACTCCAGTCAACGCTTAGCATTGTGTGCTACAAAGTATGCCTACATATTTTAATGTGGCACTGATAAATTGGATAAAGGGGCATAACTTGCCATAGAAAATATCCACTAGTTCACTAATCATCCTGGTGTGCCCAGGTATATTTCTGTAAAGGACTATGCTTAAAGTTTTGTTTTGTTTTTTTAATTACAGCAATATATCGCAATATTTTGCTGAATTATCGACTTGATGTGATGTATTAAGACGACTCAGACTGTACACCATAATTTGTATTTCAGTTGTTTTTAATATTGTCAGTGAATTGTGTGGAATATTACAATATATTGCAATGTGTATCATACTGGAATGTATTGTGATATAAAGGCAAATGTTAGTGTTTGGTATTATGTGAAAGTGACTCAATGTTTAAGACTAATATTTCAGCCAAAGTTACAGTTAGGGGAATGTGCCAAGTCATGCCACTGTTTTATTTTTTTAAAGACAAATCACCAACGTTGCATATCAAGTACAGAACGTTTTATTGATAACACAAGATAGCATTCTCTAACCATTCTGTCCACTACAAAACGCACTTGAACAAAAAAGGAACAATGACTCTTATGGTTGTAAACTATATACAGCAAAAAAAAAAAAACCACAATAAATAATGAAAATGCACGCCAACATCCAACTTAATTCAGTACAGCTACATTAAGAAGGCTTTAAAACAAGTCAGACATTTTAGTCATCTTCAAAACATTTATCGATTAGGAAAAATCAAAAGGCTTAAACATGTTTTGAACACTGTACCATTAACTGCTTAAGACTCCAGTCTCGGAGTACCAGGCTTCAGAAAATCAGGTGCACAAAAAACCCCCACCAAAACAAACACAGCACACCAAAGAAAACGTGAGCTCTGCTTCACTCACCCCTTGGCTTGTTGAGTGAGGATGTCAGATGTCATGTCCATTATTTCTCTGAGTGGAAGGCCACTGAGGATACCATGATGCTCCGTCCGCAACTCCAACAAAGCGCCAATTATCCTCTGTCTGCCTACCTGTGGGTGGCGCTCCAATAAACAGGCCATGATGGTGTCAAAGCTGCCCATTCTTCCATAACGCAGTGGTACACACGTGCCGGATGCAGTGGGTGTATCGCAAATGTTGGTAAGCTTATCCACACTGCACTGGAGTTGCTTGGAAATGCAAAATAAATAAATAAATAAATAAAAAATAAAAAACAATTGTTACAAACAACCTAATTCCATGAGACATCAACAGACACCCAGATCAAGTGTCCAAAATTGTATAGATTATATATCCTAAAATCTGGCTAGGTCAGCAACATCCATGGCTTAAAGGTGCATAACAATAAAACACAACCATGCACTGTCCATAGAGCACAGTTTCTTTATCCATTATACTCTTCTCATCTCATCAGCTCATAGAGATCGACATTCTAGAATTTAAACTAGCAAATGCAGATCAATCATAGAACTACAAAGTTCATTGGCAGCTTTCCAGTCAGTGTTCCTTTACCAAAACAGTTTGATGTTCTTCCTTCAAGTGTGGGAATGAGAGTCAAATTACGTTAAATATACAGTTTCTTGGGGGGCTAGTTTCATTGGATACCCAGCTGCCCTAAAGCTGTGATACTAGAATCCCAGATGATCATGATAAAGAACTTTGGTCAGATCACCCAGCCCAGCCACTTTGGAATAAATAGGAATGCTCACCAAGTAAGCCAGACCTTGCTCTCAAATGCTTGTGGCTGAAGATAAGCAAAGTCCACTGAACCAAAATGCAGTAAAAAAACCTTTCCAGAAGACTGGAAACTCCTGTAGTAGCAAAGGGGACTGAATCTATGCGATGAGGTGTCTACAAACTTTCAGCCATAGTGCTAATAGTACCCATTAGTGACACATACATGCATCGTTTTTGTCTCATCCCAAATCTGCAGGACTGCACTCACCCTAGAGGTCTGAAAGTTAATCTTCGAGCTACGTGTGTTTAGCTCATCTCCTGCAGACTTTGCTTTATGTCCAGCTGGGGAAAGTTCGGCGCATGAGTCTTTGATGGGGCCCTGACCATGTGCTGAATACTTGTCGACGTGTTCCACCTGGAAAGTGTAGCCTTGAATTGATTGTCCATTCACTTCCCTTACTGCAGCGTCGGCATCGCTGGGGGTTCTCACGCTCACCAGTGCAACCCTGAGAAGAATAGTAAACGATGTAGACACATGGCCAAAATGTCAGGTACTGGTTGCTTTGACATCATCCTGATACAGTTTAATCCATAAAAGTATATTTAGTACCAAAGTTGCTGCACATTAAAAAAAAGAAATCAAAATGCAACGCTTTAAATTTAAGGTCAGAGAAAAATACTACTATTTTGACCTCACAATCTGCTCAAACTGATACATGCATTCTCCATTTAAGAAGATGCTACTGAAATACCACTGCAAATATGTTTGACAGAAGACTCGTGTACATTTGCAAGCAGAAATACTACAGTAAGTATAGTCAGTAAAGCTAGATTTTGCTTTAAATTGCTTTGAGTGTTTCAGTGTAAATGGTACAGCACATGAACAAAAAAAAATGAATGAGGTATTTTAGAGTGGCAGAATATTTGGTTAATACTGCCACCTCAGTTATTAAACCCCAATAGAATATTGCTCATCTTAAAACCTACTGCTAGTCTGTTTCACCTGAAGCCATTTTAAAACATGACTAATCCAATGAATTTGTTTCCGCAGTAATGCGTTTACGAGTAACACCCAGAGATGTGCAAGGTGTGTGGCAACCATGGTGAAGACTGAGAAGCTGTCACAAAAGCTGAAATATGACATTTCATTGCAACAAAATGGCACTGGGAATATAAAGATATCCACCTTGAACATTCTGAGATACCACTAGCAACACTGTATGGAAGTTCAAAACTTCAGAAAAAGTCCAAAATTTCATCAAGAGCCATTAACACCACTCTTAAGAAATAAACACAAGGGTCAAACGGAACATGCTAGAAAGAAGTGGGATAGGCCTGCAGAGTTCTGGAACCTATGGAGTGATGAAACATAACGAACTATAACCATATGGATGAGTGGTTTGTCTGGCACAAGAAAGTTGAGGCGTATGACCAAAAGAACACTCTGTCCCCATGGTCAAGCATGGAGGTAGATCAGTGTTGATGTGGCAATGGTTTTGTACTACAGGAACTGGCAATCTTGACTGTGTGACTGGCATCATTGAATCACAAAAATACCGAGCTATTTTGAGGAGGAACGAATGAGGAATGCCTTCTGTGGTGTACTTGAACCTTGGTGATTACTGGACTCTCGAGCAAGACAATGACCCTGAGCACACTTCAAGCCAACCAGAGCTTGGTTAAGAAGTCAGTTCTGGAGTGGTCTTCTCAGGCTCCAGATTTAAATCCAAGAGAAAACCTTTGGGAGGAATTTACAAAAAGCACTTGCAGCAAGGAAGTCTTCAAACCTCAATGAGCTGAAAGCTTTTGCACAAGAATAATGGACAAATATTCCATGAGAAGGTATCAGAAGCTTCTCAGCACTTATTGAAATTGCTTTAGAAGTCATCAAAGCAAACTGATGCCTCCCCAAACCATCACTGACCCACCACCAAATCAGTCATGCTGAATGATGTTGCAGGCGTTGTAACATTCTCCACAGCATCTCCAGACCCTGTCACGTCTGTCACACGTGCTCAGGTGAAACCTGCTCAAGAAGAAGCAACACATCTATGGCAGTTTGATCTATGGCAAATGCCAATTGAGCTCTACAGTGCTGGATGGTGAGCACAGGGCCCACTACAGGACGTCAGGCCCTCATGAAGTCAGATTCCAATTGTTTGGTCAGACATTCACACCAGTGGCCTGCTGGAGGTCATTTTGTAGGGCTCTGGCAGTGCTCATCCTGTTCCTCTTTGCACAAAGGAGCAGATACCACTCCTGCTGAGGGGTTAAGGACCTTGTCCAGCTCTCCTAGAGTAACTGCCTGTCTCCTGGAATCTCTTCTATACTGAAGACTGTGCTGCAAGAGAGCAAACGTTATAATGGCAATAGCATGTATAGATATGCCATTCTGCAGTAGTTGGACTATCGGTGCAATCTCTGTAGTGTCCAGGTACCGCACCATGGTACTAGTAGTGACACTGACACTAGTCAAAACTAGTGAAAAAATCAGCCAGAAAAAACAAGGACGTACAAAAATGTCAGTGGACTCCAACTACTAAACCATTCCTGTTCTGGAGGTTGTCTCTTTGTTGCTCCTCTAGTGCAAGTTGTTAATTTCGTTAGCACCAAAGCAGCCGAAACTGATTAACAACCCCCCTGCTACTTAACTGACCAAAGTAATACCCCAGATGTTGAATTGAGTTGATGCTATACTAAAAAAAAAGCTAACACTAAAAAAAAAAAAAAAAAAAAAATGTTCCTGTAATTTTTGAGCAGTGTACAGTGGGGCAAAAAAAGTATTTAGTCAGAAACTGATTGTGCAAGTTCTCCTACTTAGAAGGATGAAAGAGGTCTGTGATCTTCATCATAGGTACACTTCAACTATGAGAGACAAAATGAGAAAAAAAATCCAGGAAATCACTTTGTAAGAATTAAAAAAATAATAATGTAATTGTAAATTATGGTGGAAAATAAGTATTTGGTCAATAAATTTGGTTCAATGCAATACTTTGTAACATAACCTTTGTTGGCAATGACAAAGGTCAAACGTTTCCTGTAAGTCTTCACCAGGTTTGCACACACTGTAGCTGGTATTTTGGCCCATTCCTCCATGCAGATCTCCTCTAGAGCAGTGATGTTTTGGGGCAACATGGACTTTCAACTCCCTCCACAAATTTTCTATGGGGTTGAGGTCTGGAGACTGGCTAGGCCACTCCAGGACCTTGAAATGCTTTTTACTTACGGAGCCACTCCGTTGCCCGAGCGGTGTGTTTGGGATCATTGTCATGCTGGATGACCCAGTCACATTCCATCTTCAATGCTGTCACTGATGGAAGGAGGTTTTGTATGGAGTGAGATCACTATCTTTAATACGAGAGTGCGAAACCAAAAAACGAGAGCGCAAAAGCACAAAACGAGCACGCAAATTCACTTTACATCGAGTGAATGCAAGAACTGTATGCTTTCAACGCGGCAGCGCGTTTTCAGTTCTGTGCTCGTTTCGTGGATAAAAACATCAGAGGCCAAGGCTTGGTAGATCGATACTGGAACTATCGATGGCAAGATGTCGCAATCGGCAAGAAGGAATAATATAGAGAAAAAATGCAGTAAAGAAGATACTAAATGCATTATTAAAGCCAAAATGAAGGATAAATGGCAAAATCTATGTGCACAGAACAGACTGGAGAACAGTTTTATGATATTAAAAGTACCGTTGGAAAGGGCAGGCACACAAACTGAAGTAAGCAAGAAGAGATCATATTATCAAGAATGCGATCCGGACATACAGGGTTAAACAGCAGCTTGTTTTAATGAAGAAACATTGAGGGCAACTGTGAATACTGTAATAATCAAGAAACTGTAGAACACGTCATTCTTCATTGTCCTAAATATTATACAGCCAGATAATGATTAATTTCACATCATGAGGGAAATCAAATTAGACTGAAATTACATGACATGTATCAAAAGTTTGGGCACTGCTTATCAAAGGTTTGCTGATTTTCTAAGTTAAATAAGCTAGCCTAACCTCTACATGAAACAATAGTATGGCATATTTCTACACATGTTTAATGCACATTATTTATTTGATGAATTTAACATGTTGGAAGAACATAATATAAAATGTGACATCTGCAGATTTGGACACCCTGTCAGTCAGAACTTGGCAACTCCTTGACAGAAACTACAGGGAATCAATAGGTGCCCAGATCTGTGCACTTGCAGCATTTTATGTTATTTTCTCCCCAGTATGTTAAATTCTGCAAATCAGTGATGGTATTACATTACAATTTAGACCTGTTTCCATTTTGAGTTTAGAACGATCTTCCCAATTGTCAGGCCTAGTGTGTGAACATGCGATCTGATGTAAAGAGGTCTGAAATAACTCTGCATTCTCAGTAGATATAATGTATTTGAGATAATGTATAGCTCAGTCGATTTCTGGAACCTGTGCAGAGAACTGGCTGGCCATCATGGTATGGTCCTTCTTTTGAAATAATTTCCCAGTTTACTTTTAATATTATAAAACTGTCTTTATCCTTCATTTTAGCTTTAATAATGCATTTAGTATCTTCTTTACTGCATTTTATATTGTTCTCTATATTATTCCTTCTTGCCGATTGCGACATCTTGCAATCGATAGTTCCAGTAACGATCTACCAAGCATTGGCCTCCGATGTATTTCCGGTTTTTATCTACAAAACGAGCACAGAACTGAAAACGCGCTGCCACGTTGAAAGCATACAGTTCTTGCATTCGCTCAATTTAAAGTGATTTTGCGCGCTCGTTTTTTGGTTTCGCGCTCTCGTATTAAAGATAGTGATCTCACTCGATAGTTTTGGCTTAAAATCTCACGATACATGGACCGTTCATTCTTCCCTTAACACAGATCCGTCGTCCTGTCCCCTTTGCAGAAAAACTGCCCCAAAGCGTGAGGTTTCTACCCCCATGCTTCACAGTAGGTATGGTGCAACTCAGAATTCTTGTTCCTCCAAACACGGCAAGTAAAATTTTTACCAAGAAGTTCTATTTTGGTTTCATCTGACCACATGATATTCTCCCAATCCTCTTTTGGATCTTCCATATGCTCTCTGGCAAACTTCACATGGGCCTGGACATGTACTGGCTTAAGCAGGGGGACACGCCTGGCGCTGCAGGATCTGAGTCCCTTTTGGCATAGTGTGTTACTGATGGTAGCCTTGTTACTTTGGTCCCAGCTCTCTGCAGGTCATTCATCAGGTCCCTCTGTGTAGTTCTGAGATTTTTGCCCATCGTTCTCATGATCATTTTGATCCCATGGGATGAGATCTTGCGTGGAACCCCAGATCGAGGGAGATGTCTTGTATGTTTTCCATTTTCTTACAATTGCTTCCACAGTTGATTTATTCACACCAACCTGCTTGCCTATTGTAGATTCACTCTTCCCAGGCTGGTGCAGGTCTACAATTTTCTTCCTGGTGTTCTTCGACAGCTCTTTCATCTTGGCCATGGTTGAGTTTGGAGTCTGACTGTTTGAGGCTGTGGACAGGTGTCTTTTATACAGATAACGAGGTCAAACAGGTGGCATTAATACAGGTCGCGAATAACTTCCCTCCCCTCCTCTGGTTTCACTGATCACGCATTTCCAACAAATCTTTCCCATCAGGGACACAAGAACCTACAGTGACTCTTCTTATGGGACCAACTGTCCCAACTCACTTTTAGCAGTTAGCAAATATTTAAGCGCCTTTGATGGGATAATTAGTGACTGATGTGTTTCATTTAGCAAACACCTTTATCCAGAGACTTACAACTGGCACAGTCTCACAAATGCAAGAAATTGTGGGTTATGGGCCTTGCTTAAGGACCCAACATTGACAGCTTGGCAGAGGAGAGAGGAGTGTATCTTAACCACTAGGCCACCACAGTGTCACCACAATTTGAGCTGGAAACAATTATTTTAACCTAAGTGATGCAGTAAGTAGCTTCTCATTTCTTAAAAAAAAAAAAAAATCACGTCAGAAGACCTATTCTGAGGTCAAGATGGCACCGTTTCAGAACGATCAAATTATTGGCATGCATCAAGCAAGGAAAACACCCAAGGAGATTGGTGAAATGATCAGAAGTGGGTTAAGAATTGGGATTATGTCCTACACGTTATTAAAAAGTATAGTAGTGAAGAAAACAAAGACGATCGATGGTAAATGCTTGGTGAAGTTGAATCGTAAAGAACCGACAGCGGAACTCACTGGCATTTTGAAAAACAAGAAAGATTTTAACATGTGCACAATGCAATGAAAACCCGCAGCATTTGGACTCTACAGTTGTGTGGCCATAAGAAAACCACTTGTTAGCCAAGCTAATTGGACAAAAGGTTTCAATTTGCTGGCGAGTACAGATTTATCCTGTTCCAAAGCAGTGGCGGTGTCAGGGTACGAAGGGAAGCATATGAACTGATTCACCCATTATGCATAGTGCTTACTGTACAAGCCTTTGAAGTCAGTGTTATAATCTGGGATTACTTGTCAGGTTTAGGCTCAACAACGTTGTGTGTCAGTACCGAATGATCAGTTTATTTCATAAATGGATTTTATCTGGATCAAAAAGAGTGGGTCTGGGAGCATGGTATATCATTCTCACACAAATGTTCCACCAGAGTCTGGACCTTAACCCCACTGAAAGTCTTTGAGATGTGCTGGAGAAGACTTTACACTTTTTACAATGCAACACTGGACAGAAAATGTGTGACATTGAATAAGGTCGTCAAAACAATGCCATGGCAAATGTGGCCATAAGCAAAGCAATAGGCGAAGTGTGCAAGTGTTTTTTTTTGTTGTTGTTGTTTTGTTCAGGCTGTGTATTTGTGTACAAGTTCATGAATTCAAAATGTCTCTCCTTACCTATTGTCGTTAAAAGTGGATATACACACTCGACTGGTGTTATACTTCTTAAACCAAAGCAGCAAGTCACACTGAAATAAACAAATAATTTTGTTAAGTGTTGCTGCCCTCTGGGGGACATGCTGATTAACTACAGTGACACCCTATTTAAATCGTGTAATAAGAATGTCCCATCAGCCTTACCTCATTAACACTGCTTGGAACGTTTGAAACACGCAACAGCGGCTGGTTTCTCTCTCCCTCTAGATCCCCTAGAGCAAAATGCAAACGAAGTAAAGCATTAGGACTTGTATACTTAAGATGAGTGATGTCATTAGGAACGTCAGTTGTTCAAGAAATAACACATTTGTGTTCCATTTTTAAGTCACCTCTGGCTCCCTGCTCCGTGCAGTTGTCCTTGCAGCTCTGACAATCGGAGCCAAGTTCTTCCTTCGCATCAAACCAGGCTTCTGTGCTGTTCAGGTCTTTAGGAGTACCTTAAGTGTACACAAATCCAACTAAGTCACAGTAGTTGTTCCCATCTTACATGAACTTCCATGGCATTTGTTATTGCTCTCACACAGAGGGGTATTGGTATCTTCAAAACAAAAATCGACATTCAATCATTTATCAAATTTCAGTGCATTTTTTCCTATGGTGAAGGAGAAATGGTGATGCTGGTTGCATAATCATGTACAACCCCAAATCAGAAAGTTGTCTGGTAAACTTCATTTAATTTGTTAATATACATCCTTTTTTTTCAGGCTAGTAACACAATTCCCCCAGAAAGTTGGGAGGGGGTAAATAAAACTAAATAAAAAAAGATGTGATTCCAATCAGGTGATGTTAACAGGTGAATTTAATTATGATTTGTTCCCAACACAGTATCCACGAAAGCCTGAGTTTTGGAGGAGCAAAGGCAGGCAGAGGATCTCCAGTTTGTCAACAAAGAAAATTATTCAAATGTTCCTCAAAGAAAGACTGGAAAGGATTTGCCCATTTGTCCCTCTACAATGTATAATATCATTAAACGTTTCAAAGAATCAGGAGGAATTTTAGTGCGTCAAGGCGAAGGGCACAACTATAAACTGCATCAAGAACCATCAATCATCAGTAGCTGATAGAACCTCATGGGTAAGGGATTACTTCCTCGAGCACTACAACATGGAGTTACATTCACACATGCCACTTAAAATATTACTGTGCAAAAAAGAAGCCTTTTGTTAACCATGTCCAGACTTGACTGGGCTCTGAGGCATCTGGGATGGCCCATCACACAGTGGACATGTGCATTGTGGTCAGATGAACCAGTATTCCAGATCTTTTTTGGAACAAAGATTTGTCAGCAACAAGTCCAAAAGTCAGGGTCTGTCATAGTATGGGGCTGTGTCAGTGTCCTTGGCAAATGTCATATACATTTCTACAACAGCTGCATTCGTGTAGAAAAGTACATTGAGATTCTAGATGACAGTTTCCATGCATGTGTACAAGACAATGCAAAACCACATGCCGCGCACTATGAGGCATGGCTGCACAAGAAGAGCGTACAGGTCCTGGTTGTTTTTTTAATGGACATTTCAGACATGTATGCTTCAAATTATGAACCTGTTAGCAGCGAGTGTTTCTCAAATGACAGATCACTAATTAATAAGGAGTATCTACATTACATAGTTCTGGCCAATCTTTAAAACATGGCTTGTCCGCATTAAATAAAAGAACAGACTGAACTATAAACCCAGTATTTTCAAAGCAAGTTAGCCATACTGCTTGGAATGGAAATGCCGTACCACCAGCAGCCTCTACGAGTTAATTATTTGAATTATAATACTATTAATGCCAGAACAATAAAAAGATCAAGAACTGCATGTACAGGTCATGTTTAAACCAACACACCAAACGTTAACGTGGTTCTTACCAGACTTGGTGTCACTACAGGTTCCTGGCTTCTGGCTGAGGACAGACAGTGCTCTTCTTCTTTTACTGCTGGTACATTCAAGCTATGAGAGAACATGGGTAAAGCAAATGGTTTCCTGATGTGTTCCAAGAACTATACAATTCATGTTACAAAGGGATTAAACTTCAACATGCGTAGTTGCACTCAAATGTCCTGAAAACAAACATTTACTAGTGATGGGCAATGAGTAGTTAAATAATCAAGTGTAACTGCTAAATAGTAAAGTACAAAATGTGTGACATGGATTTATTTTGCCTGACACTAAACACATGTAGTTCATCCTGTTGCAATGAGATTTCATAGCTTGGTGTCAATCCATGACTACCTGTATTCAGCAAGAAATGTAGCGTAAATGATGAGGGAACCCAGGAAGTGTGGTCATGTTAAAATCTTACTAAAAAAGACTGGATTTCACCTCAATAACAAATCACCTCAAGCTCATAAAACATCAAACAGTGGATTCTGACTCACTGATGGATAAAAAACGAGCACTAATTAAAATACCTATACATTTTATCTCCCCATTTCATTTTCAATATGCTTTTCCTGCTCAGGGTCACACTGCATTTACTAGGTAGATGCAAATGAACCCTCCTCATGAGCACAGAAGACAAAAATCCATTAGAATAATAGCAAAGAATACGCATACATTTAGTTTTATTGAAGAGGGGTTTAGCGAAGTTATGCAATATACCACCAATCTCCCATGACCTTTTTGCTAAGAGGTGACGGTCCTACCCACCAAGCCACTCGCTTTTTTGACAACAAATCAATTACTCCATTTTTTGCTTTTCACCAAGCTACTCAAAAATTTTAAAATCCACTCGAAATGCCCATCACTAATTTTTCATTATATGCAGCTTGAAACCTGAAAAGATGCCATGTTCTTGCTGACCAGTTCACCATCAGCAGGTTCTTTTTTAAACACCTCATCAGTTTGGTCACTCTGTCCCTCATCAGCACCGTCGCTGCTTCGGACAAACGCAAGCAAAACATAAAATGCACCACAACCCACTAGTAAAAGCTGAAAAGGGGACATCACAACAATTTTAAAAGGGGATAATCACCCTCTGAATAAAAACAACTTACTGTGATGGTTCCGGACGTGGAACGTCTCCTAAACATTCCTCCCATATCTGAAATGGACCACAGTTCAGATGGATTCTAACCGAAAACATTTCCACCTGAATGTTAAGGCACATTTAAGCTCCACACCAGAGAAGGACTGTAGCATGTTCCGGTAGTTATTCCCTGCGTGTCCACAGACAGGGGCTTGAGATCATCCAGAGGGACCCCTGCCAAGACCTTCCTTTTCATCTCGAGGTAGTCTTCCTCCAGGCTCCTCAGAGTCCGTGACATTGTGTCAGACAATTCCCCAGCTCTGCAAAACAAAAAAACAAACAAAAAAATTGGGTCGGTTCTTATTTCTCACTGTAAAACAAGTAAGTCTTTGATGTACTTTTAGGACTTGTGTGAAAATCTGATGATGTTTTAGGCCATATTTATGCAGAAATATAGAAAATTCTAAAGGGTTCACAAACTTTCAAGCACCACTGTATCTATTTTCTAAGACACCAATTTAAGACATCTATTTTTTAAGTTAACCACTTCAGGATTACATTTAGAAGACTTCTGTTATTGTTTCATACAGCAGTGAGCCTGATCGCGGCCTATTGCAAGCTCTACTACTGGGTTGTTTCACTAAATACTTTGTGGTTTGGAATAGTGGTGGAGAGGTTAGCGCCATCGCCTCGCAGCTCCGGCGATCCAGATTCTAGGCCCCTGGGGCAGGAAGGCAAATGAATACTGTTACACAGAAAAATTTAAGCTACATAAGGCATGTCATTTATGATAATTTCCACTGTAAAGTTAATTTCTTACTTTTTTGTTCAATAAGAAGCTAGTTTTGTATGAATTACAAAGTTTAAAATTCCAGTAGAGTTTGGAAGCAAAAGACGGGTTTGTGTGTGAGAGAGAGGGGGCACTGTTGAAAAAGTTTGGGAACCACTGCTATAACCGAATACAAAGTTTGGTAGTGGTATATTTAGCCCACAAGTGTCTTATATGCAAATGTCATCTGGCTGCAGATTTTTGCTACAATCAAACAATCATCAACTTGTTTGTTATGTTGTGCCATGTTGTGTTTACTGCTGAGAGAAAGTGTGTTCCAGTGGAATAACCCTGGCTTTGTTCTCCACTCCTCCCTCGTACTACACACTTCCAAGTTATCTGAAGAAGTGGGCGAGGGCATGTCAAAAAGACTACCTGAAACACAGCTACTCATTCTTGAACATGGGAAAAGGGAAAAAAGTGTGGACCTTCATAAGACACGGAATGGCTATAAAACAAACAGCTACTCACCTGAAAATGCCCATATCTACAGTTACGACAATAATTAAAGTCACAAACTTGCCTGGATAAGGACCTAAGGTACCTAAGAGTTGCAAAAATGGAGTAAGTGGTGTCATCAAATCTCCAAATTTGGAATGATTACCAGGAAAAAGCCTCTTCTGGCATCTACTCACGAACATAAGAGCCTGGAGTTTGCTAAACAATACTGTGAGGTTGACTGGATTCGTGCTCTGTGGCAATATGAAAAGAAAACTCAGCAAAACCATCGATCATGGTGGGTTTGGTGTAAAACAAAGGACTACAACGTAAAGCATCTGGCACCCATTTACAGTGGTGCTTGAAGGTTTGTGAACTCTTTACAATTTTTTATATTTCTGCATAAATATGACCCAAAACATCATCAGATTTTCTTGCTTTCTTGATTCATGAACATTAGCCAATGTGAGAGAGGCCTTCAGTTGCTTAGAAGTTACCCTGGGCTCCTTTGTGACCTCGCCAACTATTACATACCTTGCTCTTGGAGTGATCTTTGTTGGTCGACCACTCCTGGGGAGGGTAACAATGGTCTTGAATTTCCTCCATTTATACACAATCTGTCCGACTATGGATTGGGAGTCCAAACTCTTTAGAGATGGTTTTGTAACCTTTTCCAGCCTGATGAGCATCAACAACTCTTTGAGGTCCTCAGAAATCTCCTTTGTTCGTACCATGACACACTTCCACAAACGTGTTATGAAGAGCTGTCTTTGATAGATCCCTGTTCTTTAAATAAAACAGGGTGCCCACTCACACCTGATTGTCATCCCATTGATTGAAAACACCTGACTAATTTCACCTTCAAATCCTAGAGGTTCACATACTTTTTCCACTCACTAATATGTAATATTGGATCATTTCCTTAATAAATAAATGATCAAGTATAATATTGTTGTCTGACTCCTTTAACTGGGTTCTCTATCTACTTTTACAACTTGTGTGGAAATCGGATGTTGTTTTAGGTCATATTTATGCAGAAATATAGAAAAGTTCACAAACTTTCAAGCACCACTGTTGAAAAAATTCCTAGAGGAAACACTCCTACTCCCATGGCCATATCAGCTCCCTGATCTCAACCCCATCAAAATAAACCTGTAGGGTGAGATATAGTGGAAAGTTCAATCTGGGACCCTGAACAATGCTGGAGTGACTCTACAGAAGAACTTTGTAGTCAGCAACCTTGTACGATGTTATAGGAGACAACTATTTACTATTTATTGGCAAAAGTATTAAATGCAGGGGTGCCAAGTGTGGCATTTTCTTGAGGGATTCCCCCATACCAAAATGACATCAGTTAAAGGTTGGATTTTTTCCAGCGCAAGACTAAACCAGATACAATCCTGATAGTTAAGATGCAGGAAACAATTTCATCTTTTCCTATAACAAAAGTCCCATAAAACATTTACAGATTTGATATTCCTTCAGGAAATGTCTTTTACCTGTAAAGGGCACTTTCACCCAGTGGTGAAGTGTAGAAGCGCCTCCAGCAGTGCTGCTGGCACATGACATACTGCAGAGAAAGTAGACGAAGCTCAGCCCATTGAGCACGCTGGACATCACTGCCTTGTCCCCTAGAACTGGATCTGGATTAAACATTTCAAACGATTTAGACGACGTATAGATATCTGGTTTTATCTACCATATTTAGTCTAGGTTAATTATGTACATGAATATAAGTACACACAGTCCTTCAATGCAGAGAACATAGATGCAAAAGATTTATACGGTGAAACCTTAGTACGTGTCGTTAATTTGTTCCAGAAGACTCGTCAAAGGCTGGACAAAATTTTTTGAATAACGTATTGAAAGTGAAAATAAAAAAACTGCTTAGTCCATTGGCAAACTCATGACGCTGCTGCACGGATGTGCAGTCAATGTGGGACAGTATCGCACAGAGCAGTGGTTCTCACCGTTTTCCTGTTGGTTGGTTTAACGTCGCTATCGGCAGCAGTGGCCATTTCGGCAATACACAATTTTAAGTTACAGTGGGGCAAAAAAGTATTTAGTCAGCCACTGATTGTGCAAGTTCTCCAAGTTAGAAAGACGGGAGAGGTCTGTAATTGTCATCATAGGTACACTTCAACTATGGGAGACAAAATGAAGAAAAAAAAAAAAATCCAGGAAATCACATTGTAGGATTTTTAAAGAATTTTATTGTAAATCATGGTGGAAAACAAGTACCCACAAACAAGCAAGATTTCTGGCTCTCACAGACCTGTAACTTCTTTAAGAAGCTCTTCTGTCCTCCACTCGTTAGCTGTATTAATGGGGACTGTGGTAGCCTAGCAGGTAAGGTACTTGACTATGGACCAGAAGGTCCAGGGTTCAAATCCCACCTCTGCCAAGCTGCCACTAGAGCAAGGCCCTTAACCCACAATTGCTTGGATTGTAAGATTGTATCAATTGTAAGTCGCTCTGGATAAGGGCGTCTGCTAAATGCTGTAAATGTAATGGCACCTGTTTGACCGTATCTGTATAAAAGACACCTGTCTACAGCCTAAAACAGTCAGACTCCAAACTCAACCATGGCCAAGACCAAAGAGCTATTGAAGGACACCAGGAAGAAAATTGTAGACCTGCAGCAGGCTGGGAAGAGTGAATCTACAATAGGCAAGCAGGTTGGTGTGAATAAATCAACTGTGGGAGCAACTGTAAAAAAATGGAAAACATACATTGATAATCTCCCTCGACCTGGGGCCCCACGCAAGATTGAGATCCCGTGGGGTCAAAATGATCATGAGAACGGTAAGCAAAAATCCCGGAGGGATCTGATGCCCTGCAGAGAGCTGGGACCAAAGTAACAAAGGTTAACATCAGTAACACACTACGCCGAGAGGGACTCAGATCCTGCAGCGCCAGGCATGTCCCCCTGCTTAAGCCAGTACATGTCCAGGCCCATCTGAAGTTTGCCAGAGAGCATATGGATGATCCAGAAGAGGATTGGGAAAATATCATGTGGTTAGATGAAACAAAAATAGAACTTTTTGGTGAAAACTCCACTCATCGTGTTTGAAGGAAGAAGAATGCTGAGTTGCAGCCCAAGAACACCATACCTACTGTGAAGCATGGGGGTGGAAACATCATGCTTTGGGGCTGTTTTTCTGCAAAGGGGACAGGACGACTGATCCGTGTTAATGGAAGAATGAACGGGGCCATGTATCGTGAGATCTTAAGCAAAAACCTCCTTCCATCAGTGAGAGCATTGAAGATGGAATGTGGCTGGGTCTTCCAGCATGACAATGATCCCAAATACACTGCTCGGGCAACAAAGGAGTGGCTCCGTAAAAAGCATTTCAAGGTCCTGGAGTGGTCTAGCCAGTCTCCAGACCTCAACCCCATAGAAAATTTGTGGAGGAAGTTGAAAGTCCATTTTGCCCAGCGACAGCCCCAAAACATCTGAAGTGTACCTATGATGAAAATTGCAGACCTCTCATCTAAGTAGAAGAACTTGCACAGTCGGTGGCTGACTAAATTCTTTTTTGCCCCACTGTATACACAAGGTTACATCAAGACTAGTCATCCATTTATATTTACACACACACACACACACACACACACACACACACAAATAAACTGCTCAAAAAAAAAATCAAGGGAACACTCAAATAACACATCCCAAATCTGAATGAATGAAATATTCTCATTGAATACTTTGTTCTGTACAATGTTGAATGTGCTGACAACAACATCACACAAAAATCATCAATGAAAATTTATTATCCAATGGAGGCCTGGATTTGGAGTCAGACACAAAATTAAAGTAGAAAAACACTACAGGCTGATCCAACTTTGATGTAATGTCCTTAAAACAAGTCAAAATGAGGCTCAGTATTGTGTGTGGCCTCTACGTGCCTGTATGACCTTCCTACAACGCCTGGGCATGCTCCTGATGAAGTGGCGGATGGTCTCCTGAGGGATCTCCTCCCAGACCTGGACTAAAGCATCCGCCAACTCCTGGACAGTCTGTGGTGCAACGTGTCGTTGGTGGATACAGCGAGACATGATGTCCCAGATGTGCTCAATCAGATTCAGGTCTGGGGAATGGTCGGGCCAGTCCATAGCTTCAATGCCATCATCTTGCAGGAACTGCTGACACACTCCAGCCACATGAGGTCTAGCATTGTCCTGCATTAGGAGGAACCCAGGGCCAACCGCACCAGCATATGGTCTCACAAGGGGTCTGAGGATCTCATCTCGGTACCTAATGGCAGTCAGGCTACCTCTGGCGAGCACATGGAGGACTGTGCAACCCTCCAAAGAAATGCCACCCCACACTATTACTGACCCACTGTCAAACCAGTCGTTGCAGGCAGCAGATCACTCTCCATGGCATCTCCAGTCTCTGTCACGTCGGTCACATCTCCTCCGTGTGAACCTGCTTTCATCTGTGAAGAGCACAGGGCGTCAGTGGCGAATTTGCCAATCCTGGTGTTCTCTGGCAAATGGCAAGCGTCCTGCACGGTGTTGGGCTGTGAGCACAACCCTTATCTGTGGACGTCGGGCCCTCATACTATCCTCATGGAGTCGGTTTCTAACCGTTTGTGCAGAAATGCACATTTGTGGCCTGCTGGAGGTCATTTTGCAGGGCTCTGGCAGTGCTCCTCCTATTCCTCCTTGCACAAAGGCGGAGGTAGCGGTCCTGCTGCTGGGTTGTTGCCCTCCTACGGCCTCATCCACGTCTCCTGGTGTACTGGCCTGTCTCCTGGTAGCGCCTCCAGCCTCTGGACACTACGCTGACTGACACAGCAAAAGTTCTTGCCACAGCTCGCATTGATGTGCCATCATGGATGAGCTGCACTACCTGAGCCACTTGTGTGGGTTGTAGAGTCTGTCTCATGCTACCACCAGTGTGAAAGCACCACCAACATTCAAAAGTGACCAAAACATCAGCCAGAAAGCATAGGTACTGAGAAGTGGTCTGTGGTCCGCACCTGCAGAACCACTCCTTTATTGAGTGTGTCTTGCTAATTGCCAATAATTTCCACCTGTTGTCTATTCCATTTGCACAACAGCATGTGAAATTGATTGTCAATCAGTGTTGCTTCCTAAGTGGACAGTTTGATTTCACAGAAGTTGGATTTACCTGGAGTTACATTGTGTTGTTTAAGTGTTCCCTTTATTTTTTTGTGCAGTGTACATACATACACACACATCAATGCCAATTTGGTGTAATCAATTAACCTAACACGCACATCTTTGCACTGTGGGAGGAAACCAGAGTACCCGGACTAAACCTACAGGGAGGGGAGGATATGCAGACTTCACACAGAAAGGAACCCAGGCCGCTCCAACCTGAGATATCCACTGAGCCAGATCCACCACAAGTTTAAGCAAGTACCGAGACAAATCTTTCTCGCCAAAATGCGTCACTGTATTTGATTTGATCCGAGGTGGTCGAGAGCTGAGGTATGACTGTACAGACTTCTTACTACAGTTAATACCGATCTTGCAAAAAACACTGCAGCTTCCCCAGTGCTTGCTTTTACAGATTAACCCCTTCAATACGAAACAACCTCATTAACTCAAGTCATCCCTCACTCAAACTTTGCAGATGCTCAAGTCCCTTATATAAAAGGGTGTAGTATTTGCATATAACCAACACTCCACCTCGTGTATTCCAAGGCAGGTGTTTTCATAGTCTAAGACTGTGCCCCCCCACCAGACAGCATAAAAGCTACTGCGCCCCAAATTATTTTTATTTATGCATCATTTATTATGATAGTTTAAAACAGATATCAGGAATTGCTGGAAGATTATGAACACGTTTATCTGCTCAACATCTTTTTTTGAAACACATTTTAAACATTCAACATGCTGACATTAAATGAGACTCATCTTTAAGATCTTACTTGACGTTTCAAAAACGCTTAATGTTGAATATTTTAGTGTCATTTTTAACATTGAACACACTGATCTGTATTTAACTTTTAAACACACTTTTGAACACAAATCGGACACGCTGTCGGAAACTTCTGGTCATCCCTACTTCATTGGGAACAACGATTTTGTGTCTTTGATGCACAAAGGCGGATGCTGCGGAGATGCACTGCATACAGGAACCAGCGCAAATTATCCTCCACCTGTAGGCTTGCTTTTAATCATGGTCAATGCCGAAAAGCCGCACTCACAGAGGCAGGTGGAGGTGAAGGGGATGACGAGTCCATATTTTCTCATCGCTCCCCTGGTGGTACTCGCACCCCCCTGATATACCACACTTTGAAAACCACTGCTCGAAGGGATTTTGAGTGATTGTGCTTAAAACATGCATCCCAACATGGAAACTAATGCATTAAAGTAAACTAAATCTAGCATACTCACTACTAAATCCTTTTTTACCTTGCCATTTTATCCTTTAGATGTTTCAGCTCCTTTTCCATCATTTTTAGCACCCCAAATTCCTACACAAGAAACACTGTGTTAGTACATTTTTCGAGGGGGGGGTTAGAAATGACCAACTCACTCATTACCTCAGACAGAGCATCCAGGTCAGACATGTACACATCAGTAATGGTGAATCTCTCTGATGTGGACCTTTGAGCTGTCTGTGTCTCCTGATCACAGTTAGTCAATGCATCGGTACAAGTGGAAGCATCTCTGCAAGGCTTCACAAAGCAGTTCAGGCTGGTTTCTGTCACTTTGTTTGATGTAAAATGAGCCCTGTAGCCACCGCTAGTATCCACTGGCTGGCTCACACTAGTGGAAACGGTGCACTTAGTCAGTGTGGGGGTCACTAGATTTAACTCGGCCACTTCAGAGAAATCAGATAAATTGCTCTCCTTGCATGAAGGGAATCCGTCTGGAGTAGCCCAATCGGATGCAGACCCTGAGCAGCTGGGATTACTGCTGGTCTGCCTGGATGGAATCTGGCCTGCTGAACTTGCAGATTCTTCCTCCGTCATGCTATGAAACCCATCCATCTGCGTCTCACGTTCCAGATCATCCTCATTTCTGAGATCTTGCCAATCTGTGAGCTCAGTGCATTCAGAGGCATCGCTGAAATAGGATGCAGAATCAGGAAACTTGCTGTTCTCAAAACCACTGGGCACAGAATTCTCTACAGGCTTAACATTCAGGGAAGCCTCAATAATCCCTTTAGTGCCAACTAAGGAGGCATCAATCAACTGGCCAGATGAGTGCTCTGGAATAGTGCTGTTGAAACTGTAGTAATCCGGGGGCATCTCCTGATCTAGATCACGGACATCTGCACTGGTGTCTTGGGAACTACTCGGAGCATGGCATTGCATTTCAAGCTCCACATCTAGTGAGAAGCTTGCCTGAGCTGAGGGGTCTTCACACTCCATGGCAACCTTCCCATCACTCCACTGTCTTCCATTCCACAGTTGACACTGAAGCTGGGTCTTAGAGTTTCTCAATGGCTGGCATTCTTGTTGGTAATTACTTGAAGAGCTGCTTCGAGGGATGGTGAGATTATTCGAGGTGCCCCGATGGCAGTCTAAACTCTGAGGATGTTCTTCAGCCTTCATAAGGTTCAGCTCCTCCTTCACATTGTTTGGCAGCAGCCTAAGTGTTTTTTCTTCCTCTACACTCAGACACAAAAAGATTAACTACTAACTAGGCATGGATAAACAAATAAATAAATAAATAAAAACACCACAGGATTTTGTTTTCTTCTGAGATACTATTTTCTAAGTAGGGCTGTCTACACACAAAAGGCACCACCTGAAACACCTCTGCACTAGAGTACCCAAAACTCCAAAATAATTTGGTGCTTATTTAAGTTGATATAAAGAAAAATAATGATTTTTTTAAGTAATTTTATTACTTAAAAAAAAACCTAAGAGTCAAAGAATGGCTTTATATCATTAGTAAACAATAACATTTCCTGGTGCAACAATAGCCTTGGGTAGTTGCTAAATTTGAACAAATGATAAAACCTGGAATTACATCCTGTCATAGTCTTTTTAAAACTGCAACCACTTAGGCTAGTAGTACCTTTTAAAAATTGCACTTCTTCGTAAAATGTGAACAGTCTCTAAACTTAAATATCACTACCATGTTCTAGGTGTTCATGACTAATATCGTGCCAGTAATATAAAATCAAATATGGTCCAGACTAGGCCTTAAATCAATAGTAGCAGCAAACAACTGTGAAATCAAACCTAGTTTGTGTACTTCAAACAAATGACTAGGGGTGTAACGATACTCCACTCACGATTCAATTCACGATACTGAGCTCACCACTTGATTTTCTCACGATTATTGATTTTATGTTTGACAAAAGATTTATTTTTGATTAGATATTTAAATTTCTGTAGTGTAAACAAACAAACAAAAAAAAAAAAAAAAAAGTGCACATTTTCTTGTACAAGTTTACCAAAAAATCTGTCCCTTGCAATTAAAGGAAATTACTAGAAACATTTGGTTTAAAATTGTAAGTGCAATAGCTCTATACAATATTTCTTATAATCAATATTTCTTTTTATTCTATCATTGCATTACTACTCTAAGTCTTTGTGTGTTTGATGGACAACCTGTGTGCGTGACTGTCATTCTGTTTTCGTGTGGGACTGTGGTAGCCTAGTGGATAAGGTAATGGACTATGGACCAGAAGGTCCAGGGTTCAAATCTAACCTCTGCCAAGCTGCCACTGTAGGGTCCTTGAGCAAGGCCCTTAACCCACAATTGCTTGGATTGTAAGACTGTATAACTTCTGGATAAGGGTCTGCTAAATGCTGTAAATGTGTAGATTTGCACCGTTATGGAGCAGCAATCCTAATTGGACTGTGGTAGCCTAGCAGTTAAGGTACTAGACTATGGACCAAAGGGACCAGGGTTCAAATTCCACCTCTGCCAAGCTGACACTGTTGAGTCCTTGAGCAATCCCACAATTGCTTGGACTGTAAAACTGTATCAATTGTAAGTCGCTCTGGATAAGGGCATCTGCTAAATGCTGTAAATGTAATGACCGGTCGAATCCGATTGAGCCAAATTCAGATTCTTTCTGTCTAAGCATCATAAATGACATCATACACATAAACAATTGCTAAAGAAAGACAGCAGGAGCAGTTGGCTTGTACCTGGCTCTATTCTGTCACTAGCTTCAGCTTTGTGGCGTTGGCAACAAAATATCAAGAGACCTTTACCAGTTCGTGCAAGGGAACAAGTACAAAAACTCCATACAGGTAGAGTCCAGACAACGAATCAAACCAGGTTGTCTCTGGAGAGCCGACAATGTTGCCAAACAAGGTATGCATTCTAAGGATCCAACAACTCCAGGATATTACTGGTTTAATCTTGTGTATGTTAGAGAAAACACAAGCTGGACTAGCAAACAGAGTAATGGCTGGCAGTTAAAACACCATGGGCCATACTGTATCAACGTTTTCAAAGCAAGGTGTTAAAATGTGTTACAAGGGTTCTCGCAATCTGTTTAGACAAACAGGCATTTTAATTGTTCACATTCTAAAATCTTCACTATCCCTCTCTTCTACACACAGTTAATGCCAATGTTCTTTATTCTTAGTGAAACCAATCATTTGTGTGTGAGTAGCATTCTGTCATGACTTCTTTATTGTCACAATTACACAAAAGTGGTAGTATCAAACCCTCGGATTAAAGGATACCCAGCCCTACTTCCACGTAAACCAAAGACGTTTCAAATCTCTCACCAGATATGCAAACATTTTCCTCTTGGTTTAAGACGTGCATGTTACAGCATCTGCACTTTTTGGCACCAGGTGTACAGCTTGTGCCGCAGTTCAGACATTGAGATGCTCCATAAAATGTGGCCCGTCTAGACCTAGAAACAATTGTCAACGCAATAATATATGGCAACTAGCAACGTGTCAGCATGGCAGTACAGAAGTGCATTCTGTTTCCTAGGAAAAAATGAAAACATACCTATTGAGGTTCGATGACATGTCAGTTGCTGAATGGGCCAGGTAACTTCCTATAATTTGCTCTAATTTTTAAAACACATGGTATGGTATGGTTGTATATTGTATGACATTGTTCAGCTAACTAGAACACCTTTAAATCAAACCCAAAGCTATTTAACTTACGTTTCAAATGAACTATATGTCTAGTCACTTCAAGTGCAGGATGTCTTTGTAGAAACTGAGCGAGCCCTCCTTCTTCTGTAAAGACATAATACATAGTTATTCTCATTCTGTGAGAAACACAATTAATGAGAAAGGTCATTCCTATTTGAAGAGCACCTTGTATTAATCTTCTGTCCTCTGCTGACAGGGAGAGATACCAACCAAGCAACTTTGGATCAGTCAACTCCAAACAATGATTGATTTTCACAAGATCAAAGACAAACCTACAAGAAGTAGAAGTGGACCTATAAGAAGTAATGTCAGCAAGCTTGGATTACTTTACGACCAAATCGCAACAACCTACTTGTTTAAAAGGAATTTCCTTCCATCCTGGGCAGAGGCGCGATGACCTTGATGGCCTCGAAGTACATGCAACATCAAATATAGGTTAGAGGGGACATTTGTGTAAAAAACTTGCTTAACAAGAGTGTGTCTACAACTAAATATACTATATAGACAAAAAGTTTGTGGACACCAAAAAAGACATGGGTATTATTAGTATGGAGATTGTCCCCCAGCTTTGCTGCAGCACTTTGTTCTTCTAAGAGGGCTTTCCAATAGATTTTGGAACATGACTGTGAGGTCAATATCTGATGTTAGAAAATAAGCCCTGGCTCACTTTTGGCATTTCAGTGCATTTAAGGTGTCTGATGGAGTTTGGATCATGTTTCTGTGCAAGCCAGCCAAGTTCTCAAACAAAGTTGGCTCAACCAATTGTCCATGGACTTTAAGGAACGTAGGGCAGAATGTTAACAGACTTGTTGGAAGCGAAAACATAAAAATGTGTAATATTAACAGTCCATTCTACTGCCATTGGTGGTCTATGCAGAATCCGGAAATATATACCTTGTATTACGAATTTGTTACTGAAGAACTCACTAATTAGAAGGAGTGTCCCCAAACTTTTGCCTATGTAGTCATGTATAATAGGTACATTACACAGTGATAATGGTTAAAGTCTAAACCTGTTCCTTTGAAACCTTACAATTGATACAGTGTAAAAGTGACTGAATCAGGTTCAGGTAACTTAGGTGCCCATGGGGTTCTCCAGTGACCATACAAAAGTCAAAATACTCCACATGCTGTTCCTCATCAACTGAGTCAGGTAAACTTACCGACTACCTCGTTCCTAGCAAGGTACACGTGCTGATCAACCGATACCATTGGAAACATAATTGTGGTATCTGCATGTACGCGCGAGCTTGGCTCTAAGTAAATCGGTACCATCACGGGAGGCGGATACCACATGTTCTGAAAAACGTTACACAAACGACCACGTTTTAATCACACTTACATTTCCAGTTACTGCACATAACCAGGTTTGACAAACGTCAGTAAATCATTTGAATAAAGAAAGGAGCTGGAGTTTAACCTTAGACGTAACTCGTTCCTCTCTCGACTCCCTTTACTGATCCGTGCACGAGCAATAGTGAACACGTGCACGGAGCATGGTCACGTCACTGACCAATCAGCTTCAAATACCAATTAAGCGTCACTGGAAAACGATATGCGGAACTATAACAAATTTACTGCAGGGTGTGATTATGGATTCCATATAAAACCCTACCTTCTTAAATGGTGTCAACTAAAGGTTTACAAAATGACAATTGACTCTACACATTTAATAAAAAGAAATTAATAAAATAAAATAAATCAGGGCTTGGAATGGAGATAAGACCCAGCCCCTGAGTAACACCATCAGCTTGCAAAACAGTGTGGTGAATTGTTTATTTGTTTAATAGTGTTTTTTATGTCAAATCGGCATCAATGGTGTTAACAACTACAAACAAGGTCATATCAACTAGTCAAGGGCCAATTTACAGTGACCAATTAACCTAATGCATGTCTTTGGAATGTGTGAGGAAACCAGAACACCCACAGTAGGCTAAATCCATGTGGACACAGTGAGGACACGCACAGAAGCACTATAAATAGAGTCCGGGGAACCGTGCTGAATTGTAAACAAAATTGTAAACACCGTGTTACTCACTAATATCGCACTCATTAATATCACTCCCTCACATTACTTACCTGCTTAATGAAATTCAGGGTTGCCTGGCACAAGGCGGGAACCTGTGGTAATTAAAACGTGGGACTGTGGTAGCCTAGTGGTGCAGGACTATGGACCAGAAGGTCCAGAGTTCAAATCCCACCTCAGCCAAGCTGCCACTGTTGCCTCCATAACCCACAATTGCTTGGATTGTAAGAGTGTATCAATTGTAAGTCGCTCTGGATAAGGGTGTCTGCTAAATGCTGTAAATGTAAATGAAATGTAAATGTGGGAACCACCTCTAGACAGGGGGCCAGTCAGGGGCGTCATGCCCTAGAAAAATGTTGCTATGCCCCACCAAAACCACTGCAGTAAAAAGTCGATTTTATCCTTGATTGCTGAGCAATGCCACTTCAGTTTCACTGCAGGCACTACATTCCCGTAAGGTTTTGTCATCTTTCCAAAAGCTTGAGCGGCATATAGTCAGTACCAGTGTCTCGGAGTTACAGACAACAGCAAATATTTAAAAGAGAGTCTGGCACACTAAAGACAAGGTAATGAAAGCTCATAGCTATGTGTTTTGGTTAGCCACTTATAACCTACCAAATACATATTAGACCACTAAAGCAAAAGCATTCATTAAACTAGCAAAGGCATCAGTAAACCTAAGCGAAATGAATGCATTAATATTTTATGTTAATTTATTTTTAATTTCTCATCCATGGCACAGTAACACCGACACACAGGGACGCTTTAGAGACACCAATTGACCTAATGCATGCCTTTGAAATGTGGGAGGAAACCAGAGAACCCAGGGGAAACTCATACAGGTAGAACATCCGAACTTCACACAGGCAGTGACTGAGCTGGAGCTCCCTTGAAATTAATCTGTTATGTACAAATACTTAACCTATATCTCTAGTTAGTATAAGTAGTTAGCAAGTATGCTAAAGCACCAACTGGAATGAGTTAGTTACGACACTACTGTTACTGCACATAGGGTATATTACAGATGTTGTTTAATGTGTGTCAGGCTATAAGAAAGAGTTTTGGAAAATGTCATTTAAATAAAGTATCTGAATAAAATCCATTGAATTAAACAGTTAACCGTTTAACAACGACTACTTATATAATGTGTCATTAGCCAGGTTAGCAAGTGTTTTCGCAGTAGGTTTCCAAATTCACATACAAATTAGTTTTGACCATAACCAAAAACTATTTGATGAATAAAATATGAGATTATTAATAATTATCTAACCTGATTAATTTCTTATTGTCAAATCACTTTTACCTTATCTTGTTACGGAAACGTGTCAACGGTTCATGCTTGCCGTAATACTAAGGCTGACCACTAGAGGGAACTCGCAGCTTATTGAGACATTGCCTCTAGAGATCAGGCTTAGTACAATTATTGCCACTTCTGGTAAGGATGAGTTAAACTAGTAAAAAAACGCGTTTTTGGTGAATACGCTTAATCTCACACTGAATGAGAAAACAAATCTAACCTTTAAATTGAAGTACATTTAGTTTGACATAAAAAATCCAGCATCAAGAAGTAATTGTTATTTAACAAAACCTCAGTACCTCAGTTATTGGAGCACCTGTGTTTAATACGTTTAGTACTACCTCTGTTTGCCAGTAAAAATATGTATGGAGAATATAGAACAGGGAATTTGAGATCATTCCACTTTACAGCATCTCTTCAGATTGTCCACAGTCCAAGGTCCTTTCTTTTGCCCTCTCCCCTTTAGCTCACAACACAGGTATGCTTAACAGTGAGCACCAGGTTCTTTTCATTGTAGTCATTTTCATTTTACACCAAACCCACTGTGAGTGAAAATTTTGTTTAATTTGATTATAGGACACGGTTCCAGTCAAAGAGTGTTTAGTAATCTCCAGGCACCCTACATTTGTGGCTAGATGACAAGAAAGGCTTTTACCTGGCAAGCATTCCAAATCATGTGTTGGCATGGAGGTGGTGCTTTTGACCACATGACCCCAAGATGCTATTTTTTTCTGTAACTCTCCAACAATCATCCTTGTTTTTTTTTTATTGCGTCTCTTACAATCATGCTTACTGTGCATGGGGGAAAAATAAACATGTGTTCTCTTGTCTTTCCCAAGATAATGCGAAATCAAAATTATATGTTGGAGTAGAATGGAACTTGATTATATATAAGTGATTACAATATCAAAAGGATGCATTTATTGGAGAAAACTTTACAATTGAAAGGAGGCTCTAGTTACCCTGTTAGGCCGCCCCAAGCTTGGATGCAAAATGAGATAGAGTTGGGCAATGGAGGAAGACTGTAGGATATCCTGTGGCATAATTGCCCAAAGATGTTGCAGCTGGGCCTGTAGATCCTCATCCATCACACCAGCAGTTGGAGCAGTGTGTGTCACTCCACAGCAAAGGCAGGATTGAAGTGACCTGCATACTCTAAGCCGATCCTATTCGGACCCACAAGAGAAGCTGGATTCACCGCTAAAAAGGATGCGGTTCCAGTCCATAACAGTCCATGTTTCTTGTCATGACAAACGAAGGTGATGGTGGCTGGCTGTCAGTGGCAGGACATGGACTGTGGGGAATGACAACAAATTTACTTCTCCTTTTTTTTTTGTTAGTTTAGTTTTGTTAAAAATAATTACTTTTTTGTGAGGATTTTTCTTCCAACAAAAATTTATTCACAATAATATACAGTCCACTCTACAATTATTAGCACCCCAGGAAAAGATATGAATTATAAGAAATTCACCTTTTGGTGAAATAGCTTAATCCCACACTAAAATTTGTTTTCTCCTAAACAAATTTTACAAATTTTAGTGTGAGATTAAGCTATTTCACAATAAGCTGAATTTCTTTTAACCCATATCTTTTCCTGGGGTGGCAATAATTGTAGAGTGGACTGTATATTATTGTGAGGAACCACATGCTACTTCCCAAATGGGCTAGGAAAATTTTTGACCTTGTGGGGACATTTAGCTGGTCTCCACAAGAGAATTTGCTTCAGGTTAGAGAGCAAAATGTATTCTTTTTCTTAAAAACTCCTAGGTGGGTCTGGGCCTCAGATTCCTTGCTCTGTATTCTCCAATCACATCAAGTATGTAGGAGAAGCTATGTGTTGTTATTCTGGCAATGGGAGTCTGTACCGTTCTGAATAACCCTTTTTTTTTTACAGTTCCTGAGAACCTAGGTCTGAATCACAGATGGGACTTGTAATGTGAAGGTTGGGTGGTATGTTTACAGAACTCTGCTCTTGACTGGCACTCTTTCCAGGTTGAATCTCTGCCTACGCACAGTGAATTCCGGGCTAGGCTCCAGACCCTGCAACCCTGACCAGGATAAGCAGTTGTAAATCAGGCTGCTTTAGTTTGCTTTGCTTTTTTAACCTTCCTTACCAAAGGTGCCAATATTCTTACATTGTAGTCTGAACAAAGTTGTTCTTCTTCTAACCATGAAGTGACTCACTTTGTACAGCAGTTTACCTCACTCTTTGAACTTTGAAAGGTCAGTGGTACACAGGATCTTTTAGTGATTAATGGCATAATGTTTGAGCATCAGTGAAGTATGAATCCAGTGGGCAATGACTAGTGTGGCACTAACTCTTAGTAAAGCAGCGCTGTCAGTGTCTCCAGTGGTGCAAAATGATTTTACTGCTAATTATCTGTAGGGGCCTAAGAATTTTAATGCCCATTTACTATTTCTGTCAATGCACAGCAATGACATGGAGGCTTGCAGCAATATGAAAGCCCTAGGTGGAGTAAGCAGTTGCCTGTAGCTGACACTGGGCCTGATTAAATTATACTGATGTATTTTTTTTTGGCTGTGTATTACACCATATAGCCAAAAGTTTGTCGACACCCAAAATATTGATATTAATGTGCAGTTTAAAACTCACAAGAAGGTCTTCCACTAGATTTTGGAACATGACCGTGAGGTCAGGCCCTGATGTTAGATGATAAGCCCTCGCTCACTTTTATCATCCCAATTCATCTCAGAGGTGTCTGATGGAGAATTGGGGTTTTGTGCAAAGCAGCCAAGTTCTCCATCAAATTGGCAAGACCAATTCTTTGTGGATAGAGAGTGACAAGGTGAAACGCTAGGAAGTTATAAAAGTGTCATATCGACATTGAATTGTTTAGCACAACCATTCTAAGGCTACTAACGTTGATTGAGATTTCATGCCTGAATCCGGTGAGAGTGAGAGTAGCAAAAAAGAGCAGAGATCACCAAGTAGAAAGGGTGTCTACACACTTTTGGCCATATAGTATATGTGCTCTGATCGAATGGGAAGAAGAGTAGTGTTCCATGTGTGACTAAGTCTAAAAATGTTATTAGCAAGGTTAATTATTATGAGCCAAAGATCACACATTTGACCTGACCAGTCTCATCTTTTGTTTTGCAGGCTTGGAGTGATATTGTGTAAATATTTATCTCTAGGTGTGTCCCCACTAGGCGTGTCCCCCTGCTTAAGCCAGTACATGTCCAGGCCCATCTGAAGTTTGCCAGAGAGCATATTGATGATCCAGAAGAGGATTGGGAGAATATCATGTGGTCAGATGAAACCAAAATGATAAAAACTCAACTCGTCGTTTTTGGAGGAAGATCAATGCTGAGTTGCATCCCAAGAACACCATACCTACTGTGAAGCATGGGGGTGGAAACCTCATGCTTTGGGGCTGTTTTTCTGCAAAGGGGACAGGACAACTGATTCGTGTTAAGGGAAGAATGAACGGGGCCATGTATCATGAGATTTTAAACCAAAACCTCCTTCCATCAGTGAGAGCATTGAAGATGGAACGTGGCTGGGTCTTCCAGCATGACAGTGATCCCAAACACACCGCTCGGGCAACAAAGGAGTTGTTCAAGGTCCTGGAGTGGCCTAGCCAGTCTCCAGACCTCAACCCCATAGAAAATTTGTGGAGAGAGTTTGAATGTCCGTGTTGCCCCAAAAAACATCACTGCTCTGGAGGAGATCTGCATGGAGGAATGGGCCAAAATACCAGCTACAGTGTGTGCAAACCTGGTGAAGACTACAGGAGGAACGTTGACCTCTGCCATTGCCAACAAAGGTTATGTTACAAAGTATTGAGCTGAACTTCTGTTATTGACCAAATACTTATTTCCCACCATAATTTACAATTAAATTCTTTAAAAATCCTAAATATGTGATTTCCTGGATTTTTTTTTTCTCCTTTTGTCTCTCATAGTTGGTGTACCTATGATGAAAATTACAGACCTCTCTCATCTTGCACAATCAGTGGCTGACTAAATACTTTTACTATATATATATATATATATATATATATATATATATATATATATATATATATATATATATATATATATGTACACATATATACACATATACATACATACACACACACACACACAGGTACTCATCCACCTTATTTGCTATTTACATGCGACTAAATGGGAACGACTGACGTAATGGACAAAAACGGTCTGGTCAGTAATTCCAGTGAAACTTATCCCTATTTGGCAATCATAAGAAAAACACAGATGATAAAGAAAAAGATAATTGCATCATCAGAGTGTAAGTTTATAGATGTCTATTCTTAAAAACATGAGTCTCTCACCACGAACATTGGCATCCTTGTATTTGGACCAAATAAATCAAACCCATCAGAGGATCGTGTTCTCAGTGGAGAATGCTGGAGTAGAGGTTTATAGATTAATCTAAAGGTTTGTCTTAATTGCACCAGTGATTGGCCAGTAATAGTAATGCATCCCCCCCACAAGGCATTAAGGACATTTATCTGCATAAACCCAACTATGGTCCACAAGGAATACAGTATAATCTTAAATGGAAAGATTCTTTCTGGCCATAAAAGCAGACAACTATTAGCACTGCTGGGAGCACAGAGAACCATAGTCATATTGAATAAAGCTATTTGAATATGTAATCAACACAGACTAGAAATGTAGAAAAGGGGAAAAAAAAACAAAAAACTTTTGTCCTATATTGTCTAGATACCTAAAATGCATTGCCCAGTTTAAATTTTGCTTAATAAAAGCCCCATTTATAACAGACATTGCTGGAGTTGTGAACATTTGTACTTTGTGGGAGTAAGCAGCCTTTAACTATGTATGCAACAATGAGGGTAATAAAGAAATGATTAAAAACACCAGTGAATGTGAAGCAGAAAAGACAGTTTATTGTACCCAGTACAGATTATAAACAAAAGGTGGACACACTGTAGAGGAACAAGGTGAAGCCTATACTCATGCAGACCCCCCCTTTTGTGGTGATGAAGATGAAGAAACCCACTGTACTGAGAGAACTTAAAATATTAAAACCAATTGTCATAAGGCATTTTGCAGCGTTTCCCCCAATCCAGTCCCCAGGGTTCTACCTGAACCAAGAACACCTAATACCACATTCAGGCGTGCTTGGAACTGGGCGTGAGCAAAAGTGTGCACTGTCTGGGGAAATCCTATGGACAAGTTTGGGTAAACTATTGTAAGCCAACAGAAAGGGAGTCCAGTGAGTACTGGTCTACAATGACTGTGCCACAGGCATTCAGAATTTAAATCACTCTTTAGGCAGAACTATACAGCAGATACAATACAAATCAAACCAATGCAGACTTTGCAAAAATATATATTTATACAAGTTCATCTTTTCCAAAAACAAAACAACAGAGGCAGAGAACTTAATTTCATCCTTGTCCAGTACAAAGCATTAAGTTGGTGGATAGTTGCCAGTTGAGTACACCATGCAGAAAGGAAGCAGTGGTATTTCGTCAACTTTAAATTGGCAGGGAAGAGGCGTCCAGGAGAAGGTGTACACATCACCTTATTGCATGCAAGGCCCTGGATGTCCTGCCATAGGTTGGTGCATTTAGAACTAGTACAGTGCCAAAGAAAAGTAAGCCAAAGATATTACAAAACAGGATAAAAACATTGACCCTTAAATACATTAAGTAGTCAGAGGTTGTAACCCTCGAGTTTGTCTAGTGCATCCCTTTTGAGTATTGTCTGAAGCATTTCATGATTTCTCATGACGTACCAATTTTAGCTTCTCAGCAGGGCGTCGATGCATACAAAAAGTACATGCTTCACAATGGGTTAACAGTCGCGGTAATCGGAGTGTCCTTAAGAGTGCTGCTGGTTTCGTTACAGATCAAGAAGTATTACAGGTCGATAACTTGAGTTATCCAGCAGAAAGAGATGATAAGCAATCCCACAACACTCAAGCTTCAGTAAGAAAACAACATGTTTTGTAGGAATATAATGTTTGAAGCTCTCCTGAATTTAGTTAACCCAAAGTGTTATTAAAAAAAGCCACCAAAATAAGTCTATCCAAGTCTACTGAATTGGCCGGGCCTTTACTTTACCCAAAAACAAAGCCCTTTCACTTCCCAGATTTCTACATCACTTAGAGGCAACACAACCTTTAATATTCAAATCCACAGTTAAAGAATAGTGCTGTGTTTTGATTGTTAGGGCACCTTTTAATATTTTGTTACTTAAACAGATTGTCAATACAGAATTGCTACAATTCGTTCAGTCTGCACAGACACAACAGTCCGTAAGCAGACAGACTCCTAATTTCCTTGCCGCAGCAAAAAAAAAAACCCCAACAAAAACAAACCTCTCTATCATGAAGCAGGACAAGCCACAGGAGTTGAGGCATCCCTCACTTCCCTGACATCGTTTCATGGGCTGAATCCATATGGTGTTTTGCAGATCTCTCCTCGCTCAGTTTAATTTCATTCCTTTTTAGGGAGGGCTAATCTGTAAATGGATGACAGGGCAGGAGAGGTTGAGACGGCGGGAACAGACGCGCTGCAGTCTGCTCAGCAGTTCAGGTTTTGGGTTGGGCATGAGAGTCAGTACACATAGGTATCAGGAAAAGGCATCCCAGAGACACACTGCTCGCCTCCATCCACCAAGTAAGGGGCTCCTTTGTCATAATGATTGACGGGTATGGCGTCATCATCCAGCCCTGGCAAGCTGTCGGGATCAGCCTTAAGATTTGGCCTCTGGTTGTCTGGAAAGGCCATGGAGAAGAGGGCCTCTGGGTCACACACAAACTTGTAGACGTACCGCTCACCAGCAACCTGAGAAGGGAAAAAAAATGTAATAAAAATGAGTAAAGGTTTTGAATTTTTTAAATACAAGCCGAACAAAGAGCTTAAATATGAAGCTGGCTTTACCTTCTGCATGATGCCCTTCTCATAGTAGTAGCGCAGGGAACGACTCAGCTTGTCATAATTCATGGCTGGTCTGTTTTTCTGAATTCCCCAACGTCGAGCCACCTGATACGCAAGTTGTGTATCATTTTCAAATTTCAGAACACACTACATTAATGACTTGTAGAAATATTGTATTAGTGCCTTACCTCTTCTGGTTCAATAAGCTTGAATTCCATTCCACGTCCTGTCCAGGCAATGAAGTGACCGTTGGCTGGGTCATCCAGCAGCGTGATTAAAAACTGCCAAAGCTGGAGAGATCCACGTCGTTGGTAAGTTAAGCCATCGCGATATACAGAGGGCTCCTGCTTTACCTTCCCTGTTGATGGAGAATAATAAGGGTCAAAGCCTGGCATAATTTTCAGCACAGAGGTCTAGAAATCTGGGAGTTATGTGGCCATTGAGATGCCAGCCCTTTGTGAAAAGATCAGTAATGATGCTACTCTTTTCACAAAGGACTCCAACATAACTCTAGCATAAGAGATCAAGTAGCATTACCTTCAAGTTGTTCTGGAACCACACATGCATCATCGAAATACAGTTGCTGATCTCTTTCAAATGAAAAATCTGTGAGGAAAAAAGGAACAGACTGAGTTAATGCAAAGTTTATGGTTTTGTTTGTGCAGTATCAGTCCTATCAGGAATACAAACCCAAAATGTAAAAATACAAGACCAGAAAAGGAATGACAGTGAAATAATTTCATCTTAGAAGCAGCTACTTACTTTCTTGGTTTGGGTAAAAACTTCTTGCTCTCCCAAATGACGACTGACAATTAGGCACTTCTGAAAACAAAACAAAACAAAACAAAACAAAAAAAATAGAATGACTATTGTTCTATTGCTTTTATGACAGTTGTTAACAACAAAAAGAAGAAGCCCTGAATTTCATACTGAATATGCATGCTTTAGTATTGATAATAACTTGCACCAAAAAGTAGATCCACAACAAAAGTTGTTGCTATGCAATGGAACTATTCTTTACTCTGCCTTAACACAGTATGCTACAACAGGTTTGTAATGTTACTTTGAAATACAAAGTAAAAGTAAGTCAGGATTAAAGCGGAAAAATGACTAGAACTAAAAATTCATCAAGAATTAAATGATAAAATTGAGTTGTTTATTAGGGTTATTGTGTTATTTGGCAACACAAAAGCAGAGTGATACTGTTTTGGTGTGAAAAAGAAAACTCTTCTCAACCAATCAGATATATAAATAAATGTATATACTCCAATTCCAAGTAAGACCAAAGCAACTTTAGCAAGGCACAAATTGCTGTGACTGGATCAGAACATTATCAAGCTCGTGGGGTGCTCCCAATCAACAGTGGCCAGTACCTACAAAGAGGACCAAGGAGAGGCAAACCACAATCTGGCGAAAGTGCGCTGGCACCAAAGGTTCATTGGCGTGTGAGAACAATGAATCCTAACCTGTCTGGTCCGAATGGACAGAAGAGCTCCTGCGGTACAAGTCACTGAAATGTTTCAATGCTGGTTACAGGAGGACACAGTGCAGAGCTAACTGCCTACAATGGCAACGCGAGAGGCAGAACTGGACCTTGGATCAATGGAAGAAGGTTGTCTGGCCAGGCGAGTCCCGCTTTTCCATCACATGAATGGTCAGATACTTGTGCACCATTTACCTCGGGAAGGGATGGCACCAGGATGCACTGTGGATAGTTTAGGTAGTGTGATGCTCTGTCTGTGTGTGGAAACCCTGGGTCCGGGCACTCGTGTGGACTTTAGTTTGATGCTAACATTGTTACAGACCAGGTGGTTTTAAGGTTTTGGCTGGGTTTGACTCCGAGTGGTGCCTTATGGCTAGGTCAGGCATCAAACAGTCACATGAATGGCCCAGTCAGAAAGAGTGGAGGCTAGGGGAGCGGGTTTGAAAAAGTCAGGGTGAAAAGTTTAGCTCCATAACTTTAAAAGTGGGACGAATACATGCCAAGTAATTGGTGAAAGCCAATGCACAAACAGGAAGTCTCATTTTTTAACCTATCCACTCAGATTCACAGATTAAATGTGCAGGAATTTTCCACAAAGATAAAGAATACTGGCATGGCACAATCTCCTCCCAGCAGGCAAAGTGCTAGTGTTTGCACCTCACCAGGTCCTGCTAAAACTCACAGATCCATGCAAGCACACAAAGAAGTTTCCATAACCTGAGCCCTACTTGTTCACAGCACAGCCTGTCTGATGAGGTCAGTAAGTGGGATTTTTTTTTAACACTTACCAGAGTCAAAGCAGAAGTCTAGTGGTTCTTGCTTGATGGCCATCGGGTGGAAGGTATTCTGGGGTGGGCCCATGTTGGGGACACCCTGCTCAGCATAGCGAGGGTCTAACAGCTCCTGTTTGAACCCCTGAGGATGCACAGGAACCAGCGGTTCTGACATTTGCCGATGATATGGGGGCCGCCCATCTCTGGGTGAAGAGCCTGCTGTCTGGGGAATGAAGTTTGTTTTTGCCTGGGTCTCAGAAGGCGGGAACGGCAAACAGGGTTCTGAGAGCTGCCGCTGAAACCTTTGGCAAGGTAAAAACAACAAAAAAATGGAAGTTACAAGCCCATTTATCAATAATAGGGATGCACTGGGAAAAAAGTAAAAAAAAAAGAAAAAATAAAAAAAAAGGCTGAAACCACACAAAATGAAACATTTGGCCGTATACGGGTTTTCACAGTTTTTAATTAATTTAGCCACTTTTTTCACCAAATTAAATAACCTAAATGCATGTCTTGCTTTTTACTGAAAAAAAATTTATATTATTATTTTTAAATAGTTTGTACCTATATATGTATAAAATTTTATTGCAGGACTATGTGGAAGACCTAAAATGATTGAACTACATCACCTGTTGCTGCATGTCTCAGGTGTTAAATATGTAGGAAATTATGTAAATGTACTTTCACATTTCACACATCAGCACTTTGACTCTTGTTAATCAATTAATTTATGTCCAGGTACCAGCTAAATGGGTAAACTAAACCACAAATCTCACACAGAAGGGCTTACATTTCCCTCATGTTAGTCCTAATATTTTCTTCTGTGTTTATTTTATCTGTTCCTCATGTGCATCAGTAACAATATTCTGTCTCATTAACCAGTCTTCCAGTTGGTTATGAAGCTTGACAAAGAGAACACCCCACATAGGAAGTAGACAACAAGGGCACTCACTAGGTAATGAGACAGACCCGATGAACACTCGGTAAAGAGCTAGTGCATTCAGGTCAAGATCTTGTTTCGGGCAAGTGCTCCTAAAATAAATATTCAATTTTCTTTAAAAAGAAGGTGCAAATGTGAACAAAATGCTCCCACTGTAGGACCCTGCTTCCACACAGTCGATAAGTTTGCTGCATTTAAAAAGAGCGCTGGATGCAATTTGATCACGTCATCAAAAATGTCATTGTTCAGTATAAATGTATAAATTATTCAGTCTTTTCACTTATTAAACTTAATCATTTCGATTACCGAATATCTGGTGGATGCTGCGTAGCTTTGCTCACTATATAACCAAGTGCTAGTATTTGCAAATTGCAATAAAACTATTACACTAAAGGACAGCTGTGTTAAAGGAGAGCTCAGAACACATTCTGGAACGGCTGCCTCTACATTACTAACTGCCAGACATGCCACAAATTCCCCGGCATGCTCCCAAAAATCAGGCTGCAGCGGACACGGTCCACTGCCAGCCACCCTGTTCCCATGGGAGTCCAATTTTGAGACCTCTTACATGAGTAGTAATGTAATCACTGCACAGGCAGTTTATTTGACCTTGGGGTGTTTCAATAAATTGACTCTACTGATGTAGAGTACGAACACTCACCTGTGCTCGTTGTTAAAAGGGACATTATGGTTTATGGGTGGACACGGCACTGCAAAAGGAGGCGTCTGGCTGGGTAATGGGAGGGCCCTTTGACTGATTGCAGAGTTGATCATGGCAGGCTGTCCATGAAGAGGCTGCCGCCCTATTGTAGGATTATGGACAAGAGGAGGAGTCTGTTCATGCATGGGGAGTGCGCTGGTCGAGTTGCATGGCGACACAGGCGTTGAAGGAGGAGTCAATGGCTTAAACCCAGCCAAAGCTTTCCTTTCATAGGCACTGGAGGGGATAAAAAGAAGGAAACAATCTGTCACACAAAGCGGAAGCTCCTTGCATGCAAGCCATGGAGCACTGCAAATAAACTTAAACAAGAAAACGAGATTGGGTTGAAAATGTTTCATGGCAACATGCTGATATAGTTCAGTCTCCAATTACATAAGCCATAAAGACAGACTAGCACTTCATACTGCATTAGGTAAACACAACTAGTTTTAGAGGTTGTGGTACAGTTAATGAGAGAACCTGATTGAAGTCCTGCTTCTATCCATGCTTTCAGGAAAAAAACAGCATACACATGCAGTATGAGAGAGTGTGTGTATAACAAAACTAAACAGACCAGCATGTTTGTTCATGCTCAGTACCATGTGAAGGTCATATGCTCAATTGCTGCCATTTTATGCATTTGGGTCTGATTTGTTTTGTGCATTTAACCAAAAAAGCATGTTGGATAAATGCAATGCTTTAATATGCTTTTAAGCAAAGGCTCACATTGCACTTCCACATAAAAGACTCTTGTTTTGTTCCTTTCTTTTGTTACCATGTTTGTTGTTTTTTAATCTACATCAGAGTTTTAGTTGGATGGTGTTCTTAGGCTGTAGGCTATTTGTACTAGCATGAGGTAATGTCTACTGAGAAGAATACAGAGCACTTCTGTAAGTCACTCCGGATAAGGGCGTCTGCTAAATGCAACATCTTAGCTGTATTACGCAGTAGTAAAAGAAAATGTATTATAATAATAAAGGTGGAACGAAGAGTTGAAACAATGGCTAAAATAGCAGGGAAGAGTTGAAGTACAGTGGAATAATGCTGCGAAATTTAGCACTGAGCTTTCACTCCAAGCTTACCTGTAGTTATAAAGGCACTTCTCTCCATACAGCGTGGGACTTCTGTCCTCACTACAGGGGGACAGGTCTTTGGAAGGACTCAGTTCTCGTTTAATCTTCGTCGGTGGAGGGCCATGAAACGTCACTAAGACAGACAATGGAGTGCAAGCATATAATCAGCCAATGCATCTAATCGAACAAATCAACACAAGTATTTTGCTGGATGTCTGATGGACTGCCCTACCCCTACACCATTAATTGGCTGACTGCATGGTAGAAAAGTTACCTCCCTCAACCATCAGCAGTGCTGCGCGGCAAAACATGAGCGATCAAGGCACTCCCTTCTGATTTCCATCACAGGCAAGTCAATACTCATGAATCAGAGCGGCCTTAATTCAATGATCGTGAATGATTTTCCTCCCTCCACTGTAACCATTAGCCCCTGGATCTCTGCATCAGCTCCCATATCCGGCGCCACATAATGACTAATGAAACTGGATCTCTGGGCACAGCGCAACTTCAGCTAAATAAATCAAGTTGACTATTACTGGAGTTAGAAAACCCACATATAATAGGCATGCGAGCGATTAAAGCATGTGCTGAAAGAAGTGGTGCACTTCAGAGTTCTCAGACTTTCAACAGTACAGTCTGTCAAATCAAATCTTTCAGTTAATGGATCTTCCCAGCCACATAATGCCGGCTACAATAATGCATGGGGTGTCCTGTAGATGACCAGAGGAGCCTGCTGAATAGTAGACAGTAGAAAGATGTGGACCACTGCCAGGCAGAGAGCCCAGTCTTTTTTCCAAAATGGTCATACACATGAAAAATGTCACACTGCTCTGTATAGTCACAGTCGAGAGAATATGTAAACGCCCCCATTGGCCTCACTCTGCAAACAATATCACTGCATAAAAGACTGCAGCATAAAAGCCTTCAGTTCTACCACGCTGCATAAGCAAAGAAAGACCAAACACATCAAGACACCACAGCCTGGCTCCCAGTTTCAGAATCAGACCCAAACAAAAGCAAACACAGTCGCATTAAAGACAAGGGAAATCATAAACTGCTCTGCCAACTGTTACCCAAGCATTTCACTTGGCTGCCTTACAACAGCCAAGCTCTAACAGATACCCTATTTCAAATTTTCTGAGAAGAAGTGCTGCTGAACACACACACACACTAGCAGTTCTGCAGGCTTAGGCAGCATAGTACAGACAGCACAAGCTACATTGCATGAAAGTGTGAAATCAGACCAAGCTTGCCTCATGCATTGACTGATAACACTCAGGTAATGTTAAAAAACGTAATGAGAATCCACTATTCAGACCGACCAGCACAAACCGAAATTGATTTCATGATATGGTCCCCCTGGGAACCTGACTGATAAATTCCATCATTAATATCTCCATTGAGAATTCACAACCCAAACAAACCATCAAGGTTGTTGGGCACACGACACCATTTCTTGGCTGATGAGTCATTTACCAAAAGAATTGACTACAAATAGGAGCAGGAATAGCTCCCTGTGCTCAGGCTTAGCTGTTTGTCCTTGCTTTCTCTGCTCTTTAACTAAAGTACGTGGACAAGGAAAATGATCAATCACAGGTACTTACGACTGTCTGACTGGAAATCTGGGACAAACTGTTCATCATCGGGTACCTGGGCTGTGAAGAGATAACCAAAGCAGACACAAAGAATGAATACACAGATTTCATTAATAAGCCCTGGGACCAAAGTGAGTGTTGGCAAGAACATTAGCTGTCCTGCTGTTAAATTGCCCTAATGCACTGACCTAGGTTGTCACAAAAACCAAGTATCAGCAAGAGAAATGCTCCCATGAATACTGACTACACACTAAAATAGAAATAACTGTACCCTGTATAACCTAAAATAACTTTGCAAGTGATGTGAGAATACAAGAGAGAGACCTCACCTTCTGCAATCCAGATTTCCTGCAGCTGACTGAGGTCCTGGAAGAGTTCTGCAAGTGGATGTAGAGCAAAGCGTGAGAATGACACAATCTGATACTGCTTCACTAAACCAAATAAAATGGACTTTGATTACTGCAGAGATGGCAAAGACCTAAATATCAGCACATGACTGTATGGAGAATGTTATTCTAAATCATAGCATATGAAAGTCACATACCTTCTGTGTCCTGAGCAAGTTCGGTGTCTACAAGCTTTCTTTTCCTGTCATTGACAGGTCTGTTGTATGGTTCCTCCACTTGAGTTGACTTCTGCTGTGAATAGAATGGTTAGGATGACCAGATTCATTTTAAATGTCTGATGATACTAACTAATACTGAAGAAAAAAAAAAAAAAAAGACTCACATTGGGTGGAACCATAAACGGTACTTGCTGGTCATAAAATCCATCCATGATACCTGGGTGTTCAAGTTCCCAGCTCAGGGTCTTCGCTCAAAAGCGACAGCTGTAGATTTCTTCTGGTGAAATAGGAATACTGCATGTCAGGAAAATACAGATGATTCTCTATATTTTACCTACAAATACCCCAGATCAAGATCAAGTCAGATCAACTCCAAACAAGTCAGATCCACGGAGGTCCCACTTTACAAGTTACAGGACTTAAAGTATCTGTTGCCAGTGCCTTAGTGCCAGATACCAGAGGATACCTTCAGAGGTCTTTTGGAGTCTATGCCTCCAGGGATCAAATACTTGGTGGCACAAGGGGACCTACACAACAAGGGCATCATCAGACCTACTTTACTGAAGCATGTGCCCTTGTAACATCACGACAACATAAAGTCAATATTGTCCTGCATTTCTGAGCAGCACTACAGGACATGCCAGATGAAGTTACTACAGGCACTGCATTTCCCATAATGCCCCAGCATCTTTCTAAAAGCTTGAGTGGCTAATGCTTTCAGTCAGAGCCAGTTTCTTTAGTTTTTTTTTTGCATGGAGTAATGGACAACGGCAAGTGAGGCATGCTATAGGAAAGGTAATGACAGCTCATAGCTAGCCTATATGTTTTGTATAACCGTATAACCTCCCAAAAGTAGGCCTACATTTTAGACCACTAAAGCAACTAATTAAACTAACACAGACAGTGGTTATGTTAGCATAAACACAATTCAGAGTAGCACACACTTTAGTGTTAAATCACTTCTTCAATTTAGTCTTTAGCAGGCTTTTTTACTGCACATTTGTGCCTGTATGACTGACTGGAAAGCAGGGAGGTACAGCTGTGCCCCTTTACATTTTGTAAGTGCCCCAGTATGACAGGTAGACTAGTCTAAAAACGATCCTGATACACACTATGGAACACGGCTGTAATATTATGGTTGATCGCTGTTTTTAATGTACTTTGGCAGTGGCTTTACATAAGTCAAACCAACCATGTGATCGTGATTATGAAGGACCAGAATTCTAAGCTTGGGATGCGTCTTATAAGCACCCGAAGGTACTGTATAAAGATGGATTTTATTATTTGTTGACATAAACAAAAAGCAATTGCATCATCTCATCCAGAGGCATCATAAAAGCAGACAAAGCAGCGAACCACAACGCCTTCCGATTGCTCAAGCACACACGGAAAGACATTAAGTGAAATAAAACTAATAGATTAACCCCCACAAAATGTTATTCTCACCCATTTCGTTTTACGGCGAGCGAGAGAGGTGGAGGCAGCAGGATTAAAAGTGCGCATGACGCATTTTCACTTGGCTGAGTCGGAGAAAGTTCAGAGGAAAAAAGCAATGCCGCTTGAACACAGCATTAACGCGTTTCCATTACACGCGTCATTAAATTTGCAACATCGTACACTAAAAAGGTTATATTCCCAAATTTGTCCTTTGGGGCCAGATTTACGCAAAAGCAAAACAATGCGACGTTATCTCTTATAGTTGATGGTAAACTAAAATAGGCACAGCAGTACTACGAATTAACTGAGGCCAAATTAAAGTTGTTTAAAAGGGGTTCCAATTAATCCGAATAATCTGGTCTCTCCCCTCTGTATGTAGCCCTTGCATGGCCCCTTGTTTTTTTGTTTTTTTTTCTTCAATGAACTGAAATCCGAGCTGGAACAAACTCCAGCCTCCATTCACAGATCCACAATCCTAGCTGAGACTGAGCTTAACGCCACTCCAAGCTTTTAATGCACCCCATTTACTTATATTCAACAAAAAAACTTAATCGACCTCAGCATTTAAATTTGCAGAGTAAGCTCCGTGTACGATAAAATGGCGTTCCGCTTTCCCTCAAAGCTGAGACTCGCAAATGGCGAGAAACTTAAACTGTGAAGAAACCGCGTCCTTAAATGTTTCGAAACCCCGAGTAGATAAATCTCTCACCCTTGTAGAAGATGCCGTGCGACGAAAAAGCGCTGAAGATGACAAACCGTAGCTAAGAAACACCGCGTGAGTTCCGCCGCTCGCTCACTGGATGCGCTCCACTCGCTAAACAAAACTTGAATGGGATCTAGTAACGGACTGCATGGGTTTTCCCTTGGGTTTAGCAAACCTGGCTTTTGCACGCCTTTGGATACATCCACACGTCAATCAAGCCAGAAGCCAATAGCTTATGAGGAGATCATGAATTATGCATTAAGTGCTCCTCCACCAATCACAGTTCGATTCAGTCCTATTTTTATGAATGGCTGGGTTTCATTCACAGCGCGATCAGCTTTATGATTTTTCCTCCCTCGCCGCAGGCTCTTAAAGTGCCACAAGCATGCAATTCAAACAGCAGGTAAACATATCGTCGATTTTGTCATTGGTTCACGGTTCATTAATCTAATAACCTGAAAGTATACTATGTAATAAAATAGAGTAGCTACTGTTGTACTTGTTTACACAGATACAGTGGTGTTTGAAAGTTTGTGAATCCTTTAGAATTTTCTATATTTCTGCATAAATATGACCTAAAACATCATCAGATTTTCACACAAGTCCTAAAAGTAGATAGAGAGAACCCAGTTAAACAAATGGGACAAAATTATTATACTTAATCATTTATTTTTTGAGGAAAATGATCCAAAATTACATATTGGTGAGTGGCAAAAGTATGTGAACCTTTGCTTTCAGTATCTGGTGTGACCCCCTGTGCAGCAATAACTGCAACTAAACGTTTCCTGTAACTGTTGATCTGTCCTGCACACCGGCTTGGAGGAAGTTTAGCCCATTCCTCCATACAGAACAGCTTCAGCTCTGGGATGTCGATGGGTTTCCTCACATTAACTGCTCACTTCAGGTCCTTTACATTTCGATTGGATTAAGGTCAGGACTTTGACTTGGCCATTCCAAAACATTAAATTTATTCTTCTTTAACCATTCTTTGGTAGAACGTCTTGTGTGCTTAGGGTCGTTGTCTTGCTGTATGACCCACCTTCTCTTGAGATTCACTTCATGGACAGATGTCCTGACATTTTCCTTTAGAATTCTCTCATATGATTCATAATTCATTGTTCCATCAAGCAAGCCATCCTGACCCAGATGCAGCAAAACAGGCCCAAACCATGATACTATCACCACCATGTTTCACAGGTGGGATAAGGTTCTTTTGCTGGAATGCAGTGTTTTCCTTTCTCCAAACATAACGCTTTTCTTTTAAACCAAAAAGTTCTATTTTGGTCTCATTTGTCCACAAAACATTCTTCCAAAAGACTTCTGACTTGTCCACGTGATCTTTAGCAAACGGCAGACGAGCAGCAATGTTCTTTTTGGAGAGCAGTGGCTTTCTCCTTGCAGCCCTGCCATACACAACATTGTTGTTCAGTGTTCTTCTGATGGGTGATCTTTGTGATCTTTGTTGGTTGGTGGATGAGAAATGAAGAACAAATTAACACTACAACATTTTTTATTTATTAATTGCACTCATTTTGTTTATGTTAACATAAGTGATGCCTTTAATAAATGCCTTTTTAGTATTATAATAGGTACTTATTGGTAATGTTATATGTGGCTAGCCAAATCATATAGCTATGAACTATCATTACCTTACCTGCAGAATGGTTGATTTTCTTTCAAATTTTTGCAGATGTCCAAAAGAATCGAAAAAAGGCGCTGACTGAAGGCATTAGATGCCCAAGTGTTTGGAAAGATGCTGGGGCATTATGGAAAATGTAGTGCTTGTAGTGAATTAGAGTGATGTGTCCTGTAGTTTTGCTCAGCGATCCAGGAAAAAATTGACTTTTTACCACTGTGTGTCCCTGTCACTGTGTGACTGGGACACAGCAAATTTTTCTGGGACATGTGCCCCAGTAAAGTGGGTCTGATGATGCCCCTGCATAGAGCAATAATCCCACAGAGCAATAATCTATATTGCCACCTGTATCCAATAAAACCAGTAAAGTGTAATCAAACAAATAATGTTCCCTAATTTTAAGACAACATGTAAGAAGGGGTTGGTTGTAAGGTATCTTTATTGTCTAATCAAAAATAAAATGAATAAAATATACAGTGGTGCTTGAAAGTTTGTGAACCCTTTAGAATTTTCTATATTTCGGCATAAATATGACCTAAAACATCATCAAATTTTTACACAAGTCCTAAAAGTAGATAAAGAGAACCCAGTTAAACAAATGAGAAAAAAATATTATATTTGTTCATTTATTTATCGAGGAAAATGATCCAATATTACATATTAGTGAGTGGCAAAAGTAAAAGTAAATCTCAGAAAGTAAAAAAGGTGGTGGTAGTATCATAGTTTTGGCCTGTTTTGCTCATCATTGATGAAACAATGAATTCTGAATTATATCAGAGAATTCTAAAGGAAAATTTCAGAACATCTGTCCGTGAACTGAATCTCAAGAGAAGGTGGGTCATGCAGCAAGACAATGACCCTAAGCACACAAGTCGCTCTACCAGAGAATGGTTAAAGAAAGAATAAAGTTAATGTTTTGGAATGGCAAAGTCAAAGTCCTGACCTTAATCCAATCGAAATGTTGTAGAAGGACCTGAAGTGAGCAGTTAATGAGGAAACCCACCAACATCCCAGAGTTGAAGCTGTTCTGTATGGAGGAATGGGCTAAAATGGATCCTTTTCTTCAATAAATAAATGACCAAGTATAATATTTTTGTCTCATTGATTTACCTGTGTTCTCTTTATCTACTTTTAGGACTTGTGTGAAAATCTGATGATGTTTTAGGCCATATTTATGCAGAAATATAGAAAATTCTAAAGGGTTCACAAACTTTCAAGCACCACTGTAACATACTGTTGATGACTGGACCCAAAACTTTCAAACTTGGATTTGTTACTCCACAAAACTCTTTTTCACTCATACCTCATTCCTGTCTTTGTGAGTTTTAGCATATTTCACCCTATTGCCCTTCAGAAAAAGTGGTTTCTTGGCTGCTACTCTTCCAAAAAACCATTCCTGCTCAAGCTACTTCGAACTGTAAAAGGATCAACTTGGCATTCCAATGAAGCTGCCAGATGCTGCTATTACTCAAGTTTAAGTGGAGGTCACACTAAATACTTGCAACTGTAGCCTGTACAAGCTTTTTCAGATTTTTTTTTTTCAGCTTTTTTACATACAATATTCCTGTATTTTCTGGTTGTACTCTAATAAAGAGACTGACAAAATAATCATATATGATCTTTATACCACTGCTAAAACAATTTTATATCTAATCTAATGGTGGCTTAAGACTTTTACACAGTACTGTATGTTTGGAATAATAACACAGTCAGTGTACTGAATCATACTCTATGGCATCATACGTAATCAAGCCTGTGTAAAGTGAATTCCATTTCTGAATTTCTGAAATTAAACGATGATCAGTCTTGCGCTTTGTGCAGAAGATATTTGATATGCAAGATCAGTTATTATATAAAGTGAGCCCATCTAATTGTTTCAGTCAGCTTGTGGTTTACAATTATCAAGGACATTTTCTGAAGTGAGAGGAATCCGTATTCCATAGGAATGACAGAATGGGATACGCAGCAGCTTTTGAGAACAATAATGCTATGAACAATAACAGCATTAAATTGATAGCTGCACAATTGGTGATGTCATTGTCATTGCTGCATTCCTAAAGCCTCTGAAAACAGTCTGTCAATTACACTGTACTGCAGAGGTCTTCTTTCTATAATACACTTCAGTCTGTGCGGATGCGGTGGGAGGTGAGGGGGGCAGGCAAGAGCATATTATGTTTCCATTCTGATACTTTCCTTAAATAAATCCAAAGGGGTGACACATACTGTGGAGTCAATGCAGCAGAGCTCCTGTGGAATAAACGTTGGCTTTTTAGAGGCAACATTTCAAGGCTTGGAGAAGGATCAACGAGACGTTCTATTTCAGGAGACTTACATTATATAGCTAAATGTGTGTGGACATCCCTTTTAAAAGGTGATCTCTGTATTTCAGAGATGTAGGCATGAAATCTCCAGAGACAATCAGTGGCAGTAGAATGGGTTGTGCTGAACACCTCAGTCTTTATATAACACCATCTTACCACCTCCCAAACAAGTTATTTCATCTACATCCTTTGTAAAACAAAGTCCATAAATGAATGGCTTTGGCAACTTTGATGGAGAACCTGGTTTGGCTCAGAAATGTAATGCTTGCTGTAGCAGCCATATATCTGGATATACACTCATTGTCCTTTTTATCAGTTCCACTTACCATATACAATTACAGACTGTAGTCCATCTGTTTCACTACATACTTTGGTAGTCCCCTTTAATCTGTTGGTTTAAAGAGGTCAGGACGCCCACAGGACCACCGCAGATCAGGTACTATTTGGGTGGTGAATCATTCTAAGCGCTGCAGTTACACTGATGCGGTGGTGGTGTGTTAGTGTGTGTTACGCTGGTATGAGTGGATGAGACACAGCAGTGCTGCTGAAATTTTGAAACACCTCATTGTCACTGCTGGCCTGAAAACAGTCAACCAACCAAAAATATTCAGCCACCAGTATCCTGTAGTCTGGACTAGATGTGCTACTGTCTCTGACCTTACTTCTACAAAGTGGAGAAAATGGTAGAGTGCACAGTGAGTGAACACTGTTTTTAAAAACTCCAGCAGCACTGTACCAGCTAAACACACACTAACACACCAGCACCACACTAGTGTCCCTGCAGTTCTGAGAATGATCCACGACCCAAGTAGTACCTGAGTTGTGGTGGCCCTGTGGGGGTCCTGACCATTAGAGAACAGAGTAAATGGAACTAACAAATTAATGCAGAGAAACACTGACAGCAGTCTGTAATTGCAGAACTACAAAGTGCATCTATATGATAAATGGAACTGATAAAATGGACAATGAGTTTAGAAATAATCAGGTGTGCCTAATAAAGTGGTCGCTGAGTGTATAGTGTAGTTAGGTCAGAAACTAGGTTTGTTTGCTTTCGAAAGCTGGCCTTTTTCTGGTTAGGCAACACAGATTTTTGGCAGTAGGGTTAGAAAAGCTAGACTGGTGATAATAAATAATTTTATCACTGCTAAATAAAGCCCAAAAGCTATTACTGTACCACAGTTCTGTTTTAATATACTAATACCCTATGGAGCAAAATGATCTATGATAATCATAACTGAGTGACATGTTTGAAAACCTTGGAGAAAAGTCTGTCAGATGCAGCTGGCTGATGAAAGTGAAATGAGGAAAGTAGCAGCTCTAGGTTCTTGGTTGTCTTTCAAAGAGAGACGAGATGTGACTTGCAGACTATTAATAGTTCCTAAAGAGATAATTCCTGTCTCATTTCTCTGTATGCTCAACATGCCCAGTCTTCACCCACAAGCTGAGCTTCTGTTTGTTTAATCAGCACATCAGTGCTTAAAGAGCTGGTTTGCCATACAGTCGACATATTGACAACAAGGTTCTGGAATTTTTCAAAATAGATGGAACTTTAAATCTGTATTATTTGAGCAGTGTATTCCTGATACACTAAATCCAAAGGTTTGTGTACAAAGGCACATCCAAATCCATTGGCATAAAATGGACTGGAGCACATTTGCTAACGTAACAACCTTCAGACTTTAGGGAAGGCTTTTCACCTGATTTTGAAACTGCCTTAGCTGATATTAGAGTACGGATGTTTAAATGGACCCCAAATGTACTGTATGTGGCTGAGGTCAGGGCTTTGTGCAGGCCAGTCAAATTGTCCCCCACAAAGCTCTGCAAACCATGTCTTCTTTTATCCCAAACTCCAGAATATCCACTGTGCACAACTGATACTGTCTTACAAGGTGTTGTGCAATCAAAACAACTGATTGTTCAAGACCCTTGTTCAAGGGTCCAACAGTGGCAGCTTGGCCATGCTGGTATTTGGACCCTCAGCCTTCTTAATGAACAAACCCAGCTTCATCCACTCTTACTGCCTCTGGAAATTAAGTCTCTTGACTCTTGAATGAGGATCTTAGGTTTTTGTACAGCTGCTTGGCAATGGATATCCAATTAGCGTAGACCCTGATGAACAGTTCTTGTGTTGCTGTTGCTTCCAAAGGAATTTTGGAGCTCGTTATTGAATGTTGCAACACAATAACATGATTCAGAACTCTGCAGACCTGTTCTATGAGATTCTATGGCATTCCTAGACAATACCACAAAGAAAAACACTGAACTATTTAGTGAATAGTTTTACTGCTAAAGTTTGCCTGCAGTGTTTTTTTCTTTTGCACAAGTTGTATGCAATGAGATTAGTCCAACTTTTTTCATTTCAGATATGTGTATCTTGTTTTTCTTACAATTTCACTAACTGGAATTACCATTTTACCTAACAATAGTAATGACAAACATATTCTGAGATCACTGACCAGAAGGTTTGGACTAGCTTGCTTATGTCCTGACCATAGAAAGATAAGAGGGGTACATTGCCTCCAATATTGGAGCACTTTGACTAGACCACTAACCAGATTAAACACAATAATTCCTCAATGAACATTCACATTATAGACATAAAAAGCAATGAGGTCTGGATCCTATCCCAGAATTCACTGGCTGCGGGCGAAGGTGCTACCTGGAAGGGATGCCAGTCCCTTGTAGGTCCCCGTGACCGCATTACCTGATCTTCACACTGAAAGCCCAGTCTGGGGTTCAGTCCTAGTTCTTACCTCAGTGGTCTCAGAGCCAAAGGAGCTACATAAAGCCAGTAGTTGAAATAATTTCCTAAGTGCATTTTAGCAGACCTTCTTCAATCAGCAACACCAGAGTCAGTTCACAACCTCTCTTTTAATTCAATAAATCTTTTGTCCATCAACATGGATGCCTAGAATGAATGACCGGTGGTGATGACAGAGGATAATAGTGTAAGGCGAAGGGGCAATCAATCCTCTCTTGCTTGCCACATGCATTTGACCCTTACTAGTACACAGATGGAGTACTAAGCCCACTACTTCAACAGCGGCCTAATACATACATGCAGGACTATCACACTGCAGGATAATATGGGCTCTACTGCAGTCAGGTAATTTAATACTGTTTATCAGTCCAAGCTAAGAATAGGCTTCAGTGAGCCAGTGTTAGACCTACAGGCAAGGTCAAAACTGGAGCAAAGTAACAATGCAGAAAGGAGGCGATCTCACTGTCTGTTAGAAGACTGTGTGTTCAGAGACTTCTCAATATCTCCAGTTCCTAACGAAAGAAGGCATTTTGACACTGTGGTTTAATACATTATGTCACAGTGTTACATGTAAGACCTAATACAGTGGTATTACACACTATAACTAAAAATTAAGTAAGACATTTTGTAGCTGGAAAAGGAGTTGACAGTCAACCGATGAAAACAAGATAAAGTCAAAACTCTCAAGCACAGTGGGTGACAATGGGAACCATTTTTGATTAAACAGAAAAGGCTGGAATGACACAATTTAAAAAGTACTGAACCAATTAAGTGAATTTATATTATCTAGTTTGTGTTTGTTGTTTAAGGCTATTAGTCATTTTCATTAACAGCAACAATAGACATAGTGACCATACAGTGGTGATTGAACGTTTGTGAACCCTTTAGAATTTTCTCTATATCTGCACAAATACAAGCTAAAATATCATCAGATTTTTCAAGTTCTAAAAGAAGATAAAGAGAACTCAATTAAACAAACGAGACAAAATATTATACTTGGCCATTTATTTATTAAGGAAAATGATCGCGTATTACATATCTGCGAGTGGTAAAATGATGTGAACCTTTGCTTTCAGTATCTGGTGTGATTCCATTGTGCAGCAATAACTGCAGCTAAACATTTCCCGTATCCGTTGATCAGTCCTGCACTTCGGCTTGGAGGATTTTAGCCCATTCCTGTGTACAGAACAGCTTCAGCTCTGGGATGTTGGTGGGTTTCTTCAGATGAATTGATCGCTTCATGTCCTTCCATGAAATTTCTCTTGGATTCAATTCTACTTGTATTAATTATATTACACTTTGACACAGCCATTATAATACATTAATCATTTTCTTCTTCAGCCATTATTGGCAGAATTACTTATTTGCTTAATGTCGTTGTTTTGCTACATGACCCACGTTCTCTTGAGAACCAGTTCATAGACAGATTTCCTGACAATTTCCTTTTAAATCCTGGTATAGTTCAGAATTCATTGTTCCATTAATAACAAGCCGTCCTGGCTTAGATGCAGCAAAACAGGCCCGAATCAACATGCTACCACATCCATGTTTCACAGATGGGACAAGGTCCTTCCTCTGGAATGCAGTGTTTTCCTTTCTCCGGACATAATACTGATTTTAACCAAAATGTTCAATGTTGGTCTCATTTGTCCACAAAACATTTATACAATAACCTTCTGGCTTGTCTATGTGCTCTCACACTGCAGACCAGCAGCAATGTTCTTTTTGGAGAGCAGTGAATTTCTCCTTTCAACACTACCATGCACACCACTGTCTTTCAGTGTTCTCCTGATGGTGGACTCATGAATGCTAACATTACCGAATGTTAGAGTGGCCTTTAGTTGCTTAGAAGTTACCATGGGTTCCTTTGTGACCTTTTGGACATACGCCTTGCTCTTGAGGCGATCTTTGTTGGTTGAAGTCTTATTTGTTTGTACCACGATGCACTTCCACAAATGTGTTGTGAAGATCAGACTATCATAGATCACTGTTTAAATACAACTAGGTGCCCACTTGCACCTAAATGCCATCCCATTGACTGAAAATGACTCTAATTTGACCTTAACATTAACTGCTGGTCCTAGAGCTTCTCTTACATATTCTCTCCACTCACATATATGTAATATTGTATAATTTCCTTTATCTAGTTTTAGATAAAGAAACTGAAAATCAGATGATATTTGAAGCCTATGCAGGTAACACAGAAAATTCTGAAGGTTTCAAGCACCACTGTAGGTACCAAGGATGGTATTGCCAGTAGGAGGAAAGTTATTGACATACTTCTGATCTAGGTGCCAAACCACGTGACAAAAAACCACCAACGCTACTTCTACAGTTGTATGAAGAAAATCCAACACATGAAGGCTATGACTATTGAATAAAACTAGACAAGGTCCAGGAAAATGATTAGGAGAAAGTGGTGAAGCTTGCAGCAATTTACATGGTCTCTCCTTGAGCAGACATCATCTTCTTTGCTTCAGCAGGCATGCAGTTGTGTAACTTTAGATAAAATATAAACACATATCTATATATGTACACATAACTGTTTAAAATCATCCTACATTGTAAAATGAAAAGAAAGTGTAAACATGCACTCGTAACCAAACCACCTTCCTTTAAGCACCACAGGACCACAAAATACAACTGTCTGATAACCACAGTGGACAATGTACTTCTTTAGTGAAATCACTACGCCATTCAATTGAGAGTCCTGAACGTTAGGTTCTGTGGTTATTTAGACCTTGTACTTCGAAGAACCTTGATACTGCATCTATGATTTGGTGTTTTTTAAAGGGAACCACACGCAGACCAAACCATAGTCTGCAACTTTGGAGAGTTGTGTTCTGAGAGCTCTAAACAGAGTGAGCTTCTACTGTCAATCAAAAACTGACTTAAAATGTCAAACTTGAGGCTAAATGATTTCAAGATGAAAAACTAACCTGGTTTTAGGTAGTTAAAACATCCCAGGGCACTGATTCTAAACAGTGCCAACCTGTCTCACCATCACACACTTATCTACACTGGTGACATTTGTTCATGTCAGTCATTCCTGCCTTCCATTAGGTAACACCGCTTATGCTATAGTACATAACTCTACAGGTTAAGTCTTTAAACATTCATATATGTGCACACAAGGCTGTCAGAATATACAGCTACTCTACATTCATATACATGATGGTATGCATCTTTTTCTAGCAATGATATCATCTCCATTGGCTATATCAGAAAGGTTAAAAAGTTCACTTCACAGCATATATGGTGTCCAGCCATCAGAACATTAAATATTGGCACAGACACGGTAACAAAGCCTATCCTTCTGATGTGAAAGAGTTATGTCTTGTCATTAGACTTGAAATTGTGATCTGTTGTTGTCACGGTGTAATTAGGTATAGTGTTTCATGGGAGTACATGATAAATTTAGGTTTGCTCAATGCTATGGTACATCCCTGCTGAGAGAGAGAGAGCTTGTTTTAATAATCTACTCGTCACTGCAGACATGGCCAGATTATCATTTTTTCTCAACTTGCAGGTTTATGAGGATCAAACACATGGCTGGAACCGCTCTTATTTGGCTGAGTTTCTGTAGGCAACTTTTTACCTTAGTTGGTAAGAATCTGCTGGTTCCAACCACAAGCAGTTTGTATCAATCTACAAAGTTCAAACAGGCTACCCATGTTGCTTGAAGGGGACACCAGATAGATCAGTAACACCCCTCAGCATTGGCTGAGATAAGGGCCAGAGACTGGAATGCAAAACATTCATTCATTCAGTTTCATACCCGCTCAATCCAACTGGGAGTCGAGGTCTAACTGGTAGCACGAAGCGCTTGGTAGGAACCAACCCTAGACAGGGTTCCAATCCATGGCAGGGCACTTGCACACACACTCACACTGGGCAAATTTACAAAGATCAATTGAAGTAATGCGCCTCTTTGGAATGTGGGAGGAAACAGGAGTACCGGGATGACCGAGACATGGGGATAACATACTAACTCTACCCAGACAGCGTCCAGACCAGGAATCAAACCAGGGATCTCTGGAACTGTGATGTTATGGTGCTAATCACTTTCGCCACCGTGCCAGCCGGAATACAAAACAGCCAAACAAATCAATGGCACGTGTCAGTGTCGCCATGGGAACCGCAATGTTTTTGAATTATCTGGTGTGTATGGTGCAGCCAGAAGCACACAGTAGAGCTGGAGGTGTATGACGCTTATCTTGTTAGCCTGCTCCTGCCTCGCCCCATTAGTACTCTGCTCATAAACATCCCCTGCATAATAGATGAGCTCACTGTTTGGTCTCTTTAAGTAGTGGCATATTGAGATACACTGGATTGAGTGCTTGGCATGCACTGATATATTATTCAGCAGACTCGTATCGAGCTGCACACCACATGCTCTCGCTTTCATAACCCGGCTGCTCTCTTTTAGCACTTTATCTCATTTCCTTCCTTAGGTGACTTTTTTGAAGATGTTCCTGAGCACCTAAGATAAAGTTTATATTTCATCTACTGCTTTTCGGTTTCTAGTCTGCTGAACCTACTCCTGGGCACAGTGTGATACAAATACAAAAAGGCCTACTGGTCCTAGGCCGTGAGGAATGGGTCAAGTCCTACAGGCTACAAAGCCTGTGAGAGGAATACTATATCATAAAGACTGAAATACACAGGAACTGGTCAAAATGCTGGCTCGCTCATTCAGTCACTGCAGCCTCTATATTGTTAGGCTAACGCAGGCATTGGAGTCCTTGGTCCAAGGCAATAGTTCTTCTTTCATCCTCTTCCAAAAAATCTAGACTTCTGTACAAGTTCATCCTTCAGATGTCCATCTCCACCACCCAAAGCAGATACAGCAGCTGAAGATAGTGAAGATATGTTTCGATTTTTGGGATGGATTTTTCAGACTAATCACGGCTTCTGTTGTGCCTCTTGAAGAAAAGGAAATTTGTTTTCTGTGGAGGACCCAGAAGCATGGGCACCTGGTTCTTGTGTGTAATTCGTATCTGTGGAAATCAGAAAGTAAAGGGTAGGAACATTAGTCAAGGTGTTTGAAATATACATACCAAATGTACATGGACATCCTTTGTAATCAGTTGATTTGGCTATTTTAGTCACAGCCACTGCTAACAAGTACATCAATCAAGCACACAGCCATACAGTTACCATTAACAGACATAGGCACTTACAATGAGTTACACTGAAGAGCTTGGTGGTTCAATTTGCCAGTGTTATAGGTCCAAAACAAGTCAATTCATCAAACTGACATCCTGCTAGAGTTGCCTAAGTCAACTGTAAGTGCTAAACACCTAGAAGCACCTGAGAACTGACTCACTTTAGCTAAGTAGAAATATATCAAACATTAAAAAAGACAACATAATTTGTTGAAGGCACTACAACATCAAATGTCACCAGAATGGTTTTTCAGGACTCTAACTGAGTGGGTTTGCATGGCTCAGGAACTAACACAAGCCTAAGCCAAAAGCACACCACTGTTGGACTCTGGAGCAGTGCAAACACATTCTTTGGACTGCTTATTATGCAGTCTCATACAGGCTAGGGCTGCTTTGTTTACTCAAATTCAGGTTCTCTGTGGGGTGGGGCCTAACCAGGAGAATGGGGTGCAAGTCGTGAGTCAACCCTCGACAGGGCACCTGTCCATCGCAGGTCACACACTTGCACTGGGACACTTTAGAGATGAAAATTGACCTAACATCTCTTTGGAATGTGGGAGGGAACTGAAGTACTCAGTAGAAATCTGACAAAGACATAGAGAGAAAATTCAAAAGCCATACAGGCAACGGCTGAGCCATGACTCGAGCCTGGGTGTCTGGAGCTGTGAGGCATCAGCGCTAACCAATGTGCCACTGTGCGCCTCCCTGTTAGTTACAAATGGGAAATCTTTATACAATTATAGCATGGTTTACCTTTTCGACAGTTTAGTGCAGTGTTTCTCATTCCTGGTCTGGCGACCTACCGCTCTGCAAGTTTTAGTGTTTTCCTGCTACCAACACACCTGATCTAACTACTCAGCTCATTAACAAGCCCATTATGGAGTTAAAGTGGGTGTGTTTAAACAGGAGAAGCACTAAACTGTGCAGAGCGGTGGACCAGGACTGAGAAACATTGGTTTAGGGAAGACACCGTTCCTGTTTGTTTTGAGATCTATGAAGTTTTTGTTTGGTAATTTGACAGACACAAGGTTCATAGAGTATATAAATATCAAGTTTATATTGAAGCAAGTCATATATATACACAATTCAGCATAATCAATTATCCTACTGCATATCTTCAAACTGTGGGAGGAACCTGGAGCACCCAGAGTAAACCCACACGGACACGGCCAGAACATGCAAACTCCACACAGAAAGTACCCAGACTGCTCCACCTGGGATCGAACCCTGGACCTTCTCGCTATGAGGAAACAGTGTTCACATACTTTTGGTCTATAACGAAATAGGAAATAGTCTGCAGAGATTGGTGTAAGTTGGCCATCCAAAATATGTTCAAACATTCTGGTATGAACTAGAACTCTGACTGAGTTACCCCTCACCATCTAACACCAGCATCTGACCGTAGCACTATTCTTGAGGCTTAATGGATGAGCATTCTTGCATTGATGTTTAGTGGAAAGCTTTTTATAACAGTGAAGGATGTCAGAGTTTGTTTGTTTATTTATAGTCGATTTCAGCATCAATGGTTATTTTTTGCGACAGGCACAAGGTTATATCGAAACCAGTCACATATAGAGTATACACTCAGATCGAGCCAATTCAGAGTAATCAATTAACCTAATGGGTGTTTTTGGACTTTGGGAGGAAACCAGACTGTGTGAACACTGGGAGGGCATGCAGACTCCACACAGAAAGGACCCATACCACTCCAACTGGCATCAAACCCAGGACCTTCTAAAGGATGTCACAGCAGCAAAGGGGGAACCAATTCTATCATCTTCTGGTCATTTAGTGAATTTTCCATGGCATGTATATTTATTTTGCTTCACTACCGGCAACTCTTCATAAGGTCATCATTGCTTTGTCAACACCACATAGTCATTCAGTCAACAGCTGTAATCGTAATTCAGACTGTGGGAGCAAATTGGCCAGAAAAATAATATTGAGCTAGAACTTTATCTCTACAGAGCTGTGAAAATGAGGACAGACTATAAACTCTTTATATAGTCATACATGCAATGTATTCAGAAAGTCTTCATGCCCTTTCACTTTTTTCACATTTTGTCATTATAAGGCCTGGTGCTAAAATAAAAAAATAATTCAAGTTGGAAAGATATTTGTTTTGCTTTAGCACAAGGTCGCAACATAACAAAATGTGAAAACAGTTAAAGGGTATGAAGACTTTCCGAATTCACTGTACATACAGTACAGTGCAAAAGTCTTAAACCATCGTTAGCTTTGGTGTTTTAGCAATGGGATAATGATCATATATACAGTGGTGCTTGAAAGTTTGCGAACTCTTTATCATTTTCTATATTTCTGCATGAATATGACCTAAAACATCATCAGATTTTCACACAAGTCCTAAAAGTAGATAAAGAGAACCCAGTTAACCAAATAAGACAAAAATATTATACTTGGTAATTTATTTATTGAGGAAAATTATCCAGTATTACATATAAGTGAGTGGCAAAAGTATGTGAACCTCTAAGATTAGCAGTTAATTTGAAGGTGAAATTAGAGTCAGGTGTTTTCAATCAATGGGATGACAATCAGGTGTGAGTGGGCACCCTGTTTTATTTAAAGAACAGCATCTGCTGTCAACGTCTGATCTTCATAACACATGTTTGTGGAAGTGTATCATGGCACGAACAAAGGAGATTTCTGAGGACCTTGATTCTCATCAGGCTGGAAAAGGTTACAAAACCATCTCTAAAGAGTTTGGACTCCACCAATCCACAGTCAGACAGATTGTGTACAAATAGAGGAAATTCAAGACCAATGTTACCCTCCCCAGTAATGGTCGACCAGCAAAGATCACTCCAAGAGCAAGGCGTGTAATAGTTGATGAGGTCACAAAGCACCCTAAGGAAGGCTATTGGAAGAATGTTTTGTGGACAAATAAGACCAAAATAGAACTTTTTGGTTTAAAAGAAAAGCGTTATGTTTGAAGAAAGGAAAACACTGCTTTCCAGCACAAGAACCTTATCCCATCTGTGAAACATGGTGGTGGTAGTATCATGGTTTGGGCCTGTTTTGCTGCATCTGGGCCAGGACGACTTGCCATCATTGATGGAACAGTGAATTCTGAATTATATCAGAGAATTCTAAAGGAAAATGTCAGGACATCTGTCCGTGAACTGAATCTCAAGAGAAGGTGGGTCATGCAGCAAGGAAACGACCCTAAGCACACAAGTCGTTCTACCAAAGAATGGTTAAAGAAGAATAAAGTTCATGTTTTGGAATGGCCAAGTCAAAGTCCTGACCTTAATCAAACCAAAATGTTGTGGAAGGACCTGAAGTGAGCAGTTTAATGTGAGGAAACCCACCAACATCCCAGAGTTGAAGGAATGGTCTAAAATTCCTCCAAGCGGTGTGCAGGACTGATCAACAGTTACAGGAAACCTTTAGGTGTAATTATTGCTGCACAGGGGGGTCACATCAGATACTGAAAGCAAAGGTTCACATACTTTTGCCACTCACTAATATGTAATATTGGATCATTTTCCTCAATAAATAAATGACCAAGTATAATATTTTTTGTCTCATTTGTTTAACTTTGTTCTCTCTATCTACTTTTAGGAAATCTGATGATGTTTTAGGTCATATTTATGCCGAAATATAGAAAATTCTAAAGGGTTCACAAACTTTCAAGCACCACTGTAACACGTTGATGTTATCGTTACACATATTTTAGGCTTTTCACCCTGTTCCCCATATGAAAAATGTGTTTTTCTGGCTGCAACCCTTTCAAAAAGACCATGCCTGATCAAGCTTCTTTGGACTGTGAAAAGGTCAGCTTGGTACCTTGATGAAGCTCCAACATGCTGCTAATGCTCAAGTGTAAGGGGAGATCATTCTAAATACGTGTCATTATGAAAACACTGTAGCCTATAGAAGCTTTTGTGTCCCATTTTTTAATACCGCTTATACATTTCATGTATTTACTGTTTATATTCTAATAAAGAGATTGCGAAATAATTATAAATGTTCATTATACTATTGCGTGAACAATGGTATAGATATAGCTAATTTGACTGTGGCCTAAGACTTTTGCACAGTACTTACTTATCAGGGCAATGTAGCTACTATGTGCAGATGGACATCTCTATGTACATTCCCCTCTCTTTAATAACATAATCAGTCAATAGCGGGGTGTGACATGACAGTGTTTTAATTAGCAGGGAGCTTGCTGAGATGTCTGGCTGTGCAGAACAGCGAGGGAATCGAAAACAGGGACCGGGACATTTGTGAATATAAACCCACAAACATGCAGTTTTGCAATGTTTAACCTTAAACACTATTTATTTTAGTATTAGCAATATAAAAGGAAGTTCATTCAACCCTGAAGAGATAAACAGTGTGGTGAGTTGTGGTTTGTCAAAGAAGAAGTTTGCTCATGTTTTATCACCCACAAAAATGCAAAAATGTAAATGAGAGTAAAACCATGAAAAGTGACCTCACCGTGCATGGAGGCTGCATCCACGGCTCGCCATCAATCTGCATAGGCAGCAGTCTGGATGTCCTGTGGGAGAGAATGAGAGAGATGAGCTGTTAGGGGTCAGGTTGCAGACGGCACAAGGGCATGAAGCTCCTCTGCAACACCACTGCAGGATGATTCCACACACTGCTCTCTTTGTTCCCATGAGGCGTTTCCCACACTGGGCCCCAGTTTAACTAAACTCAAAACACACAGACACTTCGACACCCCTGCCCCGTATACACACTCTTCCAGAAGGTTAGTTTAGCAGTTTTGGCTGCTCCATATGAATGCTCTCCATATATGCAGATAACGAATGGCCTTTTAATTTGACTTTGGCTTCCACGAAAACCAAGTCGTAACACGTTCCGCTCAATGCAGTTCCTTATTAATGCTAATTGTAACAAGAAAGGTGCAAGATTCCTAAACCTGTCACCTTGAACACCAAGTAATTTGACTGCCATTTAATTAAACCTAGCTCAAACATCCAGTGTGTGCTCAGACATGTTACAAACATTATTATTCATGGGGCTTGGCGGCTGGGAATGCTGGAGTTGCTTGACTGACTGGGGTGGTGCAGGGTTAAAGGTTAAAGTTATTGGCTGAGGTGCTCGATGTAATCACGACTGCGAGGGAAGAGCAAGGGCCACTTCTGTCTGGATGACTGAGTATGCAGGGAGGGCCATCGAAATTGATTGACGAGAGGGTTGGAGAGATGTGCGTTTGTTAGTATGTGCGTCTGACACTGACCTGATGGTAACACTGGCACACTGGGCGAGGCGTCGGCCAGCACTCTTGAGGCCTGTGTAGATCTGGCCCATCTCTATGGCCCCTTCTAAGCCCACCACCTCAAGCAGCTGGTCACTCAGATCTAGATACATAAACAGAGAGGGGGAGACTGGTGAGTGCTTTCTCGGGAAAACATACCTCAAATTGAGGTGATTGAGAGAAATAAGACAAGCAAAAGCCTCAGTACACGCTTGAAGAACACTGTTTAATTGCTGTACACACACTCATTAACTCTCTCGCTCACGTAAGCATGCACACAGGGTCAAGCAAGCATAGCGACACATGTCTTGATGAAACAGAGTCTGCTACAAAGAGCAAGGTTCTGGAGAATGAAGTGAATGAGTTATAAAGTCCTCTTGAGTAACCCATACACAGCAGACAAGGAGTAAGGGAACTCTATTTATAACGTTATATGAGCAATACTATTAATATGTAATGTGTAAAGGAATAGCTGGTTAACGAATGCTGTTACACTCCAAGTAGGATACTTGTAGCCTATTTATTAATGAACATCTTCAGAGTTATGGATGTGACATTTAAAGTGTTTCTTGGCTTTCGCAAGCTCAGAATCAGTGACACAGTTGAAATATCTTTTACCTACTGTAGAAATAGGCAACAGGCACAATTGGTACAGATACAGTCAGCTCCTGAATGATTGGCACTGATAAACATGGCTAAAAACACTGTTAAAAGTTTATAAACTTAATGTCACCCTGAACAAGTGTGAGAAATCCAACCTTTAATAGTAGCAGACATATTCTATGAAAAAAACATCTCACGAACAAAATCACTTTTTGTATGTTGTCCAATTGTCAACTGAACAGTCTCCACAATTCCAGAAAGGGGTTGCACTACATTTTGCAAGTAACTGCAGGGACTGAGTTTGGGCACCATTGTTGGTGTTCTAGTTCTTCCCAAAAATTCTGCATTGAGATGAGGTCAGGGTTCTGTGCAAGTCATTCAACTTTCCCAATTAACTTAAATTAATTAATTAAATTATTACAGAACTTGCTTGTTGCAAAGGGGCACCTGCAGGCTGAAACAGGAAATCTAGAAACTGCTGCCACAAAATGGTGACTGACAATTCTTCAAAACATGCTTTAAAAAACTCCATATCAGTATCTTTTCTCAATCAAACTTGAGAGTTTCCACCAAGGATTCAGGCAGGTCACTTTTTAATCCCAGATTCGTCTCTTAGACTGTGAGATGGTGAATCATGATCACTCCTGAGAACACGTATCCACTGCACTATAGTCCATTATTTGTGTACTTTACACCAGTCAAGCTCTCAATTTCGGCGCCATGGTGGCTAGGACTGTCAAATCACAGCAAGAAGGTCCTGGATTCGATCCCAGGTTGAGCAGTCTGGTCCTTTCTGTGTGGAGTCTGCATATCCTCGCTCTGTCCACATGGGTTTTGCTCTGGGTGCTCCGGTTTCCTTCCACAGTCCAAATATATGCTTTAAGTTAACTGACTGTGCTAAAGTGGCCATAGTGTGTGAGCGTGTGTATGAGTGTACTGTGCCCTATCATGGATTGGCACCCTGTCTAGGGTTGTTCCTGTCTTGAGCCCTGTGCCACCGGCTAGGCACTGGCCCTCCCACAAATCTGTTCTGGATTAAGCGAATAAGAAAGTGAATGAATGAATGAAGCTCCCAATTGGTGATCAATACACATTAATCTAAGTCTTGTATAAGGCTGTTTCAGCCATGCAAACTAAATCCACAAATTCTAACCAACTCTTGATGCTAAGGAAAATGTTTGCTGAAATAACAAACATCTACAGTTGTGAAATTGAGCCAAACAATTGCCTCCAGTGGCTGAGCTCAATCCACATGCAAGTGGCCCTTGATAAACCCTGACCCATATACCCAGCTAATCAGTGTCTACTCTCACTGCACAATGGCTCTTTAGCTGATTAACAAAAACATACTCAAACTGAAAGTGCATCATCTTCACCCACAGAATGGTCATTCCTTTCAACCATTTGAATAACTACTAGACAAGATTGCTAATTTAAATTAAGCAATCCCTAAAATTTCCTGAGATTCAATCTCATTACACACTGAAAGCAAAATAATTCCCTCTAATCTAATGGAAAACCACCAAATATGCATATTTACTCTGCTGTCACTGGTCACATTGTGGCTTTATACCCCAGTGAAAAACACTTTTAGTAATCCCAAACTGTCACCTGATACGTTTCATGAGCAAACAGGAACCAATTGCCTGAATGACTACAGTACTAGTCAAGTCAAGTCAAGTCAGATCTATTTATATAGCGCTTTTTACAATGGAGCATTGTCTCAAAGCAAGTTTACAAGTTTAGATTATCTCCTAATAACTACGTCCAATCCCAAATTGAACAAGCCTAGGGCGACAGTGGCAAGGAAAAACTCCCCAAGTTATAGGAAGAAACCTTGGGAGGACCAAGACTCAAAAAGGGACCCAACCTCCTTGGGCGGCGTAGATGATAAATCTAAGAGCAAAACTAAAGTAATGTTGTCAAAGTTCGAATAAAATGTGAAGTTACTAGTGAATGTGTGAACAAAAAGGCCAGTCAAAGTAGAGATCTTGTATGGACCTACTGCTTTCTGAGAAATAAACCCCTCTTTGTTTTGACAGGTATAAAATTATGTACTATTAGTTCTGGAAACTGAAGTCAACCTTCTTAGATTAAGCAAGTATTTAAGATAATACAGATTCATTAATACACCATATATCCAAAAGTATGTGAACATCAAGAATTATATCCAAAAAACATGGGCGTTAGTATGGAATTTGTCCTTGTTTTCTGCAACAACCCTTCACTGTTCTGAGAATGTCTTCCACTATATTTACTTTATAGACAGACATGTTGGAAAGGTGGAAACCTACAAAAATGTTATATTGAGAGTCAATGAGCTATTCAGTACAACCCATTCTACTGGTACTGTCTGTTTATGATGAGCTCATGCCTGTATGCATCATAATCTGAACCTACTGGCAGTGAATGTGGCTCAAATAACAGAGATACTTAATTAGTAGGGGTGTCTACATACTTTTGGCCATATGGTGCTGCTGACAGTGGTCACAAGTACGAATAATAATCTAGGCTTTGAGCCACAGCACTTAGTAATCACACACTGATTACATAATCTGACACATGTTTAAGACTTTGCTGGATGATGTGAGTGGACAATCACTACAGGACCTGTTATGTAAAAATGGTGTAACAGGCAAAAAAAATCCTCCATTCTGACCATGCAAAATTATTGCCCAGTCTGGAAACAATTTGTATTTTGGTTAGTTGTTAGTAAAAACCTAAAAAGTCATGTTTTCTCAATAAAAACGTCCATGCAACATTTCAAATGAAGCTAGAGGGTATTGTCATTCCATTAATTGAAAACACCTAACTCTAATTTCACCCAAAGTAACTATTAATTCTAGATTTTCACATACTTTTGCCATTCACATATAAGCAACAGTGGATTATAAATGGCTAAGTACAATGTTTGTCTCATTTGTTTAATTTGTTTTTATTGATTTCCTTTTAGGACTAATGTGAGAATCAGATGTTTTAGGTCATACCTGCAGAAATACAGAAAGGTCAAAAGGGTTCACAAAGAGTACAGCATTATGGTATTCAGAGTGCATGACATCCCCAAGGAAAATGCATTTAAGGTTCAGCTACAGAAAAAGCAATGTGAACAGCATGGACAAATGTATTGTAATAAAAGTACCGGTAAGGTTTGTTTGCAAATTTACTCAGCTTGGAATAAAAGGTATAATTAATTATTAAGGACTTTGGTAGCCTAGCGGTTAAGGTACTTGACTATGGACCAAAAGGTCCAGGGTTCAAATCCCACCTTTGCCAAGCTGCCACTGTTGGGTCCTTGAGCAACAATAAAGCACAATTGCTTGGACTGTAAGACTGTATCAATTGTAAGCCGCTCTGGATACGGGCGTCTGCTAAATGCAAATGTAAAATTACTAAAGTTAAGAAGCTTAAACTGAATGTAAATATTACTTTGTAATATTTCAATACACAAACAAACAAACAACAACAATAAAACACAACATCCATTACAAGAATGACACCTTTTTTTAATTCAAAGTGTTCATTTCATTAGGTACTTCATTAGAAACAGCATGTGCAAACCATTATCTCATGTACTAGATATGTTATGAAATCACAGTTACACTAGACTCTTGTGTGTTCATGAGACAGAATCTGCTGCCACACAGTAACACATTTCTCTAAATTGTTGAAAAACTGGTTCCTTATCTTCTAACAGTGCTATATACACTAAGTAGAATAAACAGAGCAATGATTAATGTGTTGATTCTAACAGCCCAAGTTACTACCCAGCTCTGAGGCTGACAACCACAACCACAAGTGTGCTAGTGACTATGCATGTAAGCAGCAATTCTGGACAAATCCTATTTTCCAACAATAAAAATAAACACTGGAAATGATTTCATACAGCACGTGCTGTTTTTGTTCCAAATTTCTTCACATCATAAATGAACACAGTTATTTAAGACCTAAGCTTTGTCTCTTCTATTCCAAGCTGTTCATCAGAGAAAGGCTGTGCTAAGAATAGCTCGGAGAAGGCTTCTTACATAACCTCACCAGCATGCATTTTGGGGAATGTGGAAGATCCTGGCAATAATGAATTGTCCTATTTGCACCAGGCTTGAACCAGCTCAACCAACCTAAAGTTAGATTGCTGTGATAAAATCTTAAAACTGCTCTCAAATCAGCAGTTTAGTGCTCAATTTGGAGCCATGCTAAAAGACACACAGGCTCAAAACAATAGCACAGACACCGTGTAGAGACACAGCTAACCTCACACCAGCGGCTCCAAGCCACACTGGAATTTGTAGAGCTTTTGTAAGTAAATTTAGTCCCATTATATGACAAAGCATAGCAGATATCGCTATCGCCAAGCTAAAATGTGCTGCAGCTCCAAAATCATAGTTATAGCAACAAAGGTGGTGTGGCTGATGTGCAAAAAAACCCTAAAATAACTACAAACCAGTCATTTGTGCAAAGTGTGGATAAAAGGAAGTGTTTTACAAAACCATGTACTTTTCTCGACTTGTCCGTTGTAGACATAACGTCAGCGTTTACCCAGCGTCAGTACTACCTGTTATGCATACCATGTATTTATTGCGCTACCAATCAACTAGGCTCTAGTTCTACTCTCAGTCTGCTCACAGAAATGGCAGATGGTCAGGAGGAACTGGCCGGGGTGGAGGAGTTGTGTTGGAGGTGCGGGGGCGGCCCGTAACTTGGCATAAAGACAGAGTGCCAGAGCTGCCTCCTTTCTACAATCTCAAATTCACAGACGAGAGAAATAGAGAGAGGCTCAAACAGAGACAGAGAACAGGCTGTACATGCTAATATGGTCATGTACAGCACTCAGTTGTCAAGATTTTTCCCCTTAGCTATGTACCCAGATCCCTTCTATTGCATCCTGTTTGCAGTGTGTAAGCACCCTTTCTAGTTTCAATCTCTCTTAGATTTACTGTGTCACTTGCCCTGAATTCAGAGCAATCCAAAATCAAGGTAAAAATAACCAGAATCATGATCACTTGGCTTCTGTAGACAGGCAAAGGATATTTTAAACAGGAAAAAGATCACAGTACAGTCTCCAGAGAGATTTCTGAACAGAATGTGAAATGCCAAATCAGTTAGTGTTTTAAAATGAATCAAGACTCAATCCTGATGGAATACATATCTGACAGAGAAACAGGGGAACGTGAAGCCAAGTACACTCTAAACTCGTTATCTCAACCACGTCTGTTTCATGGCTAAATTTTTTCGAGATCCGACTTAACGAGGTTACAAAAAAAAGAGACAGTGACATTCATACCTGATGTTGATGTACAATTTACAATGTACATGTATAGTTTCTATTTGTTTATGCAAATTGGAAAAATAGTCCGTGATTGACGATTGACGATGTCACACGAAGCGCATGAAGTCCAGTCTGCGATGAATAACAGCAAAAGTCATTATAAGATAACTCTGTTCACTCCGCTGCCATTTCAGTAACGCCACCTGGCAGTTACTTCCAGCCATACAAGACCAGACTCCTATCTCTTTGAATGGGGAGAGACTAATATATCCGAAACTGAAAGAGAAATTAATGTTTAAAATGCATATTTAGAATTGCTGGTAAAATCTGACAAAAATTCTATAACTTATTTGCATTGTTGGGTTCAAATCACACAGAAAAATAAGATTTTTTAAAGGTTATTATGGTTACTGCGCATGCATCCCGCCACTACAAAGGGGCCAAGACTTGCCACCCCACACCGACACATTTACTAATATGGCGATTAGTTATTTCTAATAACAGGACGGGGCTTCCGTACTACAGTCATATTTCAACAACTGACCAGTCTCCTCCTTATATAAAGTCTCTGATAACAGACAGGAGCCGGACATCGTCCGGCGTTGCAAGTTTAAAGTAGGATTAAAGTGCCCCCTACTGACGGCCTGAAACATGGAGGCTTAGAGGGGTATAATTTCAGTACTGGCAAGACATTTGTCACATTTTAAGCTTGGCGAGGGCAACAGGCAAAGTTGGAGACTTTTCAAGGTAAAATGCATGGAAGGAAATGCATCACAGGTGGCGAGAGATGAGGTTGGCAAAATAATGTGGGGTGAGATAACAAGGTTTGGTATTAAGAACGGATAAACATGTATGAATTAGGGAACTGATTGGTAGTGCACAGAATGAGTTAAACCATTATTAATAGCCATCAAACAAGGAGCTACTGACTGAAAAACTCATATGGGACAGGTTTGGATTGTACATGATGCAAACAATTGTTGTTTAGACTAGAATTTCATGTCTGGTAGAAACACAGCAAATCTGTTCATCTACCACAAAATGCCCACCATAAGCCAGGTAACACATGGACAGCATGTAACATTTCTGCAGTTAGAAGCATCACTGAATTAAACAACAATAACAAAAACATCACCTAAATCAGTGGCTTTTTTGCCCCACTGTAACCATTTAAGAAAAGCCAGTTTATTAGGTACACCGGTTCAACTGCTTGTTAACGCAAATATCTAATCAGCCAATCACATGGCAGCAACTCAATGCACTTAGGTATGTAGGTCCAACCGAGCATCACAATGGAGAAGAAAGGTGACTTTGAATGTGGCATGGTTGTTAGTGCTAGATGGGCTGGTCTGTGTATTTCAGAAACTGCTGATCTACTGGGATATTCATGCACAGCCATCTCTAGCGTTTACAGAGAGTAATCTGAAAAAGAGAAAATGTCCATTGAGCAGCAGTTATCTAGGCGAAAATACATTGCTGATGCCAAGAGGAGAATGGCCTGAATTGACACAGACAACAGTACCTCAAAAAAAACACCTGTCACATCCAAGGTATCCAGAAGAGCATCTCTGAATGCACAACATGTCAAACCTTTTGCTGCTGTAGTAGATGGGCTACAGCAGCAGAAGACCACACTGGGTGCAACTCCTGTCAGATAAGAACAGGCAACTGACGCTACAATTTGTATGGGCTCACCAAAACTGGATAATAGAAGACTGGAAATACATTGCCTGGTCTGATGAGGCTTGATTTCTGCTGTGATTCACAGAATTTGGTGTAAACAACATGAAAGCATAGATCTATCCTGCTTTGTATCAACAGTTCAGGTTGTTGGTGGTGTAATGATGTGGAGGATGTTTTCTTGGCACACTTTGGGCCCCTTAGTACCAACTGAGCATCGTGTAAACACCACATCCTATCTGAGTATTGTTGAAAATGATGAATGAAATATATCGTTACTAGTCATGTACAGGGTGCTATAATGTGCCGCTGTGGACTCCAGTATTGATTTGAATCATTTAAATTCATATCTTGCACATAATCTATTTAGTGGACAACGATAACTGTGAAAAGTTAGCACTTTCCGATCCATTAACAATGAGCATCTGTGTAAACCCACTAAAAGCAAAATATGTGCCTATTTAAATGCACAATTTCCCATCTTAAGCACAGAACTACTGCTTTCCATTCACACACACTTTGCTTAAAGGCTTTGTACTACTACACTCTGTTCACGTGCTCTCTGCTTGCCCAACTGCTCATCCCGCTCTCAACCTCTGTTTCCCATGCCATTCATAAACAAAGCTTCTCTCACAAAGCAGGTCCACCAACACAGCCGTGAAGGAGCAGATCATGGGAAAGAGTCTTTCAGGTCAAAAGCATCTCAATCAAAATGAGCTCTTCAAGGATGTGAGACACCGCTATTAAAAAAAACATCTCCTTAAAATGAACGCAGGACTGGTGATTGGCTGGTGCTGACTGCTGTCATAAGACAAATCAACTGAGTCACCATGTTTCCACAATGCTGTCCAGTATGGGCGTTCAACTTTCTATTTGTGTTCATGGCAAGAGTGAGAAAAGCAAAGGAAACTGTTGTTTCCTTGCGTGTGAAAGTGAAGCACTGCAATATTCCTCAGCATAAGTGGTAGGTGGTAGGTGGGAAGGGTGGCACAACTATGGAAGAAAAGATCGAGCATGTGTGAGAGCATATGAATCAATGACAGAATGAGAAGGTGTCAGACATAGGCCAGGAGAACTGTGCCCTGCTGAACCCTGTCACAAAGAAAGGTGAAAGAAAAATGGAGAGCTCAATACAAAAGGAATGTGATAATGCCTGCCACATGACTGCTGCATTAATCCATCCCTAAGAAAATGGCAGAATGTTCCATTTATACAGATAGAAGAAAAGAAAATGCAAAGAAAAATGCATCATCACTTATACGGCAAACATACACACACTTTACCCAAGAACTTTCAAAAAACACTGAACGTCAAACAATGATTTATGTTGATTCTGGTTTTGGGTTATGGAAAAAGTCTAGCTTTGTTTTCAACAGAAAAGTGGATACTTAAATGCATGATCTCATGCCTGTAACATGGCTAATTTTATCTGTTGACACACGCTCCCTTTTTTACTTGTCAAAGGGAGTTAATAACTAACACCAAAAAACTTACACACCCATGTGCATTAAAATAAAGACATTAAAAGTTTGACTCATTTTCACAACTTATTTACCAAATCCAGAAGAACTATATATAACTATATAACTAACTATATAACTAACTATATATAAATAAACAATTGAAGGTTAAAGATCCTGCTCAAGGGCCCAACAGTGGAAGCTTGATGGTTCCAGGATTTTAACTCACATCTCTTCAAATAACAGTCCAAAGTCTTAACCACTGAGCTACCCAAACAATCTAAAGCAATACACCATGGGTTTTCACAACATAGACGCTTGAAAAATACACGTTTTAAAATTGTAACTGCCCCTAGTGTACAAACAGTACAGGTATTTCCCATTTTACCAAGGCACAACTTACGAAATTTCGACTTTACGCTGGGAATCCAATAATACACATAAATACAAATTCAGCAGAAACAGTACTTTGAATTCGACAATGCGTGATGTAGGGAGTCATGTGCCGGGAGTGATGAACGCTGGAAAATGTAGGGAGGAAAATCCGTGTTCGTGCAATAATAACTTTCACTTTCAATACATTATTCAATAAATTACAGGAGATATTAAATACTTTATTATGAAATAAGCTTTAGGTTAATGACTTTGATTGGTTAGTACAGTGGTGCTTGAAAGTTTGAAAGTGGAAAATGTTACAAAACCATTCCTAAAGACTGTTTAGACAGATTGTGTACAAATGGAAGAAAATTCAAGACCATTGTTACCCTCCCCAGGAGTGGTCGACCAACAAAGATCACTCCAAGAACAAGGTGTTTAATAGCTGGCGAGGTCACAATGGACCCCATGTAGAGGTCCTTTCTAGGAAGGCCTCTCTCACACTGGCTAATGTTAATGTTCATGAGTCCACCATCAGAAGAACACTGAACAACAATGGTGTGCATGGCAGGGTTGCAAGGAGAAAGCCACTGCTTTCCAAAAAGAACATTGCTGCTCGTCTGCAGTTTGCTAAAAATAGCGTGGACAGGCCAGAAGTCTATTGGAAGAATGTTTTGTGGACGAATTAGACCAAAATAGAACTTTTTGGTTTAAAAGAAAAGCATTATGTTTGGAGAAAGGAAAACACTGCATTCCAGCACAAGAACTTTATCCCAACTGTGAAACATGGTGGTGGTAGTATCATGGTTTGGGCCTGTTTTGCTGCATCTGGGCCAGGACAGCTTGCCATCATTGATAAAACAATGAATTCTGAATTATATCAGAGAATTCTAAAGGAAAATGTCAGGACATCTGTCCATGAACTGGACCTCAAGAGAAGGTGGGTCATGCAGCAAGACAACGACCCTAAGCACACAAGTCGTTCTACCATAGAATGGTTGAAGAAGAATAAAGTTAATATTTTGGAATGGCCAAGTCAAAGTCCTGACCTTAATCCAATCGAAAGTTTGTGGAAGGACCTGAAGCGAGCAGGAGTTACTGTGCAGGACTGATCAACAGTTACAGGAAATGTTTAGTTGCAGTTATTGCTGCACAGGGGGGTTACACCAGATACTGAAAGCAAAGGTTCACATATCCAAGAAGTTGAATCTGTTCATCTGGACATAGATTTTATTGGAGAAACGTTTCGTCACTCATCTAAGTGACTTCTTAGATGAGTGACGAAACGTTTCTCCAATAAAATCTATGTCCAGATGAACAGATTCAACTTCTTGGATTTTCTTACCTGGATCATTGAGCATGCATCAAAAGGTTCACATACTTTTGCCACTCCCTAATGTGTAATACTGGATCATTTTCCTCAATAAATAAATGACCAAATATAATATTGTTGTCTTATGTATTTAACTGGGTTCTGTTTATTTTCTTATAGACTTGTGTGAAAATCTGATGATGTTTTAGGTCATATTTATGCAGAAATATAACTTTGAAGCACCACTGTAGCTCTCTCAGTCAGATATGCGTCCTGTGAATTGGATGATGTTTTTGATTTACTTTATGTATAAAATAAATATATATAATATTTTACATACACCTGTTTTCGTACCCCTTCTTTGAAGGGTTAGAAGGGCCTGACTGCAAGCCACTGGCATTTTCATATCGTTGCAGTTTTCTTGTGAAAATACCCTTTGTATTTACATTACAGTAACATAAAATGACAGCGTGACTATGGTAACGTACCCACCACCATTTTATTCAATGACCTCTTTCACAGAACGCAACGCGATCATTACATGGTGCATATCTATATACATAAACACAGATCTCCAAAAATTACATTGTGTTTAACCCAAATAAGCCAACAGTTTAAAATGGATGTGTCTTTTTTAACTGCGATGCTGACATACCCCAACTGAGTTTTACATTAACAGGTTCTTCGTCTTATTCTCAGTACAGGAAATACTGATGAAATTAAATCCTATAACTAAAGATTCATTAATTCATTCTTCCATTCATTTTCTTATCCGCTTAATCCTGGTCAGGATCACAGGGTGCATGGCAGAAACAACCCTAGACAGGGCACCAACTCATCATAGTGCATACACACTCACTCATACACATACTCGCACAGCAACGGCTCTTTTGGAACACCAATTAGTCTAGTACACATCTTTGGAATGTGGAAGGAAACTGGAGTACCCAGAGTAAACCCATGTGGACACAGGAAGGACATGCAAACTCCACACAGATGGAGTCTGAGGTCAGGATCAAACTGGGGATGATAGAGCTCTGAGGCAACGGCGCTAACCGCTGTGCCACTGTGTCACCCTTAAACTTAAGATGTGGTGAATTATTACTTTTTACTAATTACATTTTCTGTTTTCTCTCCAAACTGTGTTCCTGTACCAGTTCCTGCCACACACATGATGTTCATCCGCTTCAGCTTCTCTCAAGCTGCTTCCATCATCAGCTCCAGCCCCACCATACCCGGGCCACACCAGAGGTCAGTAATTCTCTCCCTCCTGCGGTTGGCTGGGTTCGAAGTGCCACCAATGATTTTCCTACTTAGACTCAAGATCCTAGAGTGACTCTGTGTATCGGACTACTTAATGCTGATCTGCATATTTTACATTTTATTTGAACTATGACTCCATGACTCCATTAGTTTAGATAAATTAGTTTCATTCTTAGTTTTATCGTCCACGCCACCCAAGGAGGTTGGGTCCCTTTTTGAGTCTTGGTTCTCCCAAGGTTTCTTCCTCATAACACTTAGGGAGTTTTTCCTTGCCACTGTCGCCCTAGGCTTGCTCATTTTGGGATTGGATGTAGATATTAGGAGATAATCTAAACTTGTAAAGTTGCTTTGAGACAATGCTCCATTGTTAAAAGCGCTATATAAATAAATCTGACTTGACTTGACTTACTTAGAAATTAGTTAAATCTGTTACTTAAGTTACATTTATTTGGGGTAAAAATAGCTAGTATAATTTAATGAAAGGGGGTACATTGGGAATGTGGTGGCCTAGCAGTTAAGTTACTGGACTGTGGCTTAGAAGGACTAGGGTTCAAATCCCACTACTGCCAAGCTGTCACTAACCCTTAAGAAAGCCCCTTAACTCACAATTCCTTGAACTGTAAGGTTGTAGCAGCTGTACATTGATCTGGATGAGGAAGTCTGCTAAATGTAATGTAAATGTATTTTGCTTATCTGGGTTTTAACTTAGTACTGCATACTCTCTTATACATTAACAGGAGACCATCCTAATCATAAAAGTTTACTATCATTGCCACCTCCAAAAAAAAGAGTTTCTATCCTGTGAAGTTCTAATTGACAACAGTTTTCTCAAACCAGTCCAGTACTTTAATTCAGTTTTCTGGTAGCCCATATTTAATGAGAGACTGAAAGCATGATTTAATGGACATGGACACGCTGAGGGATTTCAGTGCAGTGCTATAACTCAATCCTTGATCAAACTGCAGATTAGTGATATGAGTCATGGTACTGGTAACACCAGCTTCCCTCCAATCACTCATCCTTCTGCCCGCCCCACTCCTTCATACATTAGTAACTGAACTTCCATCAACCTGTTACTATGGAGACCCCTAGGCCCTGAACAGCAGCGAAACCAGAATGGAGACGGTGTGTGTGCCCATGTGAATGAAATCCTAGGATTGAATCTCACTTGGAACGAGGAAGGGAGGTGGGTGCATACATGCAGGTGCGCTAGATATACTGACAACTGAGATGGTGAAGACACAGTGATAACAAGAAGGCTAGGAAGTACGGAGTTCACCAATAGAGTTAAGCGTTGCTTTTACTTTTCACTTTCAATCCATTACTGACTAAATGACATGAGATTGTTCTCATGTTCTTTATTACATTGTTCCTTGTGGGAAAAATTTGCTCGGTACTCACTGTTTTCGGTTCTTGACAAGCCTTCTGGAAGGAATTAACAATGAGAACTGAGATACCACTGTATAAGTAAGATGGGGAAAAGCCTATTTGTTTATATGCCAGGAAACCAAATTACAGAAACAGAAAAATGGAGATCAAAGCAGATCCTATGGATTAGGGATATCTTACTTTAGGGAATCCTAACAGGCTACCAGTTATTGCTTTTAAGTTATTTCATTTTCATGTATTTTTGTAGTCATACCAACTACAACAGCTCTGTTTAACAAACATAGGAGAGGGCAAAACATACAGTGGGGTAAAAAAGTATTTAGTCAGCCACTGATTGTGCAAGTTCTCCTACTTAGAAAGATGAGAGAGGTCTGTAATTTTCATCATAGGTACACTTCAAATATGAGAGACAAAATGAGAAAAAATTTCAGGAAATCACATTGTAGGATTTTTAAAGAACAAGCAAGCAAGATTTCTGGCTCTCACAGACCTGTAACTTCTTCCTTAAGAAGCTCTTCTGTTCTCCACTTGTTACCTGCATTAATGGCACCTGTTTGACCTCGTTATCTGTATAAAAGACACCTGTCCACAGCCTCAAACAGTCAGACTCCAAACTCAACCATGGCCAAGACCAAAGAGCTGTCAAAGGACACCAGGAAGAAAATTGTAGACCTGCACCAGGCTGGGAAGAGTGAATCTACAATAGGCAAGCAGGTTGGTTTGAATAAATCAACTGTGGGAGCAATTGTAAGACATACAAGACCATTGATAATCTCCCTTGATCTGGGGCCCCACGCAAGATCTCATCCCGTGGGGTCAAAATGATCATGAGAACGGTGAGTAAAAATCCCAGAACTAAACGGAGGGACCTGATGAATGACCTGCAGAGAACTGGGACCAAAGTAACAAAGGCTACCATCAGTAACACACTATGCCGAGAGGGACTCCGATCCAGCAGTGCCAGGCGTGTCCCCCTGCTTAAGCCAGTACATGTCCAGGCCCGTCTGAAGTTTGCCAGAGAGCATATAGATGATCCAAAAGAGGTTTGGGAAAATATCATGTGGTCAGAAGAAACTAAAATAGAACTTTTTTGTAGAAACTCAACTCACCGTGTTTGGAGGAAAAAGAATTCTGAGTTGCGCCATACCTACTATGAAGCATGGGGGTGAAAACATCATGCTTTGGGCTGTTTTTCTGCAAAAGGGACAGGACGACTGATCCGTGTTAAGGGAAGAATGAATGGGTCCATGTATCGTGAGATTTTAAGCCTTCCATCAGTGAGAGCATTGAAGATGGAACATGGCTGAGTCTTCCAGCATGACAATGATCCCAAACACACCGCTCCGGCAATGAAGGAGTGGCTCCATAAAAGCATTTCGAGGTAAAGGAGTGGCCTAGCCAGTCTCCAGACCTCAACCCCATAGAAAATGTGCGGAGGGAATTGAAAGTCCATGTTGCCCCAAAACATCACTGCTCTAGAGGAGATCTGCATGGAGGAATGGGCCAAAATACCATCTACAGTATGTGCAAACCTGGTTAAGACTTACAGGAAACGTTTGACCTCTGTCATAGCCAACACAGGTTATGTTGCAAAGTATTGAGTTGAACCAAATTTATTGACCAAATACTTATTTTTCACCACAATTTACAATTAAATTCTTTAAAAATCCTACAATGTGATTTCCTGGATTTTCTTTCTCATTTTGTCTCTCATAGTTGAAGTGTACCTATGATGAAAATTACAGACCTCTCACATTTTTCTAAGTAGGAGAACTTGCACAATCAGTGGCTGACTAAATACGTTTTTGCCCCACTGTATATAAACAACATGGGAAAAGCCTGTTTGTTTATGTGCTAGGAAACCAAATAACAAAAACAGAGAAATGAAGAGTAAAGCAGATCCTATGGATTAAGGATATATGACGTTAACGTGTGACGACATGGACCAGCTGTTCCTGCTCTAACCTCGGGCATTTCTAATCCAGCTGATGTGTCCTCTCAGACTGTAGTGGTAAACGAGAATTTTGTGGACACTATGCAGATGGCTTACCAAAGCTGTTGTTAGTAATATTTTCTGAAAGTCACTCAGTGTGACACTAGGAGAAACTGTGGAGTGCTGCTGTCAGCTAGCATCTGACCCAGATCCCTGAATTACAATTAACACTGTTAACAGCCCAACATGCCCTCATTTAGCCTTCAACACTAATGAAAGAAATTCCCTAAACACAGTGTGGCCTGAGAACTACTCATGAAAGTCGTGGAAGAACGATTTGCTTCTCAGCATCAGTGAGTCAGAGCTGCTACTAGTGCTAATGTACATTAAACTGCTCTCAATGGCTTGGAGAACCAGCACTTTTACACTCGAGTGGAAATGGCTGAGGGTCTAATTTCACTTCACACGAATTACCTAAAATGCATCCTAGCAGTGAAAATTGATAGTTATCAAAGTAGAAACTAGACTAAATCCTCTCTCACATAAACAGTCTCACAATAATAAGGCTGCAACAATGGGAGTGTGCCCAAACTCAAAACCCACTTACCCTGTACACAGAATTTGAGTTCCTTGGCGTCAGTGACTGTGGTAACACACAACCTCTCTGGGAGTTTCTTGCTCATGCGGTTGTAGTTGCGTCTCTTCTTGGTCTCTCCCCACAAGTTGGAGCCACCATGCATGCTGGGAATATTGAGTACAGCAATGCCCTCCAGAGATGTACTGCTGAGGTCCAGGATGATGCCATCACACTGAGAGAAAAAAGTCAAATCAGTGCTTTTACTAAAAGGGTTTACCATTGCAATAAAAAATAAAAAAATAAAAAATCAACAAAAAAACCCCCTTCAAAACAAACAAAGTTAAAGCCTGTTATCTGAATGTAATTCTTTCCAGAAAATGGTTTGGGAAACAAATTTTTGGATAACAGGAGCCCTGTTTGCATTACTTCCTACGGAGAAATTCCTACCTGGTTCATGTATATTCAAATCCTAATTGCTAACAAATATGTCCTTGTAAATACAGTATAATAGCACACTAGACTTTGTGATCAACATTACTTCCTGCTGCCCATTGTCTGCAGACTGGACAGGGTTTTGTTTCTCTAACAAGCAGCGTCTTGAAACGTTTTTTTCAACAAGGCCATAAATAATAGCCATTAATTAATCACCGAGTAAAATGGACATGAAGGGAGTACAGAGACACATCATGAATTTAGATAACAGGTCTTGACTGTACCTTACTATACTATAGAAAGTCTGTACTGTGATATGCATCTTTCTTTATTTTTAAAATTGTATTGTACCCAGGCCACACTACCACCCTGTTTGGAAAATGACTCCAAGTTCTGTTTCTTTTGCAGTTTACACATTAAAGTGAAATTCATTGTATTATACAGCATTATAGATCAATGTAAAGTGGTGTACCCACCCACTATTCACTCCAACACTATAAAACCCTATTAGCTACCATATATATATATATATATATATTATATATATATAGATAGATATATATTATACGTATATATATATATATATATATATATAGACGTATATAGTATAGGATATAATATAGATATAGATATATATCATATATATATCTTATATATAGATACGGTATACTATATATATATATATATCTATATCATCTATATATATATATATATATATATCGCTTACCATATGTTTTTGTTTTTCACTTACCGTACATTAAGGTAAAAATCAAATAAAATAAAATAAAAATAGAGTACTATTCTAATATAAAACACAAAGCTGAGACAAGAAGTGGGGTGAGGATTTATCTCGCTTAATACTATGGCTACTTGCCATATTGTAAAGCATATATTTTGTTACGTTTTGCTAACTGAATGACACAGAAAAAGATCATTTCATTTCATTTACTATTCTAGTCCTCCACATCCACAGCCTTTAGCTTATGGTTATGCATTGATTGGGACTGCGCATCGAAACCCGATTGGAACGGTTCCAAAATTCCAAGAACCAGGTACCAGCTAGAATAGACTACAATAGAGTTTCCTACTAATGCGTTTTATTCTTTAAAACACACGGCCGTGATTAGAGCAAAAAAAACCCAACAACAACTCTATATTAAGGAAGCATCTATTTGACAGGACCGGTGTGTCATGTGATCACATGCGTCATCACGTGTTTTTGTTTTGATTCGCTCCGCTATAGCATTAGCGGACAATGAGAGCTCAAAAGCGCTCAAAAGTTTAGCTCCACTTTCAGAGAAAATTCTAAATGCATTATGTGTGCAAAGTTGATTTGTTGTAAAGGATCACCTATAGCTATAAAATGGCAAAATATCTGAGGCACCAGTATGATACTGAGCTTAAGCAGTGTACCGGGTTCAACCGACTGCGTTCTCTGTGAACAAAGCTGTATGTGGCTTAATGTACTTAAACAGTGACCCAGGAAAACAAAACGTACTACTGGTGACAAGTAATCTCTGCTGCTGAAATGTTGAACCTGTGATAAAGTAATAGTTTTGACGTTATGCTTTTTTCTTCCCACTTATCTAATTTACAGTGGTGCTTGATAGTTTGAGCCCTTTAGAATTTTTTATAATACTGCATAAATATGACCTAAAACATCATCAGATTTTCACACAAGTCCTAAAAGAAGATACAGAGAACCCAGTTGAACAAATTAAAAAATATGTATTATACTTGATCATTTATTTATTGAGGAAAATTATCCTTATTACATATTAGTGAGTGGCAAAAGTATGTGAACCTCTGAGATTAGCAGTTAATTTGAAGGTGAAATTAGAGTCAGGTGTTTTCAATCAATGGGATGACAATCAGGTGTGAGTGGGCATCCTGTTTTATTTAAAGAACAGGGATCTATCAAAGTCTGCTCTTCACAACATGTTTGTGGAAGTGTTTCATGGCACGAACAAAGGAGATTTTTGAGGACCTCAGAAAAAGGTTGTTGATGCTCATCAGGCTGGACAAGATTTACAAAAACCATCTCTAAAGAGTTTTTTTGGACTCCACCAATCCACAGTCAGACAGATTGTGTACAAATGGATGAAACTGAAGACCATTGTTACCCTCCCCAGGAGTGGTCGACCAACAAAGATCACTCCAAGAGCAAGGTGTATAATAGTATTTGACGAGGTCACAAAGATCCCGGGGTAACTTTATAAGCAAACTGAAGGCCTCTCTCACATTGGCTAATGTTAATGTTCAATGAATCCACCATCAGAAGAACACTGAACAGCAATGGTGTGCATGGCAGAGTTGCAAGGAGAAAGCCACTGCTCTCCAAAAAGAACATCGCTGTTCATCTGCAGTTTGCTAAAGATCACGTGGACAAGCCAGAAGGCTATTGGAAGAATGTTTTGTGGATGGATGAGACCAAAATAGAACTTTTTGGTTTAAAAGAAAAGCGTTATGTTTGGAGAAAGGAAAACACTGCATTCCAGCACAAGAACCTTATCCCATCTGTGAAACATGGTGGTGGTAGTATCAGAATGACCTGAAGTGAGCAGTTAATGTGAGGAAACCCACCAACATCCCAGAGTTGAAGCTGTTCTGTACAGAGGAATGGGCTAAAATTCCTCCAAGTCAGTGAGCAGGACTGATCAACAGTTACAGGAAATGTTTAGTTTGAGTTATTGCTGCACAAGGGGGTCACACCAAATACTGAAAGCAAAGGTTCACATACTTTTGCCACTCACTAATATGTAATATTGGATAATTTTCCTCAATAAATAAATGACCAAGTATAATATTTTTGTTTCATTTGTTTAACTGGGTTATCTTTATCTACTTTTAGGACTTTTAAACCACATGTTTGTCATTTCAGCGGTAGAGATTACTTATAACCAGTAATAACTGAGAGATGTTTGGTGTTCCTAGGTCACTGTTTTAGTACATGAAACCATGTTAAGCTTTTTACTTAAAATAGGTTTAAATAGGAAGAAAAAATCTTACAGTAAAATGATTACTTTGAAGTTTAACTATAAAAATAAATACATTCTTTATACCTAAACATTTGACACACTTTTTCATTGTTTTGGAATTGAAAATTGGAATCGACAAAAAACGGAATCGCTAAAATTCAAACGGTACCCAACCCTATGTATGGATCAGCTTTCTAATGTCACTTTATTCTTGTTGCTTATCACTTCCATGCATTGCTACAAATAATGCTGGAATAATACAAATGATCAGTTCAACACTAGTGTAAAACATCTAAAAACATAAAGACAAATATGGAAGCAAAACGAAGAACAACAGGCCTAACTCTGAGAGCATGTAATGTATCTGTGGTCCAAAATGTGTATCATTTTGTGTTTTACCATGTCTTTCCTATACATTTCATTTTGTCTTTTGTTAAATCCTTCTGTTGTACTGTTCTGTTGGTTCTCTTGAAGAACTTTGCTGCATTTAACTCATATTAAATGATGTGTCCCACAAACAAGCTGTATTATGTCCGTGTTTTCTATAGATCCAGCATAAAGTGTTATGTCCATTTCAGGGTCTAAAAATTATTTGATGGAGTTTGGATTACATGCAAGCGAGCCAAGTTCTCCATTTACGTCGGAAAAACATTTCTTTACGGACTTTGTTTTAGGAGTGCAGGCAGAAATTTGATGAACTGACTTGTCAGAAAGCTGGGGAACTAGAGATTGTGGTAACATAGTAGTTAAGTTACTGGACTACTGACCAGCTGATCAAGGGTTCAAGACTCATTACTACCAAGCTACCACTGTTGGTAGGTCAACACGTCTTTCTCCTACAGTGCTCTAGAATGCTACCCTGTTCATGTCTTTCTTAATCACAAATGTTAAGTATTAGGAGTAAACTACGATCTATATATTTGAGGGTATAGTTTTAGATCAGGTATCAAGTGTTTGACTCAGTGTTTCCACAGCAGTCGTGATGTTCATAACCTTTCAATTCAACCATATGAACATGAACAATATTTTTTATCTCCTGAGCATCCAAACAAACATAATATCACAGCAGTTCTGAAAGTGTTGTCTGTCAACTGTTGCAACTGAAACAACATCTGCAGCTTCTTTTCTGTAGTTACAACAGGAAATAACACCACGGAGCGTACACTGCACACACTTCTACTGTTATATAGTACACACATTTTCTAAATTATTGACAGATGCTGCCAATGAGAGTTTAATCAATCACAACCAGAGAAGTTTTGATATGAATGGAATAATGACTGTATTTATGAATTGTCACTAGTTTTAAGAAGAGCTTCTATTTCAGCTATGAACACTCATGTTCTTGTCAAGCACCACTGGCAGTGACACATCTACGAAACTCAAAATGGTTAAAGCTTGTCTAAAATAAACTAAAGTAACGCCTAGGACTAGGAATGTAAAATAAGACCATATGACAGTAACGCTGCATGTTATCTGAATGACCTCTCAGATTTGAACTCTTTAAATCTGTGGTAAGTGGTAAGGCACTCAAAACTGCTGCAAGCAAACACATTTATTACACAGTGTGATGCTTTTTTTGCATAATAATCCACAAATTGCAGCAAAAACAAACTTCTTTGGATACTACACTACGATTGTTTTTTTCTGTTTAAAAAAATACAGCAATTTTAATAAAATGTTCATCTGAGATTTCAGATTTGATTCCATATCTTTATGTAAACTGATGTAAAAATATTCTTCTGTACAACACTGTAAGTACGGCATGCTATAATGTCAGATATTGTCACTGGGGTGCCAATAGAAGAGCAGTACACCAGTGCTCGTTGTAGCACAAACCTCAAGTGTATTATTGTGATTATACCACAGTTCCATTATCGCCATTTCTTGTTGTATTTTAAGATAAAGAGGACAGATTTGTTTATCATCATTCCGCGAGTTAAAATAATTCCATTCTATCAGGCACCCCAATGCTAAAACATCATCATCAAACTATTTTACAATTTCGGAAGAAATTATCCTGTTTATCCCATTATAAATTTTTAAGAATAATGTAAATATTATCAGTCAGAAATGTAAAGGGAGAATATAGCCTACATCAGCAGCTTTCTTGGGTAAGAGCTGGACTTAATAGGTCCATGATCTCTGATAAGCTGAATGATACAGAGTTTACACCAGTAAACAATGTCTGTGGGGGTGTCGTGAAGAACTTCTAAAATAGTACATAACGAGCTAAAGTACATAAAGATATGGGTTGCAAAGTTTGATGGAAAACTTGGCTGGCTTACACAGAGCCTTGACTCATCATCAGATACCTTTCAGATGGCATTGGCAACAGTGAGTCAGGGCCTATTCTCCAACATCAATGCCTGTCCTCACAGTCATGTATGAAATTCTAGTGGGATGCTTGTCAGAAAATGGAAAAATTCCTGTAGTATGTGCTTCAGATCAAAGAGCACACATACAATTAAGTTGGTTAAATCTGAAAAATGTGGACTAGAAATAACGTATGAGCTATTTGACTTCACAAAACATACAAGCTTTTATGGAAACATGCATGTTTTCCAAAATCACACAATTTCAAGTTCTGACTTTCCAACTCTGAGATATGTCGAGTGAACCATAATGCCCCTGTTTTTTATTTGTTTTTAAGTTTTTGGCTATATGATGTACATCTACAGTACTGTGCAGTACTGATGGTGGAGTCTTAGGGCACCATTAGATTAGATATACCATTGTTTTATTGGCCATATATATATATATATATACACAGTATATATACACGGTGGTGCTTGAAAGTTTTATACTTCACACAAGTCCTAAAAGTAGATAAAGAGAACCCAGTTAAACAAATGAGACAAAATATTATACTTGCTCATTAATTTATTGAAGAAAATGATCCAATATGACACATTAGTGAGTGGCAAAAGTATGTGAACCTTTGCTTTCAGTATCTGGTGTGACCCCCCTGTGCAGCAATAACTGCAACTAAACGTTTCCTGTAACTGTTGATCAGTCCTGCACACCGGCTTGGAGGAATTTAAGCCCATTCCTCTGTACAGAACAGCTTCAACTCTAGGATGTTGGTGGGTTTCCTCACATTAACTGCTCACTTCAGGTCCTTCCACAACATTTCGATTGGATTAAGGTCAGGACTTTGACTTGGCCATTCCAAAACATTAACTGTATTCTTCTTTAACCATTCTTTGGTAGAACAATTTGTGTGCTTAGGGTCGTTGTCTTGCTGCATGACCCACCTTCTCTTGAGATTTTCAGTTCAATGACCAGATGTCCTGACATCCTTCCTTTAAATTATCATATAATCAATTCAGAATTCCATTGTTCCCATCAATGAATGGCAAGCCATCCTGGCCCAGATGCAGCAACAGGCCCAAACCAGATACTACCACCACCATGTTTCACAGATGGGATAAGGTTCTTATGCTAGGAATGCAAGTGTTTTCCTTTCTTCTCCAAACATAAACCGCTTTTCTCTTTTAAATTAAAAATAAAAAAACTTAAACAATTAAAATCAAAACCAAAACCAACTACAACCCACACCCCCCCCCACCCCCTCCCCCCCCCCTTTCCCTTACACCCATCCCCCCCTTCCTCCCCCCCCCCCTCCCCCCTCTTCCCCCCGCCCTTTCGCACCCCTTTACCCCCCCCTCCCCGCCGCCCTCCCCCCTTTCTTTTCCCTACCCCCCCCCCCGCCCCCCCGCCCCCCCCCCCCCCCGATCTTTGCCCCCCCCCCTCCCCCCCGCCAGACCCCCCCCCCCGCCCCCGCCCCCCCCCCCAGTTTTCCCTTCCCCCCCACCCCCTTTCCCCCTCCCCCCGCCCCCCCCCCACACCGCCCCTTCCCCCCCCCGCGGTCGCCCCCCACCCCCCCCCACCCCCCCCGCCCACACCACCTCCCAACCCCCCTCCGTTCCCCACCCCCCCCCCCCCCCCTCCGTCGCCCCTCGGTCTTTGTCGCCTCCCCCCCCCCCCATTGCACAATCGACCCCCTCCCTCCCCGCCGGGCCCAAGTAAGACCCCCCCCTCCGTTCCACACCCCCATCCCCCCCACCCCTCCTCCACCCCGACCCCCCCCCCCCGGCTCCCCACCCCCGCCCACCGCCCCCCCCCGCCCCCTTCGCCCTCCTCCTCCCCCTCCCTACCGCCCCAACCCCGCCCACTCTCCCCACCCGTCACCCCCTCCCGCTGCCCCTGCAAGATCCCGCACCCGTACCCACCCCCCCCCCCCCCAACCCCTCCTCGTTGTCTTTTTCCCAGCCATCCCCCCCCCCCGCCTTTCTAAACCCCATCCCCGCCCCACCCCTCCCTCCCACCCTCCCCCCCCACCGCCCCTCCCCCCCGGGGAAACCGCCCGGCTCCCCCCCCCCCCCTTCCCCCCCCGCTCCAACCCTGCCGCCCACATTTCCCCCCCCCGCGCTCAACGCCACCCATTCCCCCCCAGTCCTTTCTCCCCCTCCCCCCCTCCGTGTCCCCCCTAATTCCCCCCCATTCATCCCCCCCCCCCCCCCCCCCCCGGCACCCACCCGCCCCACCCATTTCCGCTAACCCCCCCGCCCCCCCCTCACCGATGCCGCCGACCCCTTCCTTCCCCCCCCAAACCCCCTTATCTCCTTACCCGCCATCCCCCCCTCTGTTTCCCCCAACAAGGAGGCATATACAAGACGGCACCAAAATGGCTAGACGATAGAGGGAGGGAGATAAGGGGAGAGAACGAAAGCGAAGGTTAGGGGCGAAATCGAGCGGAAGGGGTAAGACGATGGACCCCTTCCCCCCCCTGTTTCACCCCCCTCCCAGCCCCACCCGCACCCCCCACCCCCCCCCCTCCCCCCACCCCATCCCCCCCTTCCCCCCCCCCCCGCCCCCCCCCGCGCCCCCATCCGCTTCTTCCGCACACCCCCCGCTCACCCCCCGCCCCCGCGCCCGTCCGCCCCCCCCCCCCCCCGCGTCCTCGCCGCCCCCCCCCCCCCCACCGTTTCCCCTCCCCCATCCTCCTCTCACGCCCCTCCCGCCGCCCGGCCCGAACCCCACCACACACTTACACCCCCCCCCCCACCGGCCCCCCTCCCCCCTATTCCCCACCCCCCGGCTGTTCCCGCCGCCCCCCCCCCCCCATTCCCCCCCCCCCACCCTCCGGCTCCCCCCCCCGCCCAACGAGGCCCCCCCGGACGCCAGCAGGCCCCCCCCCCCGCCTCCCCCTCCCCCCCCCTCGCTCCCCGCCCCCCCCCCCGCCCCGACCTTTCCCCCCCCCCCCCCCCATTCCCCCCCGTCCCCGCCCCCCCCCCCCCCCCCCCCCCCACCCCCCCCCCCCCCCCCGCCCCCCGCTCCCCCTGAGATTCAGTTCATGGACAGATGTCCTGACATCTTCCTTTAGAATTATCAGATATCATTCAGAATTCATTGTTCCATCAATGATGGCAAGCCATCCTGGCCCAGATGCAGCAAACAGGCCCAAACCATGATACTACCACCACCATGTTTCACAGATGGGATAAGGTTCTTATGCTGGAATGCAGTGTTTTCCTTTCTCCAAACATACCGCTTTTCTTTTAAACCAAAAAGTTATATGTTGGTCTTATCTGTCCCCAAAACATTCTTCCAATAGCCTTCTGGCTTGTCCACGTGATCTTTAGCAAACTGCAGACGAGCAGCAATGTTCTTTTTGGAGAGCTTTCTCCTTGCAACCCTACCATGCACACCATTGTTGTTCAGTGTTCTTCTGATGGTGGACTCATGAACATTAACATTAGCCAATGTGACAGAGATTTTCAGTTGCTTAGAAGTTACGCTGGGCTACTTTGTGACCTCGCCAACTATTACACGCCTTGCTCTTGAAGTGATCTTTGTTGGTCGATCATTCCTGAGGAGGGTAACAGTGGTGTTGAATTTCCTCCATTTGTACACAATCTGTCTGACTGTGGATTGGTGGAGTCCAATCTCTTTAGAGATGGTTTAGTAACCTTTTCCAGCCTGATAAGCATCAGCAACTCTTTTTCTGAGGTCCTCAGGAATCTCCTTTGTTCATGATAACATACACTTCCACAAACATGTGTTGTGAAGAGCAGACTTTGATAGATCCCTGTTCTTTAAATAAAACAGGGTGCCCACTCACACCTGATTGTCATCCCATTGATTGAAAACACCTGACTCGAATTTCACCTTCAAATTAACTGCTAATCCTAGAGGTTCACATACTTTTGCCACTCACTAATATGTAATGTTGGACTTTTATGTTTCATTTTCTACAATAAATAAATGACCAATATATAATATAACATAATATAACATAATGTAATATAATATAATATAATATAATATAATAATTATTTCTCAATCTCTTTATTAGAATACAACCAGAAAGTATTGGAATTTTGTATGCAGTATAAAAAACCCCCCTGAAAATACCCCAGTGGCAATTATTTTATGTGACCTCCCCTTACACTTAAGCAATAGCAGCATCTGGCAGCTTCATCTGGCAGTCTGAAGAAGTTGGATCAGGAATGGTCTTTTTAGAAGTCTATCAGCCAAAAAAATCCCACTTTTTCGTAAGGGGAACAGGTTAAAAAGGCTAAGGTATGCTAAAGCTCACAAAGACCGGCATGAAGATCAGAGGAAAAGATTATTATAGAATGACAAATTCAAGTTTGAAATGTTTGGGTCAAGTCATCAACAATATGTTATATATGGTCATTATGCCATTGCTAAAACGACAAATCTAACAGTGGCCTAAGACTTTTGCACAGTACTACACATTTAGGATTATTCTACGTGTCTTTGATGCAAATGATGCATGGGGTTGCTTCTTGTCATACATTGCTGCCCTTAAAAAACCCAACATTTTTTGTTGTTGGAACAAGCTGAGGAGCAATAACACACTAGCAATTAGAGCAATAATGAAAACATGATCAAGGTAATAAGATCAAATTTCAGAAGACTGCAAATCAGCTTTTCATAGCAACCTATTTTCTATTTTGAGCCGTTTTTAATTATTAAGGATACTATGACCACATGAGATGACAGAACTCACATCTTGGTTACTCTGATAGATGCTTAAAGGTTTTAACAATATGTTCTTTCACAAACTGGGGTGCGCACACAAAGCAAAGCTGAATAATTTAAAAAAGTGTAACACAAATCAATATAAAGTATAACTACATGTCTACTGCTGCTCTCTAAACTGTGTCTGTTTGTATGGGCTGAACACCACATATCACTGATGCGGCCAGAACAAACTGAAATATTGACACAGTTAAAACACCTAGTTCTCACCGGACCTTGGCTATGGCTTTCTAAAAGTGACTGGCTTAATAATCCTAGAAATAATGAACCCCCTACCTCACACTTGCCACTGAGAACTGGTCATGCTAGCTGATTATCAGACATCATTACAAGTTTATGCACATTGTCAATGGGTTTTAAGTGGGCATTACTGGGAATTTTTGGTGCAGCTCCTTTGCTACTGAACTAAGCTATATTCAACAGAAGGCTGAAGTCTCAAGTCCCAGCACCTTTGAGTAAGACCCTTAGCCATTGGAAGTCTGCCGTTTGTAAGACTCTATCACTTGTAAGTTGCCATGGATAAGGGTGTGTGCAAAATGCTGTAAATGTGCTGAAATCACCTCCACTTCAACGCTCTCATTCAGCTTCTTGCACGTGGCAGAGATGGTCTCGGTAGTGCCAAATTCAAAGTACCAGAGCTTATTTTTCATCCTGAGAGAGAGGAAAGGGAGATATTCATAGCGTTAATATGTTATTAATATGTTAGTATTAGTATCAATATGAATCAGTCTAACATATAGATTGAAACAGGCATTCAGCAAAGATTCATACAAACACCCTGAAGAATTTAGTCCTCAGGACAACTAGCACTGGGACACAATGCTGTCTCTTCACACTGACCACAATTAGCACTAGTGTCTCAATATACAGCTGCTCTTTCTCTGGAACAACAAACAAGTTTGTGTTGACACACCCGTATGTTAATGCTAGTGTGACAACAAACATTATGGAAAGGGTTGTCAACAGATCAAACACGTTACCCCTACTGACCTCCAGCACACAACAGCCCTCCCACACATGCAGAACTTTCCCACTGCCCATTTCCAACAGCCAAAGTGTCATTGGAAATGTTCTTTACTGCTTTGTCATTACTAATTTGTTATTCATTTATTATTAAAACTGGGATATCAATAAAAAGCTTGCATAACTCATTCAAATGAGTTTGAGTCTCACTGCCTCTAACTAGGATCAGTCATAGCATAAACTGTACCAGGAAAGCTATTTTGTTTATCACATCCAAGTCCGTGTGTCTCTGGCATCCAATTACAATCTGCCATGTCCCTGAGGACACAGCTACTTCTGCCAAAACAGGTCACCCCCACCCCGTGTCCTTCCTATAGCCTGTTAAAATATTGATATGGTACATGGAAGGCCTGGTCAGACAGGTGTGAGAGATCAAAAGTGGCACTGAACACGGCTTCGGTCCCAGAGAGAAACCAGAGCCGTGCACAACAACTTGAGCATGGCCATTGAGAATCTGTCATGAAGAACCGGAGTGGACTGGAGTGAAGAAAAACATGGGCAGTATGGTGTAGTACGTGTGGGTGAATTTGAAAGTGCACCAGAGAGAAATCATTTTAGCAACTATCAGAACATTTGAAAGAACATTGTACCACAGGGTCGCTTTACATCTCCATTCTCTATAAAAGTGTTGCATTCTCACTTTGCCAACAAAATAAGCAATTTACACCTATTCCTGCCCATGAGAAGGTCTAGCACAGAGGAGCACTGCTGATAATGAGGGCAGGCTTGTTTAATCAACAAACTCTGATGCATCTGGAGACTGACAGTGCAAATGATGGATTGCTTCTGCTAGTCATGAGATATAAAGTCCACCCACGAATGAACCTACAGCTAGCTGGAACTGTGTAGCATTTGCATTAAATATATAATAAACAAAATGGTTACTTAAACAGTCATGTAAGGTGGGGTTAAATTGTATTCTTGACAGATTAAACAAACTTCACATCCACGCTGCTGTTCAGACTGTGCTATCACTTTAAGACCTCGTTCTGTCTTTACACTGCCACCAGCTCACTACCTTTACTCTGTCGAATTAAAGGATTATGAGCATATTTGAGATCACAATTAGACATGCTTTTAGTTCTCAATGGGGCAAGCTGCCTAACTTCATTAGCCAGCTTCCACTCGAGAAACCCTGTAAAATCAATTAGCCAGTGAATTTCTTTGAAATTAAGTCTTACAAAACATGTTTCCTCAGCAGCATGCAACCACTCACTCTGCCAAAAGTAGAAACACTCAATAGGTTCTAGGCAGAGCTTGTTTAAAAAGGATGATTAAAAACGCTGTTTTTTAACAGGCAGGGCATGAAAAGTGGCCTGTGGTGCTACAGATTCAGGTCAGTGGAAGTAAAAAATGCATGAAGGCTAAAATGCTTGAATATTTGACCTTATCACAGAGTTTGGTCGGCTTGTGAACTTGCAGAGGCCAAAGTTCAGTGAACCACTGGGATTACACAACCACATTACTCATGCCCAGCACACACATAAAAAACAAACACTCACACTGACGCACACTTAACTTTATGTTACCATTTCCAGATAGCCATCTCCAATAATCCCCTCAGGGAGCCATGACCTGTGGTGCTCTCTCAGCCAGGATCGCCATGGTGACTAGCCACAATGCAGCTTAGTCCTTCTGCTACTGATCCTAATCTAGTAAACTAATCTAGAAAGTCTCTGGTTGATGCATTAGGGAATGGGTGTTGGAAAGCCTGGGGGTTTAGGATGGGCTCAACCATTTGGGAGAGGGGAAAAAACCAGTGTGCATTTTCATACTGGCAGTTGTTGCAGGGTCATCTGTCCACTATCATGATATAATCGTATCATGATCCATGTATGGTGATGCGTATTGTGTCGGGAAGACCTGTCCAATACCCACCTCTACTGTCCACATGACTGACTTCCCAGACAGCAGACAGTTCTGGGCAAATATGGCTTAGTTATACCAATGGCAAATGTATTGTCAAGTCAAGACAGACTATAGCGCTATTTACAATGGAGCATTGCTTCAAAGAAACTTCACAGTTTTAGATTATCTTCTAACATCTAGGGCCAATCCCAAATGGAGCAAGCCTATGGTGACAGTGGCATGGAAAAACTCCTTAAACATTATGAGGAAAAAACCAAGACTCAAAAAGGGATCCATCCTCCTTGGGTTGGATAGATGATATTGATGATACTGTGGGCCTAATTTGGCCCATCTTATTCTGGGCTGCATGTGGCCCTCATGTAACCTATCATAGGCAATATTCAGTGGCTGCTGATGCCTTTTAAAACAGGCCAAGCACGTATGTTCAGATATAATCACTTCATTTTACTGGTCAACCATAGCATAGCATAGGAATTCATATAAGTGGAGCTCCAATCAGCTGAGTTGCCTAAAACAAAGTCATGTTACGTAGTAACGTCTTGTTATTTTACCTTTGTAAATTGTGAATATTGTAAATAAAATGACTAAAAAGACTTACTAGTGCTGATTTATTGAACTTTGAGAAGTCAGTCACACCCCTGAGTACCAATTTAATTTGAGAGGTCAACCAATCATCATAAGAGAAGCCATGTTTCAGGGGTGGAAACATAAAAACAATAAAAGCTATCAATAAATTATACTTATATTTCAAAGTGATCCGTAAATGCCGTGATGTTTTTGTTTCCATTCACTGCCATTGCAGCATATATGTCCAGGTGTGGCTCAGAATGGTCCATTCAAGCCATTTCTCCAATTAGAGTTAGTTACTAGTATCTTTTTAACGTACACGCTTACACCATGGACTTCTAGAGATTCATGCGCTTCAATTAGTCTCTGTTATGTCTGCATGTGGCGCTTCAAAGCATGCTTTACATGCAGACTGCGCTATGCTGTTCGCTGGTCTAATTTTAATGAATGAATAGCATGATACTACAATAAGATATTTTATATGATTCGCTAGAATATTTAATTCCTCCAAGATAAATGAATAATATGAATGAAAACCAAGAATAATTGGAAGGGAAAACAGCTTTCCTGTGAAGTCTTAAAGGCAATTAATGCAAGGCCATGTCTGTGCAGGATATGAATTTTGGGCCAGAAGTTGTCCAGTGGGAGCAGTTATGGCTGTATACTGGCAGGCATATTCGGTTGAAGTCATTGCCATCATTCCACGGCAGTGTGTGGGCTGATGAAAATGGAAAGTGTGGCCCAGAAGTGGGCCACGACTCATTTGCTATCACGGTTCTCTCCATTTTCATTAGCAGGTCACATGTGACAAACATTACAAAATGAAGCCAGACTTGCATAGTCAGTATAAATGTTTTACTTCTACACACCTTTATATATTTTAAGCTACAGTTATAGTTTTATATCCCCATATCAAGTTTGCAGATCCTTTCCACAATGGGTGTAGTAAAGGTTAGTATGGGCTTACCTGGAAATGGAGACGCTTATCCTAGTTAGCACTTTAGCCCTGTCTTAGCGTTTTGGTTGATGCTAAATTAATTCAGTTTTTGGGTTTTCTTTAAGTCCTCTGCTCCCCATTTTGGTCCTGCCCAATTCCCCAGTCTCATGATATTCCATCCCATACACAACCCTTACACTGAGGGAGGAGGACTATAGGCCAGGGAGTGTCTTCATACAACCTGTAGCCTCAGACTGTTTCTTTTCTCTGGCAGATATCAAACTACTGCAGAGAGAATGAACCTGCATGGAAGAACATGCCATGTGCCCCTTACACATCTGCCAACATCCTAATGTTCATTAGAAGCTGCTGTGGCAGTGACAGGGATATCATATCTTGTCAGCCTTTCCTCAAACACACTCAAGCTCAAGTCTCTGCGTGGGTGGGCTAACGTATTATGCCGTTGTGTACAGTTGTACCACATTAAAATAAACTGCTATTTTCCCAACCATAAAGAGTGAAAAGCACAACAGTAAAAGACAATGAGTGCATTTACAGGCACTTAATAATAATCATGCACTTGGATAGTCAGATAATGGGAAAGCTCCGGGTTTATATAACTTAGGCAACAACTGTCCCTAACTTGTCTCTGTCCCAATTTTGTTTGGAATGTATTGCAGGCCTAAAATGCAGGAATGGAAGTAACAAACGAAATGAACTTAACCAGACAAAACATGAAATACCTTGGGTTCATTCTGTCTGCAATTAAATAAAGATCAAAGTAAATGTAAGGAGCACTGGATGTATTTTTTTTATTTGCATTTTCAATACCATCCCAACTTTTTCTGATTTGGAGTTGAAAATCCTGGGTGGAGCAGCAGGTAGTGGCTGTGCTGCAAGGTTCAGTACTCGCCTCTGGTTACTGTCTGTTTGGCATGTTTTCTCTGTGTGCATGTGGCTTTCCTCAAGGCAATCTGGTTCCCTTTCATAACATGCCAGTGAGTGCACTGGTAACTCTAAATTGCTGTACTGTGGGTGCGAGTGTGTGGCAATGAGTTACACTGTGGTGCCTTCTGATTAATGTATTTCTGTCTTGTGCCCTGTGTTTCTGGGATTGGCTCTGTACCCACAACCCTCACCAGTTATTTCTAAGCATGAATGCATTGATTCAATATTATTCAAGATAGTACATTACAATAAAACCTTGTTAGCCGAGTGCACCTTGTTGCTTGAAATGGCTCAGACAATTAATATTTACTATATACAGTGGTGCTTGAAAGTTTGTGAACCCTTTAGAATTTTCTATATTTCTGCATACATATGACCTAAAACATCATCAGATTTTCACACAAGTCCTAAAAGTAGATAAAAAGAACCCAGTTAAACAAATGAGACACAAATATTACACTTGGTTATTTATTTATTGAGGAAAATGATCCAATATTACATATTAGTGAGTGGCAAAAGTATTTCATTGTCTGGTGTGACCCCCTGTGCAGCAATAACTGCAAGTAAACATTTCCTGTAACTGTTGATCAGTCCTGCTCACCGGCTTGGAGGAATTTTAGCCCATTCCTCCGTACAGAACAGCTTCAACTCTGGGATGTTGGTGGGTTTCCTCACATTAACTGCTCGCTTCAGGTCCTTCCACATCATTTTGATTGGATTAAGGTCAGGACTTTGACTTGGCCATTACAAAACAGTAACTTTATTCTTCTTTAACCATTCTTTGGTAGAACGACTTGTGTCCTTAGGGTCGTTGTCTTGCTGCATGACCCACCTTCTCTTGAGATTCAGTTCATGGACAGATGTTCTTACATCTTCCTTTAGAATTCTCTGATATAAATCAGAATTCATTGTTCCAACAATGACAGCAAGCCATCCTGGCCCAGATGCAGCAAAACCGGCCCAAACCATGATACTACCACCACCATGTTTCACAGATGGGATAAGGTTCTTATGCTGGAATGCAGTGTTTTCCTTTCTCCAAACATAACGCTTTTCTTTTAAACCAAAAAGTTCTATTTTGGTCTCATCCATCCACAAAACATTCTTCCAATAGCCTTCTGGCTCGTCCACGTGATCTTTAGCAAACTGCAGACGAACAGCAATGTTCTTTTTGGAGAGCAGCGGCTTTCTCCTTGCAACCCTACCATGCACACCATTGTTGTTCAGTGTTCTTCTGATGGTGGACCCATGAACATTAACATTAGCCAACGTGAGAGAGGCCTTCAGTTGCTTAGAAGTTACCCTGGGGTCCTTTGTGACCTCGCCAACTATTACACATCTTGCTCTTGGGGTGATCTTTGTTGGTCGACCACTCCTGGGGAGGGTAACAGTGGTCTTGAATTTCCTCTATTTGTACACAATCTGTCTGACTGTGGATTGGTGGAGTCCAAACTCTTTAGAGATGGTTTAGTAACCTTTTCCAGCCTGATGAGTATCAACAACTCCTTTTCTGAGGTCTTCTGAAATCTCCTTTGTTAGTGCCATGATACACTTTCACAAACATGTATTGTGAAGATCAGACTTTGATAGATCTCTGTTCTTTAAATAAAACAGGGTGCCCACTCACACCTGATTGTCATCCCATTGACTGAAAACACCTGACTAATTTCACCTTTATCCATTATTTGTTACAAGAAAATACAAGCCTTTTTCATGTATCTCCAAAATTCTTCAATCTTTTAGTGAAGGCTGCTTAATATAGTGGCTTAACATAGAATATTTTTGTGCTTGCACTCACTCTCTGTCTGTCTACATAAAGAAACATTTACAAGGAAGTCACCTAAACAGAGCAGGGAATTTGTGTGTCCCCCTCTCAGGCTACTACCTAGTAAATTTTTACTTTCTTGCTTTAAGTGCACGAATGCAACTAAAAATAGTAAAATGTCCCTATATGAGATGTTTTTCACTAATATACACCGATCAGTCATAACATAAGCACCACGCACCTAATAATATTGTATAGTCCCCCTGGTATCACCAAGACTCAGACCCATCAAGACATTAACTCCACCTGACCTTTGAAGGTGTCCTGTAGTATCTAGCACTAAGACATTCAAGGCCTGTGTGGACTGTTTGTCCAGCACATCCCACAGATGCTTGATAAGAATGAGATCTGGGAAATTTGAAGGCCAAGTCAACATCTTGAATTCTTCATCTTGTTCCTCAATCACTGTAGTGTATACCAGTATAGACACCATAGTTTGACTGTATATATTATAGAAATATTATTACTATAATTTTGTGATTAACTGGAAATGAATGCATTTATTTTGCCTTGGCCAACAGACATTTTGTCAGTGTGGTCATTTCTTGAACAAATCTTATAAAGCCTAACTGACGGTTAACCGACGCTTACAGTTTTTTTTATAGAATACCGTATTTTTTGGACCATAAGGCGCACTTTAAATCCTTTAACTTTCTCAAAAATTGACAGTGCACCTTAAAATGCGGTGCACCTAATGAATTAATTCTGGTTGAGCCTTCTGACCTAGAACCGATTGTAGATGGTACACTGCGCTCATAAATCTGTCAAAATGTTTTAGCACGGCCTTGGTAAGTTACGAAGCTGACGGTCACTATGGTGCGCAGCATCACGGAGTAATACGGTATGTGCTTCAGCATTAGGGTACGTGCATTCATTCACTGATTTTCGAAGCAGATTTCAAACACAACGCTATCGGTCACGCAGTACAACATGGACATAGAGCAGCTGCGAGAGAATTCAACATTAACGAATCAATGGTACGGAAGTGGAGGAAGCAAGAAGACGCCCTGCGCCAGGTAAAGACCAAACTGAGCTTAAGACTTTTGTTTCATTTCATGCGCCTTATAACCCGGTGCGCTTTATGTATGAAAATATACCCGTTAGAAGTCGATCATTGATATTGCGTCTTATAATCCGGTGCGCTTTATAGCCTAAAGTGTCATATAGGCATCGTACAAGCAAAATTCATGCAGCTTACATCACTTCAGCATCGCACAGCATTCCCAGGGTAGTTCCTCCCAAATTAGTCCCTAGAACTGTTTGGTGGCTGAAGATTACTGTAGCTAATTAATACTACGCCTACACCTAGCCCTAACTTTAGTAACCAAATGAAAACGTTTGGCTCCTTTAATTTTTTTAATGTCATTTTTGGAAAACAAATGTTCAGAAAAGTCAATATATACATTTTGTTCTGACATTTCACCACGGTGTAAATTTGTCCTGACATCATTTGTGGAGTTCCAGGCAACTGTCCTGCCATCTCACATAAACACACACACATACACACACGGATACTTCAGACACGCCACTTGACCTAACACAGGCTTTTGGAATGTGGGAGAAATCCAGAGTACCAGGAGGAAACTCACATGACACTGGGAAAACATGCAAATTTCACACAGGCACTGGCCATGCCAGGAATTAATCCAGGTTCTCTAGAGCTGTGAAGTGACAGCCCTTACCAATGCACCAATGTGCTGTGCCAGTTGTGTTTTGCAATGCAAAATTCTAAATAGAATGTAATCTGGCTTAAAATGTTGCGAGTGTGTCCATGGCTTAAATCACTCCCGTAGGCTGTAACTTGAGTCACTCGCCCGGTATCTGAACCTCTGACCTTGCAGTTGCAAGGTTCCTGGCAGCTTGCCAGTGGTTCACTTTAATTTAGACACACACTTGCTCCAGATAAAGCCTGCATTGTAAATGGAGTTTGTAATAATGCTGTACGCTCACCCTGGTCAAACAGCTGCGACTCGAAGTTAACACGATTTCATTTTTAATCCTTAGCTATTTACATTGTGGGCCACTGTCACTCTCAAAGTGCATATTTAAATCCATGCAGCTTTAGTGCTGCAAAAGCACAGCATATAGATGACTCAGGTCTGGTTTCAGGTAGCCTGCAGTGTGTAACAGGCCCTTGCAGTGTGTATATACGACCGAGGAGCAGCAGGACAGAGGAGAGAGGCTCTGCCGGGCTGTACTTTTGGCAAGAGAGGAGAAGAGGGGTATATTTATCCCTCCACACCACAGGCACAGAGCAGTAGGAAATGACACGTTCCAGAACACAGGCACACTGGGTCTCTTCTGGGTCCTGGCACATGCATGTGTACGTCCGTGCCATGGGACACACGTATTCACACACTCATGCATGTATGCATTCATTCTTCATACTGATACACTAATAAGCAAAGCATTGCACACTCACAGACAACACCAACATGAACATATGGCTTAAGCCGGCATGACCAGCCAAACCTGAAGTTATGACCATATTTGGCCTTTTCCTCTCTGTCACATGATTAGTCAGCAGAAGATCTTTAATCAAAGCGTTTTAAATCATGCTTTGCTATTTATTACTTCGATAAGGTACGGAGAGGGTCTTGGAGGATAAGGAACGGTAGAGCTTCAGAAAGGTTCATCAATTTTACTGACATTATTTATGTTATCAATATATCTAAGGCTAATGCATTTTTATTACCACATCTGATGGAAAGATTTAACCCCTGTTAATGTAGGCAGGGATTTGGGCCGTTCATGTGACAAACTCATGATCAAGAGTCATTTGTTTATCAGTGGAGAAACCACTGTCCTCATTTCAACAATACTAAGTGCCTCTTCTCAGATCGATGCCAAAATGCAGTAACTGCATTACTGACCACAACATAATGTGCTTATGATCAATACCCCACAACAAGGTCAGCATTTAGCATTTCAGCACGAACCGCACCCCACCCCCATACTCAAAATGAATGCAAAAGCTGATGCATAGAAGCAGTAAACACAACACAGCAGCATCTAACAGACTTGGAAATAAGGAGAGCTAGTTTTTGTAATGCCAGTGCAAATTCTTTTCCATACTGACCAAGCAAGATCAATCAAGCAAGCGTCTTAGTGTCACATGAAAAATCTCACTTGCACACTTAAAAGGGTAATTCAAGCTGCATATGAGGTATGAGACATGGAAATTCAATCCAATATAAGAGTAAGTCTCACAAACGGAGTATACACATGACTCAGCAAAATAGCAGTCCTCTCTTTCCTCACCATTGTTTGGCTGAGGAACTAAATGTCAACAGTCACTATTGTTATTGTAATCAAATAGACAGAGACGTTTTTTCTTGCTTATCTGTGAGGCCATGTGACACCTCTTCATCCAAAACCTCCACCTCGTATTCACAGGGAAAGGAGTGAGGGAGTTGGAATCGGACACATCCCTGGTCTATCACTGTGTGATTATTAATGCTTCGACTACATGCTCTCAGTGAACTTCACTAGCAAGAAAGAACATACTTGAAGATCACCAAGCACTTAAGTCTTGGTTATGCTTCAGAATTTTTTCGGAGAGCCGCCTGAAAAAAAACATTTACATTTACAGCATTTAGCAGACGCCCTTATCCAGAGCGACTTACAATTGATACAGTCTTACAATCCAAGCAATTGTGGGTTAAGGATCTTGCTCAAGGACCCAACAGTGACAGCTTGGCAGACGTGGGATTTGAACCCTGGACCTTCTGGTCCATAGTCCAGTACCTTACCCGCTAGGCTACCACAGTCCCTGTGGTAAAACCTCATTATAATGATTTTTAAAGAAGGTTTTAGCTACCTATATAATTAATAATACAAGAAATCAGGTTTTGTAGCCATCAAACTGATAAAGCTCTCCTCCACACAACGTCATGTTTGATGGAGCTCCACCTGGTGGATTTTGGAAAAACAGAACGGAATTCGTAGGCGACCACACATTTGTCATGTAAAACTAAATGGTAATTCACTACCTATTGTCAAACATAGACCCAAATCACATAATACATACTGAAAAAGTACAGTCTAACCTCGTTGTCTCACCCCCATTATCTCACCAAACTGATCCCTTGCCACCTGCGATGGCAGGACGTTCCCTCCATGCACTTTATCTCAAAAAACCTCCAACCTTGGCATTCGCCCTCGTCATTCCTGAAATGTGACAAATGTCTAACCAACAATGAAATTCTACCCTGCCAAGCCGCCAAGCTTTCAGACCCTTCGGTAGGTGTCACTTTAACCCTAGTGACAGGGTAGCCTTCCATGCTCTCTCTCCCTCTCTCTCTCTCTGTCTGTCTCTCTTTCTATCTCTCTCTGTCTCTGTCTCTCTCTCTCTTTCTCAGCTGGGAGCTCACTTTGCCAGCAGACCTTGACCCTGCTCACTCTGCTGATACCTCGCTGATAATTGTTGTTGCTCCACTGTTGTGGATCTCATTGCCAGTCTTTTACCGTATTTTTCAGACCATAAGGCGCACTTAAAATCCTTTAACTTTCTCAAAAATCGACAGTGTGCCTTAAGATGCGGTGCGCCTAATGTATGAATTAATTCTGGTTGTGCTTTCTGACCTACAACCGATTGCAGATGGTACACGGCGCTCATAAATCTGTCAAAAAGTTTTAGCACTGCCTTGGTAAGTTACGAAGCTTATGGCAACCGTAGTGCGCAGCATCGCGGAGTAATACGGTATGTGCTTCATCATTACGGTGTGTGCATTCATTCATTCATTTTCGAAGCGGATTTCAAACTCAACGCTATCGGTCACGCAGTACAACATGGACATAGAGCAGCTGCGAGAGAATTCAACATTAACGAATCAATGATACGGAAGAGGAGGAAGCAAGAAGACGTCCTGAGTCAGGTAAAGACCAAACTGAGCTTCCGACGGAACTTAAGAGTTTTGTTTCATATCATGCGTCTTATAATCCGGTGCGCTTTATGGTCCAAAAAATACGGTAGTTGGCCATGTGATTGACACGCTGACGCACTATTTTAAATAATCAGAACTTGCCATGCCGGATGATGTACAGCCCCTGTCTGTTATTCATCACAGACTGGACTTCATTCGTGTCACAATCATCAATCACGGACTATTTCTCAATTTTGCATAAATAAATACAAACTGTCCATGTAGATACATATTTATGTACATTGTAAAAGTGATTGCACGATCACGAGGTCTGCTCAGTGAAACACATTATGTCAGGACCAGGTAAGAACATCACTGCCTTTGTCTAATTTTTTGCAACCTTGTTAATTTGTGAAACTCGCCTCTCGCCAAAAACTGTAATGAAACAGACGTAGGCGAGATAACGAGGTTGGACTGTATATTACAAATTACACATCATTAGAGGTATACCAAGTTGGCTAAACTAAACTATTTAGTATGGTACCACTCAAATACATATCTGATTTAGAGACAACGTTTTCAGAGTTTCCTTGTTTCTGCCCATCCCAATCCAACCATTCAAAAATTTAAGAAGCCACGTTTCATATCTTCATTCTCCACATACTGTATCTACAAACACATACACACATGCCTCACTGTCTTTCTGGGAAACCGCCCACTGATATAATGATTACTGTAGCTAATTAATGCTACATCTACCCCTAACCTTAACCTTAGTAGCCTAAAAGAAATCTTTTGACTCTGGTTTTTCAAAAGAAAGTTGCAGTTTTTGTAAAGAAGCAGTTCTTGTCAGATCTTTTTAACTCTGGGGGACAATTGGGCGCGCACACACACACACACACACACACACACACACACACACACACACACACACACACACACACACACACATTAAATGTTTGACAGCTAAACTCCACAGTACAGGTCACTAATAGCCCATATTGGTCTTTTTGTTGCATGAGTGACGATTAGCTCCGGCCAATCAGCGCTCTGCAAGGTTTACACATCACAGTTTAGCACTTACTCGGCTCACTTGAAACCACGACTGGGCAAGAACTGAAAAAAGTACCCGTTTCCAGGTACCAGATTTACATAGTGGAAAAGCAAAAAAGCCGTGCCGAATCGCGTCGAGTCGAGTCGGTACCACATAGTGGATTACTAGCTAGCTATTACTGTCTGGTGGCGCACTAGTTTTAAGTACAATATGTTCCACCTACATTTCTCCTTCTAAATTACCGTACTTGCCCCTTATTAGAACTCCCTGTTTTTTTCAGTTGAATTGTTAGATGACTCACTCTGTGACATAACACTGAAGATTACAGCATGCTGATAACATTTATAATTTTTCTGTTCTCCAACTATATGATTAGCTCTTCTAAACTTCACTAAACCCTAGAGGGACAATACCAGCAACAGGGGTGCTTAAAAGGTCCAGTTGAAAGAACAAGCAACATTGCACTATAATGTACCTATCTTGGTCCATAAATCATGAATAATGAGAATCCGGAATAAACCAGCCATTTCACTCAGCTTGTTTCCATTGTGCTCCCTCTGTGTGACTCATTAGGATCTCCTTAAAATGCTTCTGTGTTACTGCTGCCACTGCTACTGCAACTGACAGTAACTAACATGTCTCACTGGGAAAAGAAGATGCTTGTCTTTATGTAATGTGAACATTCAGTGTTAAACAGCTTATACAGCTTTCATTTAAATGTACATATTGTATGTGAGATGGGTAGGGCAACATCAGCAACTCCCAGCATGCATCGAAGGATTGCCGGATTTATTTTAATTTCTCTCTAAAGGGTTAGAATGTGTTTTTAATGTTACATACAGTGGTGTTTGAAGGTTTGTGAATCTTCTATATTTCTGCATAAATGTAAAGTGGAGAACCCAATTAATTTTAGAGCCCAATTAATAAAATGAGACAAAAAATATGATTTGTTTTTTTTTTGGAAAATGATCCAGTAATACATATCTGTGAGTGGCAAAAGTATGTGAACCTTTGCTTTCAGGATCTGGTATTACTTACTTGTGTAGCAATAACTTCCAACTAAACATTTCTGGTAACTGTTAATCATTTACAGCAAAAACTCCAAAATGCCTTCTGACCTGTTCACGTGATCTATAGCAAACTAAAATGTGCATTTTGTTGGCAGTGACCTTCTCCTTGCAACCCTGACAGGCACAGCATTAAAGATTTAAAAGATTATAGATAATATGGAATTCAGTTGTGAACCAATGCGCATATATCTGCGTTTTTTTTTACAACTTGAGCGTAGACCAAATATATCACATTAAAGAACCACAACTATTCGTTTTACAATCCGAAGTTGGGACAGTATGAAAACGCAAATAAAAAACACAGTGTTCCTTACTTTTACTTTGACTTCTATTTCATTGCAGACAGTAAGAACCCAATATATTTCATGTTTTGTCTGGTCAACTTCATTTCATCCATTCCTGCATTTCAGGCCTGCAACACGTTCCACAAAAAGTTGGGATGGTAAAGCATTTACCACTTTGTAATGTTGCCATTCCTTCTCACAACACTTAAAAGACGTTTTGGCACAGAAGATACCAACTGATGAAGTGTTTCAGGTGTAACTTCGTCCAATTCTTCCTGTAAATATGTCTTAAGGCGTGAAACAGTAAGAGGTTGTTGTAGCCACGCTTTTTGTTTCAAAATTCTCCACACATTCTCTACTGGGGACAGGTCAGGACTGCAGGAAGACCTTCTTCTTCCGCAGTCATGCCGTTGAAATGTGTGCAGCATGTGGTTTTGCATTGTCTTACTGAAAAGTGCATGGACGCCCGAGGAAAAGATGTTGCTCTAAGATGTCAATGTACTTTTCTGCATTAATGCTGCCATCACAGAAGAGTAAGTAACATTTGCCAGTGGCACTGTCACAACCCCATACCATGACATGGCCTGGCTTTTGGACTTGCTGCTGATAATAGTTTGGATGGTCCTTTTCATCTTTGGTTCAAAACACATGGCATCTATTTCCTCCAAAAAAGACCTGGAATACTGAGTCATCCGACTACAATACATGTTTCAAGCCCAGAAAAGTCTATGCCACTTTTGGACATCACTAACATAAGACTTCTTTTTTTCACCGTAACATTTTAAGTGACACTTGTGAATGTTACTCCATATTGTAGTGTTAGCCAAAGTAATCTCTTGCCCATGTGGTTGTGTACCCATGTGCTTGCACCCTTGTTTAATTAAATTTATCCAATGAAGAGAGTGAAATATGCAAATCCCTTCCAATATTTCTTTGAGGAACATTGTTTGTAAACATTTCAAAAACTTTTTCATGCATTTATTGACAAACTGAAGATCCTCTACCCATGTTTGGTCATCAAAGCCTAAGCCTTTTGTGGTTACTGCTTTTGTACCAAATCATTATTAGGATCACCTGTTGACATCCCTGTTTTAAGTCACATCATTCCTTATTATTTATTTATTTATTTATTTTGACCTCATTACTAGCCCTAAATTTCTTCGTGCCATTTTCTGGAATGTTTCACAGGCCTGAAATGCAAGAATAGATGTTTATTAGCAAATGAAATGAAGTTGACCAGAAATTGAAATAATTCATGAAACAAAAATCAGTGTAAATGTAAGATGCACTGCATTTTTTTACATTTACATTTTCCATACCGTTCCAACCTTTTCTGATTTGGGGTTGTACTATATAATACCACTTATAGTGTTTGTGTTTGGCTCTGTATAGCATTTAATCGTTATATCTGATGATACTTACTTTATAAGAAAATGACGATTAATTTTGTGACCTAATTCATTTAGTGGATCCCTTAGTTAGCCTCACACTGTTTGTTAATCTTATATCTTATGAGATCTCTAGTGCACACGGTCGAGTTCAGAATAAAGCTTCTTTACGAGTTCCTGGTCTTCCTAGGTTGTCTTCTTCAACACCACATCATGAAGAGGATCAATACTAACGCATTCAATCTACTTTTACACTTCTTTTTACACTTCTATTTTATTTATTTATTTATTGAGCTTCAAAATTCTAGCATGTGTGCCTTGTACTGGAAAAGTTAACCTACTGCAAGCTCTGATATGTTATGCAGAAGCCTTGAGGGCAGGACTATCAAGCAAGACTGGCCATTAACAGGCCAACCTTATTTTAGTGAAGGAATTCTCTTAAGCTGACAAGCCAGGGGCTACACTGGCTTTTTGCTAAGTGCCTCAAAAGATACAGCATCTGATGAGAGCAGAGGACAATATAGAGGCTCCACTTCAAAGGAGACCATGACCAGCCACAGTACTAGAGGCTTACAGAACAGCTTTCCTAAGTGATGAACGTGTTGATTGTCTCAAAGCTCTGCTCTAATATTACCTTTGACTCATGCATTGTGTCATTTTGGTGATCACTTACCCTCACAAGCTTTCTCTGTTAGTTCTGCTAATTCCAGCAATACTATTATAAGCACTTACTGTAACAGATACACAGCAATGACTATTTTATTCCTACAAAGTTCTTCTTATTAGGTACTGCCTTGTACATGTAATCAAGGGCCATCTCATCTGTTACATCTAAAATATACTGTATGTACACATTTACTGACTGTAGCTGAAGTGCACATTTGCCTGCCCCATATATCAGTATAAAGGAGCCACTACAGGATTGCCATTGACCACATATTGTTTGGGTGATGGACCACTCTCAACACAACAGTGAAATAACACAATAGTCACAGTACAGTAAATGCTCTTTCTGAAGTGTTTTGAACAACTCTCAAAAACAGTAGACAATTGAATTATCAAATTATAAGCTCAGATAGCATATTTTACCTGGCTGTACTTTTCACAAAATGTTATAGGATAAACACGGTGTAATCTTATCTATTGTGGGAGTGTGCAGTACGTAGGCAAATTACTTATCAGATGGAATAAAACCAGTAGTAACTAATTACCCACCCCATAATGTAAAACAAATTAAAAACAGTTAAATTATCTACATGTTGGAATAATTCAGAAAGTTTGCACAGAGTGCATACAGAGTATGGTACAGAAACAATGCAGAAATACAAAAATGTTTAGCAAACACAACATAAATTCCACCAAATACATTAGAAGGTTATACTGTAATGGGTCCCTTCGGTCTGAAAAGCTACAACACAGTGCTAAGGCTTGGGTTTATATAACACACATGACAATACCAGCAATGACAACCTGCTAATTGTCTGGGTTTTAAGTGTGAAAGGGTCTTCTGACTCCCTGCAGGATTGCTGGAACTCGATTACTTTTCTCAGCTAGTGGTTATGGATCTCAGGTTACTGAATATGAATAGATATTTCATAATAGTTCCAAATAAATGAGATACAATAATAAACTGTATAAGGATGAGCATGGATCCATGGATCCTAAGTTGATTTTATATAGTAATATTCTAATATTTTTCTCGATTGTCAAGCCCTATTTAGTTGTGACCGAGTTCTGATAAGAAAAACTTTCAATGAGATTTTGATTTATTTGTCTGTCTTATGTAAAAATTTCTTATTGAAGGCCAGAGCATTAATCTCATTTACAGTGTATATTGGTTTTATTGTGTTAGGATGCTGAATAATTTAATGAGGCATGATTTAAAGCCTGTGCTCTCTGTTCTCTGGGGATGGGTACCCTAACCTAAAGTAAACCCTAACCCTAACCCTAACCTTGATCAGGCACATATATGTGAAAGTGCCCTATGACAAATTTGTCTGGACTTAGATCCAAATTGATTTTTCCCACAAACAAGGTAAAAGAGGCAAAAAAAAAAATGTCCTCAAGGATTACCGCTTGAGATTTACAGAAATGTGGAGCATCTTTGGGTTACCAAGTCTCCAAAGCTACCATCAGACGCCACCTCCATGCTAACAAATTAATTGGAAGGCTTGCCAGAAAAAGCCTACCTTGTTGTCCAACCACAAAGGTAAGTGCCTGGCTAAACACTATTGGGTCACTATTGACTGGTACTGTGATCTATGGTCAGATGAAATGAAAATGGAGCTTTTTGACAACAAAACACTCCACATGTTGTCCATCCTGTCTTGTATCAGCGCTCCAGGCTGGTGGTTTAATGGTGTGGAGGGTATTTTCTTGGGACACATATTTTCTTTGGGTTCCTTATTGCCAACTGAGCATTGTTTAAATTCCACACACTACCAGGGTATTGTCACTGGCCATGTCCATCCCCTTATGACCACATCAACATCTTCCACAGGGCCTATCACTAAGCTCAAATAATCTCAAACTGGCTTCTTGAACATGACAATAATTTCACTGTGCTCCAGTGGCCTCCACAGTCACCAGATCTCAGTCCAGTAGACCACCTTTGGGATGTGATGGAATGGAAGAGACACATCATGGAGGTTCAACCAACAAATCTGCAGCAGCTGTGTGATGCTACCATGTCAATATTAACCAAAATCCCTGAGGAATGCTTCCAACTGTAGCTAAACAACAATAATCAATTAATTTTGCCATATAGCATTTATTGACACATTGATTTCAGTGAATCACCAAGCAGTTAGACCTGGGCACCATAAGGAAGCAGAGTAAAGCAGAAGAGTCAGTGGAAAAGATAAAAAAAAAAATAGGAGGGTACAGCAAGGCGAAAGAATGAGGCATGTTTAAGATACATAATGCATGTCACTTGTAATCATTCCAGCGTAAAGTTGATTTGTCCCTCTACTTGGTTTTGTTCAATAAGAAGTTGCAGTTTTGTATGAATTACAATGTTTGAAATAAATTCCAGTAGAGTTTGGAAGCAAAATATGTGTGTGTCAGCATGGGAGTGGCTTGAAAATATCTACAAAAGGGGGGCGTGCAGAAAAAGTCTGAGAACCACTGTGCTATTGACTAACACAACATTTTAATTCATTGCTTACGTTTAATGGTGTTGAACATCTGCAAATGACTTCATGCCATCACATAATGATTTAGCAACATTTACCTTTCTCTTTTTTCTTAATTTCATATGTATGTACTGACTATATAATATATATAAATAAACTATGTTAAATTTGACTCTTACAGTACCATAGTCAATCCGCTTATTATTAGGCTACATTGATGTGAAACAGGTAAAATACAAATTTTAAAATAAGGCTTTCATCAGTACATTCAAACTGTTAGAACCTCACCTGCTATTGAACTTCTCAGGATGCTTTTCCCTCATCAAATGGAATCGGTGCGCTATTGATGCATCCTACAGAATTAAAAACAGCACAAGTTACTCTGTCTGTAAAATTATACAGCTTAATATTATGACATTCAACTGTAAAGCATATAAAATGTGCTGAAAGTGAATTGTGTCCTCGAGCCTGAGAGCACTATCATTAGGTTTCCAAAACATGACTCAGGCACATCTGATCAGTCCCCTAGCAAAGATTGAGTGTAAAGGCCCCTGACAACCTGATCATACACCAGTTTTAGTATGTTTTAATGGGGTTCACTCCAGAAATATGAACAAAACAGGCTGTAAAACATTATTACAATATCACAAAACAGCCAACAAAACATTTCTGAAGTACAATGATAATAAATACAATACAAACATAAATCTGATCTTGAAATACACAGATCAGCCATAGATTTAAAACCGATTGCACCAGCACAACACACACCACCACCACGTCAGTGTCACTGCCCTGCTGAAAATGATCCACCACCCAAATAGTACCTGAGCTGTGGTGGTCCTGACCGTCGAAGAGCATGATGAAAGAGCAATCACAAAGTTTGCAGACCAGCAGATGGGACTACAAAGTGAACATTCATGGTAAGAGGAGTTGATAAAATAGACAGTGCAGAAACAAGGAGGTAGTTTTAAGGTTATGGCTGATCGGTGTAAATATTTTTCACAAATGTACATGTGCCACAATTGTTGGCACCCCCAGAAATTCTTATTAGGAACACTTATATGGTCAGTCATGACACTCTTTTTCACTGAGGTATAAATATGAGGCCTAATTCTCTTACATACTGACCACTGTACGATAGACCAGAGAATACAGCAGTGATGTGTGACAAAAAGGTTGTTGAGCTGCAGAAATCAGGAAATGGTTACAAGAAAATAATTAAACTGTACAAATGTCCAGTTATATCCTATCGGAGCAATCCTACCAGAGCAATAATAAAGAAGTTTAAAGCAAATGAATAAGAATATGCCTGGAAAATGGCAAGTCTACATAGATTTCATGGACACTGAGGAGATTGGTTAGAGTGGCTAGTGAATCTCCAAGGATCACGACAGGAAAATGGAAGATATGAATTATGTCTTGGGGTCATTATGTCTTCCTAAAGACAATCTGACACCATCTATATGACCAGAAGTTGTTTGGGAGGGTTTACAGAAAAAAAGCCTCTGTCGTCTAGCACCAACAAACCGTAGCTCCTACACTTTGGCAAATGTTAATGGAACTTTCACTGGGACTCTGTTCTATGGTCACATCAGACCAAAATAGAGCTTTCTGGAAACAAACAACAGTGGTGGGTTTGGCGCAGACACAAAAATAGCAATGCAGAAAATTACAAATGACTCAAGTATTGTAGTGGATCCGTGATATTGTGGGACTGTTTTTTACTACCAGAGGCCCTGGACAACCTATTTGAATACATCATTTACTCTTATCAAATATCAGCAGATATTAAATCAAAACCTGACTGCTAAATTGGGCTATGGTTGGATCTTCCAGCAGGACAGTGAACCAAAATCAGCATCTACACCACAATGGTTCATTAACCACAGAATCAAGGTTTTACCATGGTCAATCCAATCTAATCTCCCAAACACCTTAAAAACCTGTAGCCGAAAAGCAAAGTTCACAAACATGGACCTTTGAATCTGAAGGATCTGGGCTCAGATCTCTTACCATGTGATCTTCATTCTAATTAAGCCTTACAGAAGAAGACTCTAAGTTGGTATCTTTGCAAACACAGTCCTTCACACAATACTAAAAGAAGGTCTGAAGACAGGGTAGCTTTTGTTATATATTTTTGTTAATAATTTGGATGAAGTATCAAAATGATAAGCTTCATTTTAGGATCATGACATATTGCAAAGCAGGGCAACTTTAAAAGCATTGCAATTGGATTTGCTCTCTGAGGAGGGCCAACTCGTGGTCATCACCTGCTTATTTTCACCGACAGTCAGTGGACTTCTAGCTCATGAGTGCAATCATCTATCCTTACTGGCATCTCGATCCGCCGATGGTCAGGCCAGAGACATTCCTGAGACTCGACTCGGGTCTCCACAGCGATGGGCTAGTATACTTGCACTATCCAAACATAATTCCCTAATAACCATAATAACCCTTTTTCTTGCTTATGGTGCAGCCAAAACATTAACAGCCCTGTGTGGTTTCACGTACTAAGTGGTATATCTTTATATTGAAAATATTAAAATGTAGATATGTGTGTAAAATATTTTAAAACCATCTATACAATGGACTACAATGACACATATACAGTGGGGGTCACAAAACCACTATAGTGAAAATGCTTCTAATTTGCATTTTTCTCTAAGTTAATACAACATTTTTATTACAAATCGTATGATCAGCATAACATTTTCAGTATTAATAATCTGTTGATAAATATCTGAAATTATTATTATGACACCTTTTTAAAACTTGCTTAAACCTGTATTTAACAGCCAACCATAGATATTCCTTGTAGGTAAGAATCATATATCCAGATCTACTTGGGAAAACAGGGTGAATGTTTTTCTTCCTGCTGCAGTAAAAAGGCAACTAATAAGGAATGAGACATATTCCAATATTCAGGGGAAGGGAGGATGAGAGCTCTGTTGTTGAGGCCAGAGGGAAAGATGGTTTAGCAGATAGGTCATTCAGACTGGACAAAGTACACAAGCCTGTCAGAGGGGCTTCAGAGCTTAATAAATAAGTGACCATATTGGTCAGGCAGAAGCTTTCCAGGAACGTAGGCCAAAGGGAAATGAATACAGGGGGACGAAAGCAGGGGACATGATGAGATAAACATGGCAGTGACAAAGCAAAACCATGCACTCCAGCAGTCAGAACACACTAACCAAACTCACTCGTGCATATTTAATTATATTTCACATTATAAGTTTGTCTACATTATTAACAAAATAAGAAAAACAATATTATCCACGCTGTATAATTAAACCGACAGACTGTACCTGGTGTGTTTAGTCATTAACAGTATATTTTACTTAGAAAGCAAAAATGACATCCAAAATCTCATTAGTAAGGGCACATTCATTGTTGAACAACACACTTTACAGTTACGACAGTAGTTCCTGATAGTGATTAGAAATGGCACTAAATTATTCAAGCTTGTATAATGTAATGGGAGAATGATGGTCAGTATTATTGCAATCAAATGACTAGTCTACAGTGTAATGAGTCATGATGTTAAATTTCAGTTTAATGATATGAGCTCATTGTCTTAATCAGCCTCCTTTCGGAGGCACAGCTCATGAGGGGCAGGGGTATGTTTAATGAAACTATCTAATTCATTTATCAACCACAGATTTCAATTTATTTTTAGCTTGCAGCTTTTTCGTTGAATATCCATCATTTATACTCATTTGCTTTAAAAATTATTTTTCTGACATTTAAATCTACAACAGAGTATGAGATTACTGGAAGTGCATGAACATAGTCCTGTACTGGATTTACTGTGGTTTAACTGAAAAGCAAACATTCAGAGTGTATTGGACATGGTCTTTACAGCACATGGAAATGTAAACTATGGTGACTCATCACATGTCCTTTCCAGCTATACTACAACTGTCCTGTGCATGTGTGACAGGTAGTAGCAAAAGCAAGCAGGTAAGAGCACATAATTATTCCATGCTATTAGCACCAATCAGGAAACACAAGCTCATAGAGCACAAATAAGACCATAGAACAATGATTTTCAGGAAGCTTCCAAATTGGCAAATGCATTTTCATCCAAACTGTTCCCAAACTTTAATCCAATGAACTCATGACTATTAAGCACATGCTGTTTCCTTATGTGGCAATGAAATGTTTACCAAAATGTCTAAATTGTTCATTAATCTTGGTGGAATTCAATATGTTAGCAGATCAAATATCCTCCTGAAGCATCGAGCTGTTTGTGCATTACATTCAAACTCCTCCTGCAAAGCAGCCCAGTGTGCAGCAAAGCCTATGGTGTCTATGGCGTGTTCAAGTAGCAGCTGTTTTAAGTATGACGAAAGCTTCTGCTCATTGGACAAACATGTCAAGCTGAGCCACACTCTGATGCATGGGCTTCAGTGACAAGAAATAGTGTGTGTGCAGGTGTGTTTTGCACTGAAAACACATCTCTGCATTTGCTGTACAGTGCTCATGGCTGTAGACACAGCTTCTTTCTGATGACTGGTTGCCCCCTAGAAACAAAACCTCATTACTAGTTGGCAATCAGTAATTGGTAATCAGGAGCATGATTAACTTCTCGAACTTAAGTAAAACCTACAAACTTCAAACTTAAGTAAACCTACAAAACTCAAACTTCAGTAAAACCAACAGTTTATTTACAATATTTACAGTTTACAAAGATAAAATAAGGTGTGCTATTATGTAAAATGGCTTTGTATTAGGCAACACAAAAAACCGCAGCTCCACTGGAGAGATAAGAAGCATACTGTAATTTACATAGCATACATATATATACGCATATATATACGTATATACTTACGAAATACTTTTTTGCCCACTGTATACACACATATATATATATATATGATTATATATATATGTATGTATACAGTGGGCAAAAAAAGTATTTAATCAGACACTGATTGTGCAAGTTCTCCTACTTAGAAAGATGAGAGAGGTCTGTAATTTTCATCATAGGTACACTTCAGCTATGAGAGACAAAATGAGAAGAAAAAATCCAGGAAATTACACTGTTGAATTTTTAAAGAATTTAATTGTAAATCATGGTGGAAAATAAGTATTTGGTCACCCACAAACAAGCAAGATTTCTGGCTATCACAGACCTATAACTTCTTCTTTAAGAAGTTCTTCTGTCCTCCACTCGTTACCTGTGTTAATGGCACCTGTTTGACCTCGTTATCTGTATAAAAGACACCTGTCCATAGCCTCAAACAGTCAGACTCCAAACTCAACCATGGTCAACACCAAAGAGCTGTCGAAGGACACCAGGAAAGAAAATTGTAGACCTGCACCAGGCTGGGAAGAGTGAATCTACAATAGGCAAGCAGGTTGATGTGAATAAATCAACTGTGGGAGCAACTGTAAGAAAATGGAAGACATACAAGACCACTGATAATCTCCCTCAATCTGGGGCCTCACACAAGATCTCATCCCGTGGGGTAAAAATGATCATGAGAACGATGAGCAAAAATCCCAGAACTACACGGAGGGACCTGCTGAATGACCTGCAGAGAGCTGGGACCAAAGTAACAAAGGCTACCATCAGATCCTGCAGTGCCAGGCGTGTCCCCCTGCTTAAGCCAGTACATGTCCAGGCCCGTCTGAAGTTTGCCACAGAGCATATGGATGATCCAGAAGAGGATTGGGAGATGTGGCCTAATATCAGAACTTTTTGGTAAAAACTCAACTCGTCGTGTTTGGAGGAAGAAGAATTCTGAGTTGCATCCCAAGAACACCATACCTGCTGTGAAGCACGGGGCTGGAAACATCAAGCTTTGTTTTTCTGCAAAGGGGACAGGACGGCTGATCCGTTTTAAGGGAAGAATGAATGGGACCATGTATTGTGAGATTTTAAGCCAAAACCTCCTTTCATCAGTGAGAGCGTTGAAGATGGAACATGGCTGGGTCTTCCAGCATGACAATGATCCCAAACACACCGTTTGGGCAATGAAGGAGTGGCTCCGTGAAAAGTCCTGGAGTGGCCTAGCCAGTCTCCAGACCTCAACCACATAGAAAATTTGTGCAGGGAGTTGAAAGTCCGTGTTGCCCAGCGACAGCCCCAAAACATCACTGCTCTAGAGGAGACCTGCATGGAGGCCAAAATGGCCAAAATACCAGCTACAGTGTTTGCAAACCTGGTAAAGACTTACAGGAAATGTTTGACCTCTGTCATAGCCAACAAAGGTTATGTTACAAAGTATTGAATTGAACTTTTGTTATTGACCAAATACTTATTTTCCACCATAATTTACAAATCCATTTAAAAAAAATCCTGCAATGCAATGTGACTTCCTGGATTTTGTTTTCTCATTTTGTCTCTCATAGTTGAAGTGTACCTATGATGTAAATTACAGACCTCTCTCATCTTTCTAAGTAGAACTTGCACAATCAGTGACATAATCAGTGAATATATATATATATATATATATAAACGCTTAATATATTAAAATATTAATATATTATATATATATGTTAAACGTTTGTGATTCCCCTATATTATAAGCAACCAGTCACCACTAAGTGTGCTGATTTTGCGACCAGCATCAGAGGTTCCTTGGCTAGCAACACACTGCTGTCACAGCAATGTTGCCTCAAGAGAATATTCTGGTGTCAGCCATTATCCTTGATTAAAATCAAAGCAACAGAGCAAAAGAAGAAAAGCCAATTGATAAGTCAGGCTTGTAACTGTAAGAGATCCATCCCTATATTTAGACGCATGCATGCACGCACCAAGACAAGTGAGCTCAAAGCCACCACATCCTTCAGCAGGCCCAGGCTCAATAATGCACACATACACACACTGCCTGTCACAGTGTGTGACACGCAGGAGGGTTTCAGCATCTCTTGCTGTGCACGGTTTCACTCTCTTAGACAGACAGGATGTGAGGAAGCGCAGGATTTGCAGAGTTTGATAGATGGCGAGGCGCTGATGAAGCCACGAACGGACCATGCTACCTTCGCACCTGCGCTGGCTTCCTGCCTGGCTCTGCAGGTGTGCCGGCGGGAAAGGCAGGAAGCATGCATAGGGGGCTTGGGGGAAGATACGCACTTTGACTCTTACCCTGTGTCAATTCAACCCCAGCACAGCACATCTTTAAATAGAGCATGATCAGACGGGTATTGATCTAAGCTGATACTGATAGTGACAGAGTGATACTGTTCTGATCTCCTTTATTAGCTATAAGGTATAGAAGACTGAGACAATGTATGTATTTATCCAAGTATAATGCACTCTTTATTTATTTATTTCCATGTTTTAGTTTCATTAGGCCTCAAGAGCCTATCTGCAGAATTCACAGTTTTTATTTAAAAGGAAAGACTAAAATTACGCATGGACATAAGTATTCAGACCCTTTGCTCTGTCACTTGAAATTTAATCTCTGGGGGCTACCATTTCTCTTGATCATCATTGAGATGTTTTTACGCACTGATTGGAGTCCAACTAGTGATAAATGCAGTCACCTGGACATGATTCGGAAAGACACAGACCTGTCTTTTTGCAAACACCAGACAAGATTTCATGTGTCTATTACTGAGGAGAGGCTTCTGCCTGGCCACTCTGTTATAAAGCTAAGACAGGTGGAGTGCTGAAGTGATGGCTGACCTTCTGGAAGTTTCTCCCATCTGCACACAGGATCTTTGGAGCTTAGTGATTATTTGGGTCTTGGTCACCTCTCTTACCAAGCCCATTCTCCCCCGATTACTTAGTATGGTGAGGCGGCCAGCTTTAGAAAGTGTCCTGGTTCTACCAAATGTTCTTCCATTTAAGAATTATGGAGACTACTGTGTTCTTGGAAACTTTCAGTGCAGCAGAAATGTTTCTGCAGTCTTCTCCAGATATGTACCTCCAGACAATCCTGTCTCTGAGCTCTACAGGCAGTTCTTTTCTTTTTGCTCTGATGTGCACTGTTAGCTGTGAGATCTTATATAGATAAGCGTATGTCTTTCCAAATTATGTCCAATCAACTGAATTTACCACAAGTGCACTCCATTCAAGGTGTAGATTCTGTTTCCACGTTCTCATTATGGGGTACTGAGTGCAGATTGAGCAGAAAAAAATTGTTTTTTTTTGTTTTTTAGCACAAGACCCAAACATAACAAAATGTTAAAAAATGTAAACGGGTCTGAAGAATTTTCAAATGCATTGTATAAAATGCAATTTTGCAGGTCATTGGATGAAACAGACATGACAGAATGTCAAATCAAATTTGTGGTTTCAAAGTCATATTATAATACTGGTTATGTAAACTTTCCCAAAACTTGTGTGCCACATGACTATACTTGTAACACATAACGTTAACTGAAGAATTCATATAGTGTATCACAAAAGTGAGTACACCCCTCACCTTTCTGCAGATATTTAAGTATATCTTTTCATGGGACAACACTGACAAAATGACACTTTGACACAATTAAAAGTAGTCTGTGTGCAGCTTATATAACAGTGAAATAACTCAATATACAGCCATTAACGTCTAAACCACTGGCAACAAAATTGAGTACACCCCTTAGTGAAAGTTCCTGAAGTGTCAAGATTTTGTGTGGCCACCATTATTTTCCAGAACTGCCTTAACTCTCCTTGGCATGGAGTTTACCAGAGCTTCACAGGTTGCCACTGGGATGCTTTTCCACTCCTCCATGACAACATCACAGAGCTGGCGGATATTTGAGACTTTACGCTCCTCCACCTTCCGCTTGAGGATGCCCCAAAGATGTTCTATTGGGTTTAGGTTTGGAGACATGCTTGGCCAGTCCATCACCTTTACCCTCAGCCTCTTCAATAAAGAAGTGGTCGTCTTAGAGGTGTGTTTGGGGTGTTTGCCCTGCGACCCAGTTTCCGGAGGGAGGGGATCATGCTCTGCTTCAGTACATATTGGAGTTGATGTCCCTCAATGAAATGTAACTCCCCAACACCTGCTGTACTCATGCAGCCCCAGACCATGGCATTCCCACCACCATGCTTGACTGTAGGCATGACACACTTATCTTTGTACTCCTCACCTGATTGCCGCCACACAGGTTTGAGACCATCTGAACCAAACAAATTAACCTTGGTCTCATCAGACCATAGGACATGGTTCCAGTAATCCATGTCCTTTGTTGACATGTCTTCAGCAAACTGTTTGCAGGTTTTCTTGTGTACAGACTTCAGAAGAGGCTTCCTTCTGGGGTGACAGCCATGCAGACCAATTTGATGTAGTGTGCAGCGTATGGTCTGAGCTCTGACAGGCTGACCCCCCACCTCTTCAATCTCTGCAGCAATGCTGACAGCACTCCTGCGCCTATCTTTCAAAGACAGCATTTGGATGTGACGCTGAGCATGTGCACTCAGCTTCTTTGGATGACCAACGCGAGATCTGTTCTGAGTGGACTCTGCTCTGTTAAAATGCTGGATGATCTTGCCAACTGTGCTGCAGCTCAGTTTGAGGGTGTTGGCAATCTTCTAGTAGCCTTGGCCATCTTCATGTAGCGCAACAATTCGTCTTTTAAAATCCTCAGAGACTTCTTTACCATAAGGTGCCATGTTGGAACTTTCAGTGACCAGTATGAGAGTGTGAGAGCTGTACTACAAAATTGAACACACCTGCTCCCTATGCACACCTGAGACCTAGTAACACTAACAAGTCACATGACATTTTGGAGGGAAAATGACAAGCAGTGTTCAATTTGGACATTTAGGCATAGTCTCTTAGAGGTGTACTCACTTTTGTTGTTGGTGGTTTAGACATTAATGGCTGTATATTGAGTTATTTTGAGGGAAGAATAAATTTACACAGCACACAGACTACTTTTCATTGTGTGAAAGTGTCATTTTGTCAGTGGTGTCCCATGAAAAGATATACTTAAATATCTGCAGAAATGTGAGGGGTGTACTCACTTTTGTGATACACTGTAAGTGTTTAACAAAAATTTATATTTTGTGTAAATGTGTACAGTGGGGCAAAAAAGTATTTAGTCAGCCACTGATTGTGCAAGTTCTCCTACTTAGAAAGATGAGAGAGGTCTGTAATTTTCATCATAGGTACACTTCAACTATGAGAGGAAAATGAGAAAAAAAAATCCAGGATTTTTTAAAAATGTAATTGTAAATTATGGTAGAAAATAAGTATTTGGTCAATAACAAAAGTTCAACTCAATACTTTGTAACATAACCTTTGTTGGCTATGACAGAGGTCAAATGTTTCCTGTAAGTCTTGACCAGGTTTGCACACACTGTAGCTGGTATTTTGGCCCAGATCTCCCCTAGAGCAGTGATGTTTTGGGACTGTCGTTGGGCAACACGAACTTTCAACTCCCTCCACAAATTTTCTATGGGATTGAGGTCTGGAGACTGGCTAGGCCACTCCAGGACCTTGAACTGCTTTTTACGGCGCCACTCCTTCTATGCCTGAGCAGTGTGTTTGGGATCATTGTCATGCTGGAAGACCCAGCCACTTTCCATCTTCAACGCTCTCACTGATGGAAGGTTTAGCCTTAAAATCTCACAATACATGGCCCCGTTCATTCTTCCCTTAACACGGATCAATTGTCCTGGCCCCTTTGCAGAAAAACAGCCCCAAAACATGATGTTTCCACCCCCATACTTCACAGTAGGTATGGTGTTCTTGGGATGGAACTCAGAATTCTTCTTCCTCCAAACACGACGAGTTGAGTTTTTACCAAAAAGTTCTATTTTGATTTCATCTGACCACATGATATTCTCCCAATCCTCTTCTGGATCATCCATATGCTCTGTGGCAAACTTCAGATAGGCCTGGACATGTACTGGCTTAAGCAGGGGGACAAGCCTGGCACTGCAGGATCTGAGATGGTAGCCTTTGTTACTTTGGTCCCAGCTCTCTGCAGGTCATTCATCAGGTCCCTCCATGTAGTTCTGGGATTTTTGCTCACTGTTCTCATGATCATTTTGACCCCACGAGATGAGATCTTGTGTGGGACCCCAGATCGAGGGAGATTATAAATGGTTGTCTATTGTAGATTCACTCTTCCCAGCCTGGTGTAGGTCTACAATTTTCTTTCTGGTGTCCTTCGACAGCTCTTTGGTCTTGGCCATGGTTGAGTTTGGAGTCTGACTGTTTCAGGCTGTGGACAGGTGTCTTTTATACAGATAACGAGGTCAAACAGGTGCCATTAATACAGGTAACGAGAGTGGAGGACAGAAGAAGAGCTTCTTAAAGAAGAAGTTTACAGGTCTGTGAGAGCCAGAAATCTTACTTGTTTGTGGGTGACCAAATACTTATTTTCCACCGTGATTTACAATTAAATTCTTTAACAATCCTACAATGTGATTTCCTGGATTTTTTTTTCTCATTTTGTCTCTCATAGATGAAGTGTACCTATGATGAAAATTACAGACCTCTCTCATCTTTTTAAGTAGGAGAACTTGCACAATCAGTGACTGACTAAGTACTTTTTTTATATTTGTTAAACTATGGTGTGCATGATCAGAGTCAATGAATAGACTCAATACATTGCTTTTGTTAGACAGTAGGACAGTTTGTGCTGAATCTATGACAAGGCTGGACGCGTGAAAAGGCACAGGATGACACTGGAATACAATGTAGCACAACATGTGTTATGTCTCCCACTAAGCAGTCTCTTAATTATTTGACACGACTAGTGAGGCATCAGAGAAATGAAGCCTGTTTATTGTTTGCCATGTGGTACGTTTCAGTAAGAAGATTGCAGTGGTAAACAAACCAATCATGTGCCAATGAGTGTCATCTTGCCACCAACTTAAGAGTGGGCTGGTTAACTCCTTAGCCCACACTTCCACTGTCAGACACAGCTGTGCTATACTGATATCAAAATCTTTTGGGAATGATGTCATGGTCACATGTAAAAGCCAACACTAATTCCTTTGTGTACATAACCCATATCTTATTGGTTCTTAACTCTGTTTCCCACTGTCCAGCAGAGTTTGAAAACATATTTACTCCCTATCCGCCTGTTCAAGTCACATTACTCCAATGACTGTATCTCATATCGCAAAGAATCACATTTGCTTGCTATTTTAAATAGAAAAAGCTCAGCACACTATGCAGCTTCCGCATAAACTGCACAATCTAGTTAAAATATTATTATTGTTAGAAGTGGTGTTTGGGGACAGCATGGTGTCTCAGTGGTTAGCACAACTGTCTCATAGCTCCACAGACCCGGGTTCGAGTCCCGGGCAGACTGCTACCTGTGTTCGCATATTCTCCTGGATGTCCTCCAGCTACTCTGGTTTCCTTCCACGTTTCAAAGATGTGTTAGCTGAAACGGTATCTCTAAAAAAAAGTGTGTGTGTGTGTGTACGTGCACCCTGCAATGACTGGTGCCCTGTCTAGGATGCAAGCCACATTATACCTCTGGGAGGAAGACTTCAGGACATGACAAAGGTCATAATCAGTAAAAGGCATAACTATGCGCAATACTTATTTTCATTTCAGTGTTCCCGTATGTCAGCGTCTGTCTGTAGGTCTATGTTTTGGCGTAAGAGAAGTAACTGGGTATCAGTGATTTGCATGTGTATCAAGTTAACATGCTTCTTTGAGAAGTGGATGGCCAGAGCTGTCTTGTTTTTCTCTTTAAGACCCTCCAGGTATCACTCAGCACAGCCGTTCGTTACAGCCATAACCTAGTCTGAACCAGACAGCCAAAAACTTCCTGACACTGATACTTCCTCTGACCTTCAGTTAGGGCCAGTAGCATACTATACCCCCTACACACACACACACACACACACACACACACAGCATAAGACAATCACACAACCTGCTCGCTTGTTAACCAACCCACATGCACTGACCTACCAGACTGCACAACGCATTTGACCCAAAAACAACAGCTTAGCCAAACTCATTTGAAATGATGGAAAAAGTGAGTGTGTCACTGGAGCTGGAGGTAACATGACACCAATAAGAACATGAGACCAGAAATGTTCTTCAGGGAGAGCAGGACAGGGACACAGATAGCTTGTTGATGACAGAGGCGAATGTAACATGTTCATTTCCTAGGCTGAGGGAAGCGGAGCATGGCAAAGTGTGTTTAATGTCTACTGGTGCAACATGTTTGCTCTGTCTAATTCCATGGGACATTCTTTCCATTGGGAGGAACTTGATCAGGCAGCAACCACTTTCCAGCAGGATTGTTACACCGCAATAAGACTTGAAAACAACGTAAAAGTATCTGGGAAATCTTTGCCTCGCCGAGCTACTCACAGCCTTGCTAATTTGACACTACTAAAGGGTGTTGGTTGTTCTTATATCACTCCGGATGTTAAACAGTTCTCATGTTAGTGCTGAGGGCAGAGGAAAGAAAGAACATGAAACCTGAAACAAAAACTAGAAACCCAAAATAGAAAAAAAGGTTATTTACTATTTAATAACTGCATGTGACTGAAAGTAACATTGGGCACTCTGGTAGCATTGCAATATAATACAGGGTGTCTATAAAGAACTTCAACATTGTTAATATCTGATTTAATGTGGATAAAACTTCTGATTCTTCTCTCTCATTCCTTTCTTCTACATTTATCCTTATGACCAATAATTTTTACAATTCAATTATCAACTCACTCCTGATATGTCATCAATTACAGTTTCACACATGGTGTAAAGATATCACTATCGCCATATTTAAAAACGTGTGCATTCCTTCTTCAACTCTGAAATACTCATGTTCAGTAAAAAATATACAGTGGAACCTTGGAACCTCTGAATTCGATCTTAATTGATTTGACGGCCGTTCCCGATCCACAAATAATCGTGTTTTTGGCCTATATTCCTATGTAATTGATGATTAAAAGCAAGACTAATGCAAGAAAATTTAATACAATAATAATATTCATCAATAAAGATGAATTTAAAGACATGAAGTAAGTGAAAATAAAGTGACACTTTATAGCCACTGAGGCGAAAGCGGTTTAGGCAAGACTTATCACTGGTACAGCGGCAGAGTGACTGAGGGGGTGTCAGAAATCGCACCCATAGACTAATATAATAAACAGATACATAAAATACCAACAAAATAATGTAACATACTATAATATACATAATATGGTTGTGATCGTGACCTAGTTCTTCTTATTATTTTGGGCTTATGCTGACTGGTGCATTATTGCCACAGACTGCACTACATTATGTGCATTGTCCTTGGAAGATCGCACCAATAAGTGTTTCATTCAGGGTGCCCGCCAGGGGCCGCAGTACCCAGCCGGGGTCCAGAGGGGCCCCATGGGCATCACATGTCACCTCAGATTGCACCCGGGACCAAGCCTGCTGAATTTCGTGGCCGTAGGTCGAAAACTGACTGAGTTACGGTCATTGGCCCGCCAGGGGCCCCAGTGCCCAGCCGGGGTCCACAGGGGCCCCATGGGCATCACATATCACCTCAGATTGCACCCGGGACCAAGTCTGCCGAATTTCGTGGCCCTATGTCAAAAACTGACTGAGTTATGATTCATTAAGTTTTGGCCCATTCATTTATTATGGGAAAATTTGGGACTTTACAGGGGCCCCTGCGTGGTCCCCCAAAGTCTGACTGGAAAGCCCTATACAAGCACACCATTCCCGACCAGACCGGACGCAATGGCACTGGAACGGGGTCGATATGTCGAAAATTGCGGCAGTTGATACGCATCGAAAATTTCGGAATGCTCAGAATCGGATAACAATAGTGTGGTTGCCTATATAGGCGATCACACTAATAAAAAAATGGACCGTTCACTGTACGAATTGTTTGCGTGAAGAGTCGTTCTAATTTCATTGTTCCACTGTAATTGTAATTACCTAGATATTTTTTGTCTTCTGCATTAGAGTATCAGCACATAATTTAGATTTTTCAATTTTTCAAAAAATATTCAGCGGTGCTTGAAAGTTTGTGAACCCTTTAGAATTTTCTATATTTCTGCATAAATATGACCTGAAACTTCATCAGATTTTCACACAAGTCCTAAAAGAAGATAAAGAGAACCCAGTTAAACAAATGAGACAAAAATATTATACTTGGTCATTTATTTGTTTAGGAAAATGATCCAATATTACATATTAGTGAGTGGCAAAAGTATGTGAACCTTTGCTTTCAGTATCTGGTGTGACCCCCCTGTTCAGCAATAACTACAACTAAACATTTCCTGTAACTGTTGATCAGTCCTGCACACCGGCTTGGAGGAATTTTAGCCCATTCCTCCGTACAGAACAGCTTCAACTCTGGGATGTTGGTGGGTTTCCTCACATAAACTGCTCACTTCTGGTCTAACATAGAAATATATTAGAATATAGAAAATTCTAAAGGGTTCACAAACTTTCAAGCACCACTGTATGTTGTGGTATGAACACACTTTATTAAAGTAGTTTTCAAAATACTTTTTAAATACAAAAACCTAAAACAACACAAAATAGTGTCTTATTTGTAAGCATGGAGCCCAGAATGTGATGTAAGAAATATAAGAAACAGATTAGACAGAAGGTGTGGAAATTTCTCCAAGACGCATGAACAAACCTATAAGCTGATTTTCATCTACAACTGCCAAATTACAAATTGATTTGGAATTACTGATCATCACTCATTATAGTAGTTTTACACATTTAACTCTGTTCATGGCCAGCGCAGTGGACATCTCTAACCTGGGACACCCGAACCTGCTGGAAGCTACCACCAGGAGCCAATCTCAGGTCCATGCAGTGGTAGGTTGTTGGTAGGTAGTAGACACCTGAGGTATGAAGGGAAATTTGCTTTCTAAAATATTTTCCACGTTTAAGGCTTTTGACGGGTTCAGCACCTTATCTACCATAATCAAAAAATGAGATTCTTGTTCTATACAGCAATGTGCAAAACATGAGTCTGGATGAAACTTGCATAAAAAAAGGATCAGGTTTCATTCGGTCTGATAAATCACTTGATCTGGCAAGTTACTGCACTGATAATAATGAGCAGACCTTGGGCCAAAAGAACAAATACAAACAATGACTGTTTAATGGAATCATACCGAGCACAGATGAAGGGCAGCGTGCACGTGTACTTGCTACAGTTTCCCCAAACAGTCAATTGACGTCCAGTCATTAGATTAGATCATCTGAGATGTAATTCTGACTGGCAGGGAACATGAAACAGATGACCCTGAAGCTAGCAATGGTGGCCTGGTAACCACTAATGCCATGGCAACTCTGGTGAAGCGTGGCAGGAAAACGTTCCCTTTTGGGACAATGAGGAGTAGCAGCGTTGCTAATGATTACATCAGCACATGAGTCACCACACTGGTGTGCTCAGGTGTCAGTGGCTCCCAATGTGAAGCCATCTGTCCTCTCCTCATGGACTCACAGCACCCTATCCCTCTGATCCAGCAACGTGCTAGCACTGTGCCTACAGAGAGCAGGGTCTCTGGTGCCCTCTAGGATTAATGTCTAATTTACAAGACAGATGCTAGGAATCAAAGTTATTGAATTGATTTGTATTCACGAGCAAGTGTCACAATAAGTCACTGTCTTATTATTTATGCCCTTTAATACATCAGTGCTAACCAAGCAGTAGGAGTTCATCCTAGGAGTATTTAATTGTTAGATACTTCCACAATGGATCATGTCAACCTGGGGCTGTCCAAAACAATTCAGAGACAATTATTTTTCTTTCCGCCTGTGAGAACCATCGCTGGTGCCAAGCCATGCATGGAGCATCCTGGCGCAGGCAGCTGATACCAACCATCTTAAGACTCTGAGTTCACAGAGCATCTATTGTCCATTCAGTCGGCAGCCTAACGGCCATACCACCTCACCTGCAGGTGGGCTCATGCAGACCTCATCCCTCCCACTGTTTCTTCTGCATTGTATACACAATGAACAGTATTGTTTGGGAAGGTTTAAGTCTGATCCTCTAACCCAGTGATTTTTCTACCACTCGTGGTACTTCAAGGAGCACAAGGTGATACACCAGAAGACCTTGGAAAATGTACTTAGTAATTATTTAATAATTAAGGAATTATTTCATTATTAAAAAATAAATAAATCATGTCCAAATTACATGTTGTTACACTTTTCATAATTTTGTTTTAATAAAATTAATTCGTGTTTTATGTTTAAAAATACCATGTGGGCATCCAGACACAGACATAGACACCCATATTTCATGACGTCTACGCTAACTGCTTCTCATATTTCAATTTTTATGAGACCTTATCAGTAAGCCTTTTGCATTTGTCCAAAACCAAAAGTTAAAAATGAATGCCTCGAATAAGTTGACCATTATCATATATTATGTCATGGCTGAAGGTAGCAGACACTATCAAACATCAAACACACCTGTTAGAAGCACTGAAGATAAAGTTAGTCAATCGCCCGCCCTTGCATCAGCCGATGCTATTTCAGACATAGGAGGCACGTCTAGTTGCCAAAAAAGCTCCAAAACAGCACTACGAGGTGGTACAACGCAAAGTTAAGTTTGGGTTTCACCGTTAGTGAAACAGAGGAAGAACCAAGATCACAGTGGTTTGTGTGCTGTGAAATTCTCTGCAACGAGAGTATGAAACCAGCACAAGAAGACATGAGCACTAAAAAAAGCACATGTGAAGGACAAACCTGTAGACTCAGCTAAATACTACTGTGTACAAGTGTGCATGTGGTGTATGTGTTTCTGCGATGAGACTCATAGGTGGGATTCGCAGATTTTGACTTGATGATGGCTGGTACTTGATCTAAAAAGTTTGAGAACCCCTGCTCTAGCCAAATTGCACAGTCAAATGACAAGGCTTTTTTCTCTTAGTTCAGCATTCAGCACTGGGCAGTGAGAGTAGCACTCTCATCAGTCTGCCGGATGGTGCTAGCTGAGGGAGAAGGCAGTGGGAGGCTGAATTTAGTTACATAACGTACTGCAGTGTGTCACATTCCTGTGAGATTTTTATATATTTTTGCACACCACCTTTCCTAATCCGTCCTATCTCTGTCCACGCTGATCTATACACACATCCATGACAGATGGCCTATTTTAAGCCACCTTTCTATTTGTGACCACTTTAAATCTAGCTTGGACAATCTGGCAACCTTCCCTAAGATGAAGCAGCATGTAACCATCACACCTGGAATGAGTCACAGTGAAATATAATTTTGGCATTTCTTCCAAAATGAAAGATAGACTATATATAGAGTATTGCTCTATAAATGGCACCGGAATTAATCACTGTCCAAAGGTGGGTGGTGGAGGTGGGTATAGCCACCTGGTAATGTGACAGACTGAATTATTAGACTTGTTAGAAGTGAACCAGTGAACCAATCATCCCCCAGTAACACACATTTGTAGAGAAATGTTTTCCTCCAGCATTCCCATGCATTAGTCCAAATGGTGTCTCTAAAGTGTCCCAGTCAGTGTGTGTGCCCTGCAATGGATTGGTGAACTATACGGGGTTGGTCCATGTGCTGTGCATCCTGTTCACTCTGACACAAAACGGAATTAAGCAAGTATGAAAAATGTATGAACGTGGTATTAAAAAAGGGTCAGAAAAGTTGGTTGAAAATCTTGACATAATAACTGCGAAAGGCGGCAGTTCACAATGAATAGGTTAGCATCAATTAGAGCTTGTGAACAAATGGCAGTTATAACACAGCAATGAGCTGTACGGTTGCTAAGTAACTGAGTGCAGGCTACTCGTATTTTATTTTTCTCCACTCGTCAGAAAATAATGCTGCTCGAGTTTGAGCAAGTTGTAATTCCTCTAATGTAATGATGCTTACCTTTAACATTACATATGACAAGTAACCCATTAAAGGCCCATTAGGTCTAATGAAAGTCTAATGATATCTCATAAACGCAGAAAACACATTTGAAGATGAATTAACTATAGCCTTTGGGAAAATCATATCAAGTAATTTGCTAAGAGTGAAGAGGAAGTCATGCTGATAAGACACCTAAAACATGTGCAACCAGACTGGTGCTGGGTAACTAAACATTCACATCCCTAAAGCAGAAATGTAATTCAAGTAAACTCGAGGACCAAGGATGGAAGAGGCAAATGTGTTGGATTTACTCAAGACTAATGTTGGCTGCTAATATTGTCAGGGTGGAAGCAGGTGGCATCTTTGTGTGTTCCAATCAAATTGATTTCTGTGAATAGGTGATTCCTTAGGGAGGCCATGTAATAATTTAGTAACTATTGTAGTTTATGGACCACACAACATCAATATGGTCTCACTAATGAAGCCGTTTTATAGTAGGTTGTAACAATTTATACTCAAAATCTGCAAACAAAACCAGTAACCACTGTCAACATGGGATTAAAAAAGCTGATACATTTTTCTGTGCCTTTAACTGGGCCCACTGTGCCAGTGCTATTTAGGTGGTTATTCCTCTTGCAAATTTGGGTCTACTGCTCAAATATCTTTCCATTTTACAAATGTTTAGATGCCATGTCTAGAGTTCTTTCATTCATTCATTTCGTTTATCGGCTTAATCCTAGTCAAGGTTGTGGGAAAGCCCGTGCCTAGCCAGCAGCACAGAGCACAAGGCAGGAACAACCCTAGGCCAGATGGCAATCCATCGTAAGGCTCATACCCTCACACACTCGGAGCATTTTGGAAACACCAATTGACCTAACAAGGACACAGGGACGACATGCAAACTCCACACAGAGTAGACCCAGGCCGCTCCACCTGGGATCAAACCCAGAACTCTCTCTAAAAGTGTTGTGTGTTTGCGTGTGCACAAATGTCCTGCAATCCACTAGTAAGGCCCTGGTCCCTCACAACCATGAATAGGATTAACCAGGTACGGAAAGTGAGTGATTGAGAAAGAAAATTGCACATACTCACCACTCCAATAGAGAAGTAGTTATTGACTATGCTATAAGGGACTGGGTCTCCCTTCTCCTCCTTATCATCGGGGGTGATGTCGATGTTCCAGCGGTCCAGTACCACTTCACTACTGTGCTCAATGTCCCTCAAGAACTTTAGAAGATTACCACCCTCATAACCTGGAGAACAGAGCACAGCCATAGGATGCTATAAGTAGAGTAAAGATGAGCAGTAAGCATAAAGACATACACACATACTAGGTGCATTTTAATCTGGAATACAATAAGAACTGTCCTACAGTCAGGAAGGCTAAGTGTTAATCTGTTTCTTATTTATCGTAAAGTTATATGTTGATGGCACCCAGGTGGTGCAGCAGTCTAATACGTGACTTGGGTTTGAGTCCTGGCAGTGCCTTCCATATGGGTCAGGCCCCAACATACAGGAAGACTAGCTGTGGCATGCTTCGGGGGCATGCTTTTGTCTTTGTCATGTGCTCTCCTGCATTGGCTCAGGAGCACCACACAACCTCTACGAGGACAAGCAGCTTTAATAGATTAAAAAAAAACAGAAAAAACAACTATTATTAACTATTATCTATACACTCACCAGCTACTTATAGGTATACTTGTTCAACTGCTTGCTAATGCAAATTTCTAATCAGCCAATCACACAACTGATCAGCAACTGAACATATTCAGGCATGTAGATATGGTCAACGTGACCTTCCAAAGTTCAAACTGAGCATCAGAATAGGGTAGAAAAGTGATTTAAGTGAATTTGAAAGTGGTATTTGTTGTTGGTGTAGATGGGCTGGTTTGAGTATTTCAGAAACTGCTGATCTGCTGGGATTTTCATGCACAGTCATCTCTAGGGTTTAAAAAAATGGTTCAAAAAGAGAAAATATCCAATGAGTGGCAGTTGTCTGGGTGAAAATGCTTTCAGAGGACAATGACCAGACTGGTTCAGGCTGACAAAGAGAAAACAATAGCTCAAATGACCACTTTTGGCCCCGTCATACCAACTGAGCATTGTTTAAACACCACAGTCTAGCTGAGTATTGTTGTTGACCATGTCCATCCCTTTATGACCACAGTGTACCATCTTCTATACGCCTTAACACAAAGCTCAAATCATCTAAAACTGGTGTTTTGAACGTGACAGTGACTTGGAACAGTCACCAGATCCCAACCCAACAGAGCACCTCTGGAATGTTGTGGAATGGGAGATTTGCATTGTGGATGTGCAGCCAACAAATTTTCAACAACTGCGTGATGCTATCATGTCAGTATGGACCAAAATCACAAAGCAATGTTTCCAGAACCTTGTTGAAAGTATACCACAAATAAATAAGGCAGTTCTGAAGGCAACCGGAATTTGACCCGGTAACTGTACCTAATAAAGTGGCAGGTGGGTGTATACCAATCCACTATTATAATTATGGACAAGGGATACCTTAGTAGTTAATGGTACTTGACTGCCTCTGGGACCTTGAGAAATGCCCTTATTCCTGTTCAGACGTGGGTTTCTCACTAATAATTAATCTTAAGAGGTCTTGAGAATTATAAAAGGAGCTTAAAAACTATCTTACATACATCTAATTCTTGTCTGAATGACAGAAAACTAGTACGAGCAAACACCTGCTGACAGAACCCAGAATTGCAGTATTGAATGCAGAAAACAATGTGGTAATCTTCCTTTCATTTTCATTATCGAAAAGTGTTTCACAATTTATAAGATATACCAAGATAAGACTTATTGTATCGTACAACACAGCACTGTACTAAATCACACTTGAGACTTTACAAATGTGCTTCTTTTGGGAGAGTTTCCCAAAATACCAAAATCTTTTTTCTCAGCAATTTCACGGTGAGTTTGAAGTACCTCACAGCTGACTGGACCCCTACACCAGCCTGGCAACAAATTTATAATCAAAAATCAAATGCCATTTTCTGCTTATCATCAGTAAAAATAAAAAATCAAACATTTCCTAAATGACCCAATTAACCGGAAATAGATCTATTTAAATAACTGGGTATTTACATCAATCTGAATAAAGAATATGGGCTTAAATGAATAAGGACATAGCAAAAAAGCAAACAATACAAACCTTCACAGCACACCGTACAATGTTGCACTTTGTTGATATATTTAATTGAAGAACACGAATATACACGAAAATACAGGAATAGACATCAGTCTTCTGTTTAATGATGCACACTGTGCATGCAATTTCAGTGTGTTTTTTTGTCTCTATCTGGTTGTTGTTGGATGTAATACAGATGCAGGCACAACTCTAGAAGCATGTTAGGATTAACAAGTGGGTCAGCTAGCTTGGATTTGAGAAAATACTGTCAGCGTGCAGAATGCAGATACATGTGCACACAGTGACAGAACGGCTGGACAACAACGGGAGAACACATCCCATTGTTACTGCACCACGAAGAGACTCTAAAAGCAGGAGCCTGAAATGGGGAAAAAGTAAAAATAGATGTTCTGCAATAGAAAAAGGAATTAAGCTGTTACTATTCTGGGGATACTGTCAGAACTGTATGTACGATGCGATTGCATTCTCTGCCCAGAGACAGACTCCCTAGTGGGCTGACTTCAATTACCGCTTTAGTTTACGTAATGGGTAGAGCACATAAGCCGCCTGTTCTACAACTACGGTGCAGGTATTATCTCTTAATGAGGGCCAACACAGTGTGAGCAAAGCAGGAATGCTGACACTTTCCTGGCAACGCTGTGTGCTAGTGCCATGCATATATATGTGCACCCAGTCATGTATATGTACACAACAAACTGGTGCAAAATAACTGGTAAAACTATTGTATTTTAATACAATAGAACACCTAACATGCCTCTTTGCACTTTTCTGCACCTTGTCTGTCCTTTGCACGTTTTGTCAACATTATTTTTCAGCTTAGGATTTATTAGGTTATATAATCATAAATACACTGTCAAACTGAAGATTTGTTTGTAATATCTGGGTAGGACTAGTGTCTAATCAAAATGAAAATGTACACTTATAGATTATCGAGTACTTGCATCATGACACCTTGGGACTATTGAAGACTTTCTGGATACGATGATCTGATAAATGACTACATGTAAATGTACAGGTATGCACCGCTTAACGTCCATCCGATCAACACCGGATCAACACTTTAACGTCTGAGGTCTTAAGAATTCTGACCGAAAATAAATATATATATATGTTTGTCACACTTAAGTGTTTCGGAACATCAAACCAATTTAAATATTAGTCAAAGACAACACAAGTAAACACAAAATGCACAAAATGAAGGTATTTATTATTAAGGGAGAAAAAAATCCAAACCTACATGGCCCTGTGTGAAAAAGTGATTGCCCCCCTTTGTTAAAACATCACTTAACTATGGTTTATCACACCTGAGTTCACTGTCTCTAGCCACATCCAGGCCTGACTATTTCCACACCTGTTCTCAATCAGGACATCACTTAAATAGGACCTGCCTGACAAAGTGAAGTACACCAAAAGATCCTTAAAAGCTACACATCATGCCGAGATCCAAAGAAATTCAGGAACAATTGAGAAAGAAAGTAATTGAGATCTATCAGTCTGGAAAAGGTTATAAAGCCATTTCTAAAGCTTTGGGACTCCAGTGAACCACAGTAAGAGCCATTATCCACAAATGGCGAAGACATGGAATAGTGATGAACCTTCCCAGGAGTGGCCGGCCGACCAAAATTACCCCAAGAGCACAGCAACGACTCATCCAAGAGGTCACAAAAGACCCCACAACAACATCCAAAGAACTGCAGGCTTCACTTGCCTCAGTTAATGTCAGTGTTCATACCGCCACCATAAGAAAGAGACTGGACAAAAATGGCCTGCATGGCAGAGTTCCAAGACGAAAACCACTGCTGACCAACAAGAACATTAAAGCTTGTCTCAATTTTTTCAGAACACATCTTGATGATCCCCAAGACTTTTAACATTCTGTGGACTGGTGTACACATCTGGCGTACACAGCGTACACTGGCATTACATCTGGCATAAACGTAACACAGCATTTCAGATAAAGAGCATTATACCAAGACTAAAATATGGTGGTGGTAGTGTGATGGTCTGAGGTTGTTTTGCTGCTTCAGGACCTGGAAGACTTGCTGTGATAAATGGAACTATGAATTCTGCTGTCTACCAAAATATCCTGAAGGAGAATGTCCGGTCAAGTTATCACAAACACTTGGTTGCAGTTGTTGCTGCTAAGGGTGGCCCAACCAGTTATTAGGTTTAGGGGGCAATCACTTTTTCACACAGGACAATGTAGGTTTGAATTTTTTTCTCCCTTAATAATAAACACCTTCATTTACAAACTGCATTTTGTGTTTACGTCTGTTGTCTCTGACTAATATTTAAATTGGTTTGATGTTCTGAAACACTTAAGTGTGATAAATGTGCAAAAAAATAGGAAATCAGGAAGGGGGCAAACACTTTTTCACACCACTGTATATATGTATATTAAGTAAGATGATTGTGACAATATATTTCAATTAGGGCTGTCAAATAGACTATTTTTAACCTATGTAATTGTGTTAATTGTGTTAGCTGTGATTAAGCACATTTTTCGCTTGCTGTCATTTGAAGCTAAATAAATATACTATATTTACTATAATATAATATACAGCTTTTCACAGCCATACAAGTGGACTTACAATATACGTTTACAATATAAACTTCAGTCCAATGCATGTATTACCTTTAATTATTCCCTTTTGTGTGGTAGCCTAGTGGTTAAGGTACTGGACTATAGACCAGAAGGTCCAGGGTTCAAATCCCACCTTAGCCAAGCTGCCACTGTTAGGTCCCTGAGCAAGGCCCTTAACCCACAATTGCTTTGATTGCTTGGAGTGACATAAATTTAGAAAGTATTTTATCAAGTATTACTTTGTTTGCTGCTTCACAACAAGGCATCATGATTACCAGAATGATACCTCTTTAATGCAAAACTTTCATTTTATGAGGTACCTTTGTAAGTGACATAGAGCCATGTCATTTGATGGAGTGTGTTAATTGGTTTTATATCATCAAGTGTCTGAATTTAGTCTCTGAAGTTTGCCTTTGCGATTATTTTCCCAATAGTGCTCTATATTGTGTGTAATGTAGGGAATAGTGATTGGGGACCATGTTGTATAAAGCCTATTATCTATGGGACCTTCATAGGGTCAAGCAGTGGAAATGTGATTAACAGTGTTAAAATATTATCACGCTACCTTAGGCAGCCCAAATGTAATTCAATTCACATATAGCTGTAAATATTTACATTTTTTTTGGATATGCATGCAATCTAAGTATCGTTAAATTGACTTGATGAGAACATTACAAGGTGGTGTTTAGACTAAAGTAAGTAAGGAAATGCCATTTGTATGCATGTGAGTAGTTTCTGCTTTATTCTTACAGCTTGTGCAATTAGCTCTAAGATAAATGCTTAACTTTTGCAATTAAAAATTATTCAAAGCATAAGCCTATACTGATTTGCATCACAGAACACGACAAGTCTTACTACTACCTACATACTAAAACATGAGATTTGTGATTGTTTTTGTAATGATAAATGTAACTGAACAAACTGTAATAAGAACCATGTTTGATTTTTAAAATATATATTTTTTAATATAAACATTTCTAGTGTAAGAATAACTTGGTTTGCTCTTCAGCAACAAACCTCTCATTACAATCCAAATCCACATATAAAGATGGCTGAAAACAGTAACTCTCTCACCTCCACCCCAGCGCAGGCATCGTGCCAGGTCATTCCCGGTACCTAGCGGTAGGATGGCGACAGGCGGGTGGCGGGCAAAATTAGCCTTATCTGAGGAAGACCACAGAGGCGAGAAAACGCTAGAACTGGTGTTACCATGACCTGAAAACATTTCAGAGTGGGTTCTGACAGAGTGCTATTACACAAACACAGCAATTTAGCCATTACACTAGTAAATGTTGTAATTTAACATTTAACATTTAGATACAGTAAGTAAAATGTATATCTTTGAATGATAAAAAAATCCAAATTTTTTTCTGCCATCTGATATAAGTTAAGAAATGTAACATATTTGTATATTATTTGTAGTAACTGTTCATAATTCATAATACAATATTACACTGGTTGCACTGAACTCATTATTAACCTTTATTCTGAGGCATAGCAACAGACATGCTGTACATTGTGGGACAGAAAATACCAGTAGGAAACAGTCCACATGAAGCAAGTTTTTTGGTTGTTTAATACCTTAATTAGCTTGTGTAATTGAGTGTGCTTACATGCACTTAATAATCTGATCATAGTCGGATTTCTGCAGTTATCTGATTATTCAAGTGGTCATGTATACAGCATACTCTGATGTAGAAATCAGATTAAGAAATCCAAGAAAGAAAGTTGGATTTTACTCCAGGAATTGGATTACTCATAGCATGTATACCAGTTACCTGATTTCCTAACCCAAAACGGTTGCCAGGTTTCCGGATCCCGCAAGAGAAAATCTGTCACAGTCAATGGAAAAAAGAGGCCAAATAAAGCCAAATCTTTAGATGTCCTATTCTAAAGATTTGGTTTTATTTGGCCTCTTTTTTCCATTAACTGTGACAGATTTTTTGTTCTTGTGGGATCTGGCAATGCCTTAATTAAACGTGCTACGGAATTAAAGGCAGTGAATCAACTATCGAACACTTCATGCAGACTTACAGAGTATATACTAGAGAAAATGAAGAATTTGATGATTTAATATTACATTTTGAAGTTTATGTCACACATTTCTGTAATATTATTGGTTGGTTGCAAAGTAGAAATACAATTCCTGCCTGAGTCATGTAGACCCAGAGGTTTACCATTATCTGATTAGTCATTGATCAGATTACTGACAAAATCAGATTTTCTGTAGTTATCGGATTATTGCATGTAAACACACTCACTGACCAAGACTTACCTTTTACATACAGTGTTAATCTAATTTAATGTGGCATTGTAGTGATACTAATGTCCAATAATGTTACATGTATGGTAATGTTAGCATATTATTTCATTCTAATTCTGTTTATGGCTAACATTACCATTTATTTGGCCAGCTGAGTTGTAGGCTAAGCATACAGTAATCTTGCTGTGCTAACCACCAGACATGCTAAGTCCTTTCTCTTTTATTACAATTTCACTTATACATTTTCACCTGTCATGCACAAAGATTGTCAAAAAAGGAGAAAGGCACTCATTTCCTGTTTAACTACATTAACATACTAGTTGTACAGACAACATCATTCATAACTGAAAATAAGTCTGGAAATTAAAAACACATATGGGTGTGCTTTGACCTCTGTGAAGCTGCCTTCCCATTAGATCCCTGAAACTTCTGTTCACTGGCGTTTGTTCTGGTTTTGTCTTAAAAATCATTGTTTATGTTCAATTAAGAAATTAACCTGAAAATAAACTTTGAAGCTATGAATAATTACAATATAGCATTACTCAGCACCTTGATTAATACATGAATTACACACTAATAATTTATGTAAAGTTTGTTCATGTTTACTTCAAGTTATTAATCAATGTTTTCAACTGTGTGTGCCTCTCTACACCTCTTCGACACCCAGATTGCAAAACAGACTCAGTGATTGCCTAGTGTTGAGTTACATTCATGTGTCACATATTAATGGGTGTTGACTGACATGACAGGTGTGAAGTAGAGTGTAATGTGGGGTCACGTTTGGTCTTCTTTCATTACCACAGACCCAGCCTCCTAGACCACGAGGAGCTCTGAAAGTCAGAACCCTGGCAAGGTGGAACACGGACATAGATGAGCAGAAGTCACTGGAACTCAACCCTGATCCGGGACATCGATGACACTGAGTCAGCCACCTTGGGTGCCCCAGGTGACATAGAGTTTTTAAAAAAGCGTACCAGAACAAATAATTAATTTTAAGATCCAAACCACCTACACTGTATTACAAGTAATAGAGGTAATTTTTTCTGATAATATGGAGTGCTATATTAATTTATAGAGATTAATTCATAGTTTGTAGGACAGTATTGTCTATGCATTTGGATCAACATTGTCTTTTCTTTCAGGACCATTTGTGCACAAGGCATTCTAACACCCTGCGGTTAATGCAATTTATCATCAAACACGAGATTGATTATCATTTGCGATCAACAGCAATTATCTAACATCTTGTATAATTTTAGAGGTTCAGAAGCAAGCAGGACATGCAGATACTGGATGGCAGATCAGGTTGATTTCACTGGAACGTAGCTAGCAGTGAAGCTGTTCCTAAGTCAAAAGCACTGATCTAGGGTGTTCACTTTATCCACACTTCAAACTAAGAAGTTAGAAGTAGAAACTGGTTCTAAATCAGCACTTAAAGACACTATGAACCACCACCCACACTGGCTCCTGTATAGTGCTTTTCCATTAGCATCATGTATTGCTGTCAGTGGCTGGGGAGACAGCCCATTATCTTTGCAATGTTATCCTCCATTCACTCATTTGGGAGAGGCCACAGTTGTACAGACATCGTTTATGAACAACAATCTTTTAGAGCCCCATTATATATTTCCATGATTATAAGCGCACCCAAACAGAAGCCAAGTCCTGAAATTCTTATGCAATTCAGTCTACAAGAGTTTAATGTTTAAATAATTGGCCATAGTCATAACTTAGAATACATGGGGGCAATTTTGATCATTTCTTATGTCACTTGTTTTAGCTTTTGTTTGATTATGCACCATCTTATGTACGCACTACCTTGACCACTCTGGCATGAAGACACGAAGATCTACAGTATGATCTCTCTGTGAAGTCCACACTTACCTATGCAATCTAAGATCCAGCCAACTGTTCCATCCCCTCCACAGGCCAAAACTCGGAAATCAGGTACATCACGAAAGAAGTTAAGCCTGGACAGCACAGGAAAAAATGATTTAAAGAAAACAGATGATGATCTCAGAATATTCTTCACAAGTTTGGCATGGGGCTCAAATATTATGCATAGGAGGTAGATATGTTATGTAATCTCTAACGACATCAAGGGCGCTATCTAATTATCACAACTCATTTAAATTCACATTTCATTTCATTCAAGTACACTCACTGAGAACTTCTATTTGAATGCTATACTAAAACTGGGTAGGGCTTCCCTGTTGTAGGCCATTCGTCTCAAGGTTCAATGTGTTGTGCATTCTGGGATGCCTTTCTGCTCACCACAATTATGCAGAGTGCTGATCTGAGTTACCATAGCCTTTCTTTCAGCTCACACCAGTCAGAGCCATTCTCCGTTGACCTCTCTCATCAACTGCCACTCACTAAATGTTTTATCTCTGTTGCACCATTCTGAGTAAACTTTAGACACTGTTTTGCAAGAAAATTCCAGGATATCAGCAATTATTATTGAGAAATACTCAAACCAGCCTGTCTAGCACCACCAATCATGGCATGGTCAAAATACCTGTGAACACATTTTTACCCATTCTAAAGGTCGATGTGAACACTACCGGTGTCCGCATGATATTATGGACTGTACTGCTGACACAAAACTGGCTGATTAGTTAACTGCTTGAATGAGTAAGTGTACAGGTATTCCAGATTAAGTGCTCAATATCCATGTTTTGTCCAGAATAAGTTGCGTAAACCTTATTAAATAGGACACATTGCTATTGAAATTGTATCCTCTTAAACTATCATATTACTTTTACAATAAAATAACTACAGCAAAGCAAAATGGTCTACTGCCAAAATATCTCATTTACAGCATCTAACAGATGCCCTTATCCACAGCAAACTACACCCAATACAGGTACAATCCAAGCAAGTGAGGGTTAAGTGCCTTTCCCAGTGGCCCCAAAATGGCAGCTTGCCAATGCTGGTAATTGAAATCTCAAAATTCTGGTCATAGTCCAATACCTTAACCAATGTACCACCAGTGCTCCGCTATGTCTTTTATTATATAACATACACATCACTATGACTAAGGAGTTACAAACACTGTCATCTTCTGTCATCTTAGTCCAGACAACGCATATAAACACACAATTATGATAACTGGTTTCACTGACTTTAGGTGATTCATTCAAATTTGTAGCATCTGTGGTGTACTAGTCAGAGCCAACAAGCCATAGAAAATGAATGGGATTAACAAAAGCTCAAAATGTGTGAAGATGATTAGGAAAGGTGTTGATTAAAAGATGAACTACAACAGCTGGTAATAACAAATGTTTTGAAATACTTTCAAATACCATCCAAATATGACCGCTAACACCAAGGATGGAACACAGATCAAACATAACAGGAGTTTAAATTGATTTTGCCCTTATATAAATCATATTTAATAAGGCACGATTCATTATATTCACATTTCTACAGTTACATTCTGCTTCTAGTTATATAGGTTGTTGCATTTTGACACTCATTATTGATGTTTATCATAAATCCAGATTCATAAATTGCAGTATTCATATCCATCTTCTACTCTATAGCAGCTGTTAATTGATTTTAATATCATGTTATGGAGTTGAATAACATCAGTACTAAAGACACTATACAATAAGCCACTGCACTTGTGTACTCCAGGCATGTATTTTGGAATTACCCAACTATTATATTTTATGTGGAGTTTAGTTTAGACTAAACTCTTTTTCTAGACTTCTTGTCATACTAGGGTACATGCAAAATTTAGAGGGACATAGCTGTACCCCTCTACTTGCCAATCCTTTGCTTTAGTGCTCTAATATGTACTGTGTAGCCACTCAACCTTTTGGAAAGATGCTGGGGCATTATGGGAAATGTAGTGCCTGTAGTGCATTTGTGTGGCACATGCCCCAGCAAAGTGGGTTTAATGACACCCCTCCTGGCAGCAATTAGTCAGCATTCATTCAATCATTTCATACCCACTACATCCAATTCAAAGTTGTTGAGGAGCCAGTTCCCAACTGGCAGTACAGCAGTATAGCAAGGTAGAAAACAACCCTAGATAGAGTGCTAATCCATCACAGAGCATACACACACACTCTCTCTCTCTCTCTCTTTCCCTCTCACTTTAGAGAGACCAACTGACCCAACGCATGTCTTTGGAATGTGGGAGAGGGAGAACTTTGGAGTCCCCAAAGGACAACTATGTCGACACTGGAAAAACATGCAATGTTTTCTATTTGCAATGACTGCTATAAAACCTGCACTGATATAGTGGCAGCAGTTTGCCACTGACTTACTGTAATATATGTTACAGTATATTACAGCTTAACACACATAGTACAACTGAGTCTGCAGTCTGAGTAAAAATAAATTACCGTATTTTCCGGGCTATAAAGCGCAATATCAATGATCGGCTGCTAACGGGTCAGTTTGGTCTTTACCTGGCGCAGGGCATCTTCTTGCTTCCTCCACTTCCATACCATTGATTCGTTAATGTTGAATTCTCTCGCAGCTGCTCTATGTCCATTTTGTACTGTGTGACCGATAGCGCTGAGTTTGAAATCCGCTTCGAAAATAAATGTATGAATGCACGTACCCTAATGCTGAAGCACATACCGTATTACTCCGCGATGCTGCGCACTACGGTGGCCGTAAGCTTCGTAACCTACCAAGACCGTGCTAAAACATTTTGACAGATTTATGAGTGCCGTGTACCATCTACAATCGGTTCTAGGTCAGAAGGCTCAACCAGAATTAATTCATACATTAGACGCAACGCATTTTAAGGCGCACTGACAATGTTTGAGAAGATTAAAAGATTTTAAGTGCGCCTTTGGTCCGAAAAATACGGTAAATTAACTTCTGACTTTTGCCAATCTGACTTTTATAATAACACACACTCTGACTTTTAGCATACAGTGTATACAGTGACTAGGTCACTCTAGCTACCCTTCCAGTGTAAAGTTAGCACGATCATTAAATAACTATGTTTATTCCAAATTTGAAGTTTTTTAACATGAAACTTAGGGAATACACAACAAATCAGGTAATGTCTGTACAAACGACTGAAAATACCCACAGGAATTAAGGTACACACAATTGCCCAAGCAGGTGTCCTTTCTCCTATGCTCTCTCATCCTCAATGATTTCTTCTACATGAGCATGGCTCACATCGTGACTGTGTGTGTGCTGGTTGGAGGGGGGTTGGGGTACATTAACTGGTCTCCTGTGTAAAAACTTCACCTTTTGTTCTCATTTTGTCCCAAATGGATTGCTCTACTGAGTAACTCATCCAAAAGTACAGAATGCACTCAAGTGAAGAAAGTACTTGTTTTGTGTGTGTGTGTGTGTGTGTGTGTGTGTGTGTGTGTGTGTGTGTGTGTGTACCAGATTTATAGTACGTTGTGGGGACCAAATGTCCCCACAAGGATAGAAAGATCTGACATGTTTTGCTTTGTGGAGATATTTTGCAGGTTACCTAAGTTCACAATGTCTAAGTCTAAGTTCACTAACTGCTGAGCTATGTCATAGATACAAAGCTGTTAGTTGGAATCACAAGAGCACATCAGGTAAGTTCTTGCAGTGCTTAGTGTGATAAAACACATCCACATTAGACATCCAAACTGCACAGAGCAATTGTAATTGACTGTATATTCTTAGAAAAAAACTTATAAAATCATTGTGTTGAGTTACTGGCATCCACAAAAATAGTTAAGGACATATTGCAACTGAAGCATGTACTTTTTTAGGTAAACCAGTGTCTTTAGGAACTCAATAACTTTCTGTTTTACTTTAGTATAAATATGAGGTGAAAGGTCAATTACCTAAATCATTCATCAAGGTGGGGAAGATTACACAAAGGAAATGAGACAAAAGTGTGAACTTCATAAATTGGAGAGTCTCTATAAAAAGAGCTACAAGCCTGTATAGTTAACAGTTTATTATTTAACAAAACTAGTAATAACTTGGAATTACGAGGTCACATCAAGCCTTTGCAACTTTGAGTGTTACGCAGAATATATTTGTATTTAATTAGCTCACATGACTTCTCTCGCCTGTCTTTCTGATGAATTTTACTGACTGGTATTCAGGTTAAAAGCCAAATAACAAAAATAAAACTAAGAACTTTATACAGAACAATTATGAAGGGCTCCAGACATACAATTATGTCTCAGTTCTTTGATATCCTCTGAAATTACTTTACATTAGCAGAGAATCATCACCCAAAACACTTCCGTTTATCCAAAAGAACACACCGATTATTTCACAAATTACTGTACAAACCTTAAAAAGCCCAATCACTTTTGTTGATTTGGTAAATTAATATAATTCATCCAATTATCAGTCGCCAAATTTATATTCATACACAAGGTTACTTCAAAACTAGTCATATATATACTCTGATCAGGCCAATTTAGAGTAATCAATTAACCTAATGCATGTCTTTGGGCTGTGGGCGGAAACCAGAATATCTGGAGTAAACCCATGCAGACACAGGGAGGATATGCAACCTCCACACAGAAAGGACTTAGACCGCTCCACCTGGGAATCAAACCCAGGACTTTCTTTCTTCGAGGCTAAGGTGCTATCCACCGTGCCACCGTGCCACATGACTTGATGCCCTCACTCATATGAGATGTACTGCTGAGATGGCTAAACCAACTAGTACATTAAACGACTAGCTTCAAAAAGAATATACATTTCTGAGAAAACACATGCTAGAAATGGTTTGCCAGACATGTGGAGCTAAGTTTATTATCTCACGGAAGTCGTAATGATATTAATCAACATATTCAAAACAAAAAATGCACAAAGAAAAAAGTAAGTGTGCAGTGTGTTATATGGTGTATGCTATGTATCTGTGATAACGTATGTGGATGCAGCAAGTTACTGTCTTGGTGCTTGTGTGTTGAATGATTGGGCTGAGTAGTTTGGGTCGCTACTCAGTGCTCATATTTACATTTACATTTACAGCATTTAGCAGACGCCCTTATCCAGAGCGACTTACAATTGATACAATCTTACAATCCAAGCAATTGTGGGTTAAGGGCCTTGCTCAAGGACCCAACAGTGGCAGCTTTGGCAGAGGTGGAATTTGAACCTTGGACCTTCTGGTTCAGAGTCCAGTACCTTATCCGCTAGGCTACCACAGGCCCATATCCAAGTATTGATAGGTAAAAAGACATTATTAGGGCTGGAAGTGTGGCTGTGCTGTGTTTGGTGTTGAGTGAAGAACAGCATGAGCAAAGTTTACAATACTGTACACACAGCATCCTGTATTTCATTATCGAAACCTGGTCACTACCCAAATCGCTGTGGCCAGACAACTGGGTTGAGGCAAAGTGGCACGGACAAACCTTGAACCAGCAACAGGATGTTCATTGATCTACAAAGGCAACAAAGTCTGTATCATCTGGTCTGATCTGAAAGAGGGTTTGTCTGGATGATGGGACTGTGGTAGCCTAGCGGTTAAGGTACTGGACTCTGGACCAGAAGGTCCAGGGTTTAAATCCCACCTCTGCCAACGTGCCACTGTTGTCCTTGACCAAGACCCTTAACCCACAATTGCTTGGATTGTAAGACTGTACCAATTGTAAGTCGCTCTGGATAAGGGCGTCTGCTAAATTCTGTAAATGTAAAGGTAAAATGTGTGCTGAAGAGCCACATCATCCTACATGACTCTCCTCTGACCTTTTACTTGTTCCACAGCAGGCAAGTTGCTGCTTGCTGGCCTTTTCCTATAAATACCCTCTTCCTAATCATTTCTTTGTCTGGTCTAGTCACACTACTCTCTTTTTTCTTGACTCCTACTTGCGCTCCACACTTCATGTCTGGTTTGTGTGTTCTTGGTCTTCTTTCATGTCTTGTATGTTATGTGCTAGTTTAACCTCTGTGTGTAGTTTTATTGTTAGTATTCGCATATTAGTTGTAGCACTGCCTTGTCTCTGTTAGCACATTAGCATTGCCTCTTTGTAAGGAACATGGTGTTATTGTATTGTTTGAATGTTACAGTCTGCTAGCACTTCTGCTAGCATTAGATCTGTCAATGTATATAAGCACTGTATGTAGTATTTGCTGTGTTAGCACTGTCTGTTTGGTATTACACTGTGTCTGTTAGCATTATCTTGTTAGCCTTGTCCTTGGTTGTAGCTTCTAGACTACCTGTCTTATTGTTAGCATAACACCGAGCCTGTTTGTTATCACTGTGTTTGCATTATGGCCATTGTAAATAAAGCATCACCCCTCACCCCTCCTTGACTGTATCACACAGGAATGTATCACAACACTTACATTTATGTCATTTATCAGATACCCTTATCCAGAGCAACTTACAATTGATACAGTCTTACAATCAAAGCAATTGTGGGTTAAGGGTCTTGCTCAGGGACCAACAGTGGCTGCTTGGCAGGTGGGAATTGAAGCCTGGTGCATAGTCCAGTACCTTAACCGCTATGCTACCAAAGTCCCATCTATCACAACACACAGTGCATTGCACCTTGCTGAGTGCTTAACATACTAACCTCTGTACACCATTGAAAGTGCCTAAAATAAGCAGGCAAGTGTTAGAAATAGATTTGGAAGCAATGGAAGAGGGTCATCTGGTCAGACGAGTCACGTTCTAAGTTAAGTGTTTGATGTTTACCTGGGGATATAATGGCAGAAGGATGCACTACAGACAGAAGACAAGCCAGTGGAAGAAATGTGACGCTCTCAGCAATGTTCTGCAGAGAAATCCTGGGTTTAGGCACTCATGGGGAAATCGATATGAGACATGCCATTTATCCAAACATGGTTGCAGGCCAGGTAGTAATACTATTTTGGTTCATCGGTGTATGTGCTTTTAAAGAATAATATGTATACCTAACGCATGTCTTTGGACTGTGTGAGGAAATTGGAGTACCTGGAGTAAATCCACACCGACACGGGGTGAACATGCAAACTCCCCGCAAGCTGAGACTGAGGGTGGGATCGAACCGGGATGCTGAAGCTGAGCTAGCGTGCTAACCAGACAGTGAAATAGTGGTATATAAATAAAATGTAAATAGTGCCAGGAAACATTTATAATTTCCTGCATATTCTACCAAAGAGCAATGCCGAACTGTACACACACCTTCCTCCAGTGGCGTAGGTTTCATCTCAACTTTGGGTGGACTACTTTGGGATAGATGACGTAATATGCTAATTTGCATATTTGTGATGTCATCACGCCGTATTTACATGCTATTTACATCATTTACATTTACATTTACAGCATTTACAAGATGCCCTTATCCAGAGCTACTTACAATTGATACAATCTTACAGTCCAAGCAACTATTGGTTAAGGACCTTGCTCAAGGACCCAACAGTGGCAGCTTGGCAGAGGTGGGATTTGAACCCTGGACCTTTTGGTCCATAGTCCAGTACCTTAACCGCTAGGCTTAAGTCCTTTTTGTTTCAGAAGGTATCGGTCCTTTACGTCTTGTTGCTTCTCCCATATTTCAAAGGAACAACCACATCTATGCATTTATTAATTCATTGAAATTCACAAAATCACAAAATGGAGTTACAGCCTAAACTATATGCGCTATACTCATTCAGGTCTGTGTGAAATGCTCTACGTATGTGCCGCTCCAGCTCTGGGAGCAGTGGAGACGCGGAGTTACGAATTGCAGCCACTCGATTTTTGGAAGGTAACTCGCTAGAGGGGTCTGAAACATCCTTACATCTCATGACAGAATCAATAACTTGCAATATCAAAAGCAGCTGTCCGTGATCGGCGGTGGAGGGGTTGCATCCAGCACAAACTTGCTCGTGAAAAAGTAACTCTGCCTCCCTCCCTCCACAGTACATAACCGTAATCATATAAAAATAAAATGTAATAATAATTGTACTAATAATGGCTACATCTAACAGCCAGGAGAAAACACGTTACACTTTTAAAAACGAAATCACAAGGAAGCTGTCAGCAGGAATTACTGCTTGCAAACTTTGAGGGGACACGCCCCCTTCCCCAAAACTACGCCTATGCCTTAACCCATACTTTACATATATATTTCATTTAAAGATATCTTTCACATCTGGAATCTTGAGATCTGTATTCCAAGTAGAGTTAATCATGTAAAAAATATATTCATGTCAATTCTGAACTCAGAAGTGGTCAGATATGTTATTTTATGGTCGAGGCAGATCATGTTTAACAGGAATAGAACAAGTGGGTCTTAAAGCATGAGGCATTCAAAGGGACAATTGCACTACAATGGTCTTTTACAGTGTGAGTCATGGTACTTCTGAGATGACGCTGGGCTTTCTGAGAGGCATTAGAGAGAGTTCTTAAGCATAGCTGATCGATTATAGGTCTGTACAAGTGAAGATGGATAGAAGAAGGTTTTGATAAAGGACTACCATAACAGACAGTCACTCCCTTTAAATGCAGTTGGACTGAGTTTGACCTGTGTCATGTACCTAATGTAGACAGAGGTAATGGCTTCATTCCCAGGTTGAAGGTACCTGGCACCTTACATTATGGAGAGATGTAGCAGTTAACACTCTACAGACCTCTAGGAACACTGAATGGGTGGTTTGACAGAGTGAGCATTGCTGTAGCCACAGCATACTGTACTCCCATAATGGCACTATGTTACTGCGTTTGATTAGCTAAATAGTTTCTGTACATTGTATCCATATCTTTCCAGTGTATTTATTTTTCCTTCCAATTTTATCATAATTGTATTGTGATCCCACTGACAGGTCATACAGGTATATGTTGCTTAACGTCCACAATATGTTCTGTGAAACTGCATGTTAAGCGATCTAGATGCTGCCAAACATCAGAACATATGACATATTCATCATGACTCATATGACATATTATATAGAGCAAGGCTATATGTGATACTGTAGTGTATTGGGTATTGACTAAATAGTCAAGATAATACAATATTTCCTGTACAACGGTTTATTTAATATCAACATTGACCACCACATTGATTTTCTATTGTTTTACTATTAAAGATTGGAAAATCATTTCCCTGTAAAGCTGCTGATTCGCTCACCCTCTCCTTACCCCACGTTCCCCATCGTGCAACCTCTCTCTCTCTCTCTCTCTCTCTCTCTCTCTATCTCACACACACACACATTTAGAGACAATCATTAATGGAATTAGAAATTGTCTTTTTTTCTTGTATGTGACATCACAACGTATTTCAGTCGCAAGCATTTATTTCGGAATAGTATAGAGAACTGAAAGAGAAATGTACACAAGCAGGGTTGCACTGAAATGAAAATTTGTGGCTGAAACCGAACAAGACGAAACATTTGACCGACGGCCGAATACCCAGTATGGTTTTTCACAGTTTATTAATTTTGCATTATGAATTTCACTTCTTTCACCATTACATAAATTAAACAGCCTAAATGTCTTTTTATTGATTTATGGTCTTGCTGAAAAAAATAAAACAAATTGTTTAAACATAAAACATTTAGATTATAAAATAATTTAAATGATTTTTATTTTAAAATAGTTTGTAGCTACAATAAAATGACTGAATTACATTGCACCTGTTGTGTCTCAGGTGTTAAATATATATGTAATTACCATATTTTTCGGACCATAAGGCGCAATTAAAATCCTTTAATTTTCTCAAAAATCGACAGTGCGCCTTTAAATGCGGTGCGTCTAATGTATGAATTAATTCTGGTTGAGCCTTCTGACCTAGAACCGATTGTAGATGGTACACGGCGCTCATAAATCTGTCAAAATGTTTTAGCACGGTCTTGGTAGGTTACGAAGCTTAAGGCAAAACGTAGTGCGCCAGCATCGCGGAGTAATACGGTATGTGCTTCAGCATTAGGGGTACGTGCATTCATTCATCATTTTCGAAGCGGGATTTCAAACTCAACGCAGTACAACATGGACATAGAGCAGCTGCGAGAGAATTCAAACATTAACGAATCAATGGTATGGAAGTGGAGGAAGCAAGAAGACGCCCTGCGCCAGGTAAAGACCAAACTGAGTTTCCGACGGAACTTAAGAGTTTTGTTTCATTTAATGCGTCTTATAACCTGGTGCGCTTTATAGCCCGAAAAATACAGTATGTACTTTTCCTAAAAAATGTAAAGTTACTTTTCCTAAACTAACTTAAATCCTAAATCCTAACTTTCACTCTTACACGTTTTAATCAGTTACTATATGACCAGTTAAAAGTGTTAAACCACAGATCTCATGCATAAAGGGCTTACATTTCCCCCATGTTAGTCTTAATATTAGCTTCTGTGTACATTTTATCTATTCCTCATGTTACGATGTTGCTCCAAAAGAAGTCTTAAGGAAAGATTAAACTTTCGTTAAATGGCAAACACTAGACCTGTAAAACTTTGCCAGCGTTCGTGCAGATGGCGTAAACAATCGGTGATGCAATCAGTAACACAGTAGACTGTCTCATCAACCAGTCTTAGGGCTCTAATGTCGGTTAGGAAGTCTTACAAAGAGAACGCCCTACATAGGAAGTAGGCATCCAGGGCATGCACTACGATGAACACTTGGTAACGCGCTAGGGCATTCGGGTCAAGATCTCTCGCGCCCTGCTTCCACACAGCCAACATGCTCGCTGCATTTACAGAAAGCACCTCGTTCCACGTTAGTTGCAATTTAACTGTGTCATCAAAAAGTCATTATTCGGTATAAATTATTTGCTCTTTTCATTTAAAAAAGCACCAAGCACAAAGTCCAAATAATTTTGGTGGCCGAATTGTGCATGCTTATGCAGAAGCTGTGAGAAAAGAGTGCTGCATTGTGAACTGTTTCTTACTCCACTTGTTTCTCCCCCTGTAGTGCGTCAGCTTTCCGCCACAAACATAAACTAATTCTCAAATAAAAGCTAGTCTACAACTGTCCCTTGAACCACACATGGTTCTCGTGATACGGAGTGCAGTTCCAGCACACATAATTCACCTAAATGGGAACAGCACAGCAATAGCCAAGAGTCGCTCAATGTTTAGTAAACATTGTGTTTAATAAAACTTTCTGCATCAGAGCCGGCGCTGTTACACGTGTCATTACAGCTGGACTACAACAACTGATGTATTTTGCAAGGAAATATATGAGTTAAGTAGGTTAATTACCTTAATAACAAGCTAAATAAACAAAATTCTTACAGGACCACAGAAATATGCAAATGGACATTATGAGGTGCATACCTGTATTCGACAATATAAACTGCCTAGAAAGCTGCTTCTTTCTGTTCTAAACTTGAAAACCTGTGATGGCTACATCAGTGACTTTCATCAAAGAAAATTAGTTAACATGAACCGAACTTTATTAAATAAACTGCCTCTTGCAGCACAGTATTTTCTTGTATAATTTCCTAGCTCATTGACTTAATGAACCTCCGAGCACAAGAAAGATCTAAAACGTTTGTACCAGGCAACCCGGTTTGCGTCATGTGCCACATACACATCCCTTATAACCCAAAAATGCATCAGCATCACACTATATAAGTCAAAATACAACTCAAACCTCACCTCAGCAGGGCACAGGGCATACTCGGTCTCCACCCACAAACCAGCACTGCACCACTGAGCCAGCCCAATTCATATCCCCCAGCTGCTGAGGTGAGGATTGAGCTGCATTTGGAGTCATGAGCCCCTGAGGGGTAATGTGAGCTGTGTCTGTGGCATGTGATTCAGACCAGGGGTGCCCCCATTACAACTTTATCGTGAAATTGATTAATTAAATATTTTAAAAAGTATGATTATTTAATCTATTTCTTTCATTGTCTCACTATTTTGGCAGATATCTTTTAAGATTTCAATCGCTTGGAAAATAAATTATCTTCCAACATGGCAAGACATTTTAGTAAGAACCCTTTCATGTTCAGCTGGTGACTCACCCCACCATGGGTCCTCCACGATCCAGACTGTACACCTGCCTAGGGTTAAGCAGGTACTGGAATTTCCGCAGCACTCTGATAGGAAAAACAAAATTGAGAGCTATATCGAGGCAAGCAACAACACACATAATAGTAAACTTTTTATATAGCACTTTCTGAAGCACAGTTTACAAAGTGCTGTACAGAATATAAAAATTCATATACCCAAAATTAAAAAGAAAAATAAGAAAAAATAGTATTTTTAAACGGCATTAAAGGAGACATCAAGGGAATTAATCATTAAAAGACGTTCAAACCAAAGTGTGACAATATAAGTGAAAACAGTGAAAGTACAGTCGAGGCAGAGCAACTGAATCATTACAAAATATAAAAATCTTTACTTTCTTCTTAAAAGTGGTCAAGTCTTTAGCGCCCTCAGGTTGTTTGGGAGAAAGTCCCAGAGTTTGGGACCATGGCAGCAAAAGGCCGCCTCAGAACCCTTCAGTCAGGTGGTGTGCACCACCAGCATGTTTTTATCAGCTGATCTGAGTTCAAACATACCCAACACATGGTGGAGACAACATATGTGCACACACCCCCACACACAAACATGCATATTGTGAAGCAGCTTTCAGTACCGTAGAAGAGTAAGTACAGTATGAAATAATAAGCAAAAGCTCCTCAAGGTTGTTTACTTCTAACTGTATTAACTAGTACTAATCCACTCTTCAGCAAACTGATCAAAAGTATCTGGAAGAAAGTGACAGTGACTGTGAAATAGAGTAAGAAAGAATATAAAAGTCTAAAACACATCATGCAAAAAGCTTTTAGTCTGAATCACTTCTGATTAATCATGGGGGAAGGGGGTTGAGAAGACCAGCACTTATAACCCCTGAAAACACCATTCATTAACTATGAAAGAATACAAGAGCAGAGTCAAGGGTCATAATCTACTAGCTGAGTTTACAAAGCGAACAGATTGAAAACGATGGAAAATCACAATGGGAAGGATACATGAATCAGAGATGACCACTTAATTTCCTTATTTGCACTGAAGGAACAGTCCAAACAGCATCCTTTTTTTAGAACTGGGACAGTTAGCGCATCTTCGTGCGCACTCAGGCCTAATAATAGGGAATAATCGGGCCATTATTGGTATTTAAACGTGTGTTGCTATGGCGACGGTCCTGCTGGAGCCTAAACTGGCCCCTCGGCAAATTGAGGATGTGTGGTGGGAGGCGAGAGCTATAACAACACCTACATTCATGCTTCTTCAACGGCGCTGCTGCCTCTTATTTGCATTGAAGATATTTAGAGTAGTGCTGATGGGAGAGCAGCAGGACACTAGCGACGCATTTTATACTTTTAAATAGCAGAACTGCAGTCCATTGACTTACATTAGAGTACTGCTGAAATCAATACTAAATCACAGGACTGCACAAACTATGCAGCTTATAATATTTAATGAATATTCATAACTTTTATTTCAAATTATGGCTTCATTCACGCGCAACTGCATGATGAAATCGAGTAAAACTTTTTATTCCTGGTCAAGGACACTGGAACTCCAGTGCCTATCACAGGACAGCACAGGGTGTGGGTTTAAGCATGCCCTGGAGGAGATGCCAGTCCATCAAGGGCCAGCAGTGGTCGATGTTGCAGTGCCAGTAGATTGTCCCCTGACCAGTCTTCCTTCCCCTAAGGTAGAGGTGTCCAAACTTTTTTCAAGGAGGCCAAACTGGATGATATCAAATACCTAAATGTTGGTCTTTCTTTCAAAAAATGTTTCATAAATTACTCAAAACATTGTATTCAAAATATGAAAAAACCCAAACATAGATAACAAATAATATTTATTCAAAAACTGAATGTCATTGTAGCACAAAAACTGCAGTAGGGTATCTGAACTTACTGCAGATTATTTAGATTGAACATTTTCTTTAAAACGTTTATGCATAATAAAGCATCTTTAGAAATATCTAATTCAGATGTCATTATCTTGTAAGTATCTTGCATCAGTGTTTCTCATGTAGACTGTATTTTATTACCCAGTTGCTATGCATTACCAGACCTATGGAACACATTAACAAAGCAAGTCTTATATTTCTTAATCACATAACCAACTAAATACAAAAATACTGTATAAATACAACATAAATCATCCTTGTGTTAGACTTCAAAACAGGTGCTACAACTTGCCAGAAGAGACAGCTCTCTGATGAAACTAATGCAAGGGTTGATGTTGCACCTTCGACTGCGTTATATGCTTTAGGTCTGGTTTAACAGCTGTAGTTGTGTCACTCAAGCTGTCTCCTAACTGGCAACAAGTCAGTCAGGACCTTGGGTGGTTTTTGTTAAAGTCATTTACATACTGCTGCCACCATCAGGTGAAAGGAAAAATGGCAATATGCTGCTGGGCCACTAATGTGTTGTATTTTTTTTGTTCATGTACTTTTAATCGTGGGCCAACAGAGAACAAGAGGAAAGGGATGGGAGTCATGTACTCCAAGACTGTACTTGCAGGAACTACACACTTTTACCGGTTTTGGATTTGCTGTTTTATACAACAGCAGTTTAAAGGACCATAAAGACAGCAAAAAACAAACTTTCTTATCCACTTAATCTGGGACAGGGCCGCAGGAGAGCTGGTGCCTATCTGTTATCGTAGGGCCCAAGGCAGGAACAACTCTAGACAGGGGCCAATCCATCGTAGGGCACACACAGTCACACAGTCACACACACACTGGGCACTTTAGATACACCAGTTAGCCTAACACAAATCTTTAGACTGTGGGAGGAAACCGGAGCACCCAGAGTAAACCCACCCAGACACGAGGAGGACATGCAGACTCCACACAGAGAGAACCCAGACCACTCTACCTAGGGATTGAACCCAGGACGTTCTCGCTGTGAGGTGAATGTGCTACCCACCAAGCCAGCATGCCAAACTGCCTCGGAAAAAAGCAGTGTCCAATTAGAATTACACGGTCTGTACATACTATTCAATACTTAGCAATTAGTTGGTCACTGAAAGACTACTTAAAACTAAGGTATTATTCCGTGAACCAGAAGGTCCAGCGTTCTGCCAAACTGCCCTGTTAGGTGCTTGAGCTAACTCACACGTGCTTAAATTTTAAGGTTGTATCAGTTGTAAGTCATTAAATGGCTAAATGTGAATGTAACATCCAGTGTGGCCACTGCTTTAGACATAGCCAATCCTGACTGCGTGTGATGCCTGACCCAGCGAGAAGGCACCAGAATCCAGAAGAACCCAGATCCCAGCAGTGGTGGCGTAGTGTGTCAGACCACTGTACCAACCAAGCAGCAAAGTTTGCAAAAATGAAAAATGAAAGTAAAATTAAAGATGTCATGTTTACCTTTCTCCTTGTCGACCACCACTCTTAGGGTTTACAAGCACCAGCAGAGGATGTGTTCCAGGGAGTGGGGTGATCTGAAAATGGAAAAACCAAATAACAGAATATCAAAATACAAATACACAATGTTTGAGACTGTCCTTTGTTTGGAGACAGAAAGAACACCCAGTTTGCCCTTATTTTCACAGTTTTGTTTTACATAAATACAGTTTTAGGCCTTTGATGTCAGTTTTGGGCATTATAGTACATACAATTACTGAAAATGTTCTCATTTGTAAAACAGAAAGGGGACAAACCAAACAAACAACTGCAAACACATCATTTGTTGCAACACTGTTGCAACCTGTTAAATGTTTCCTTCTGTTTTCAGTTTTCCAATAGTCGTCCCATAGTTTTCTCTACTCAAACCAGGAAATGAAGTGTGCAACACATTTAAATGGCTTCTGTGAACTCAGCACCCACCCCAAATAATGTCAAAACGAATTAAAGTGTTTCTGCCCTATGCACTACACACTACCACACCACCATCAGTGTCACTGCACGGCTGAGAACGGTCTACCACCAACTAATACTGATAATTCAGTGTGAGCAGGAGCATTGTCTTGATGAAAAATAACATGTGATCTTTCCTATTTAGAAAAAAACAAAGCAACAGAAAGGCTTGTGTCCCACATTTGAAACAAGACTTTTCTGCAATATTCTCCTGGACTACAGATCATTAATTCACTTTTCACCATGAAACAGCTCACTGGTACCAGCAGCTGAAAACTCTCTCCACACCAGGATACCTCTACCTCCATCCTTAATGGTAGCAGGATCATCACCATGCAACTCAAATTGTGATTCTTCAGTCCACACAACTCTGCTGAACCACTCAGAATCAAACATTTCATATTCTGTCAGTAACGATGTTTTTTTTAGACAAAAATCTTCTAGACACAAAACCTGCATAAGACTATCATCTGGTTACTGTACTTCTCCAGTGAATTATTCTGACAGTTTTTGAAGACTTTTATTCTGTCTTTGAGAAATGTAAATTTCAACAGGTGGTCATCTCTGATTGAAGAGGCTTTGCGCTTTCCACATCCCATCTGACAACATCACCTGTTGTTTCAAAGCACTGACCTTTTCTCTTAATAGCTGATATTAAAGTAAGGATTTGCTGTGCTGTTGGGTCTGGCAAATTTCAGTGTAGCTGCAGTTGGCCTGACAAAAACCAGCTATAACCAGCTATATGTGTGACATCAGGTGTGGCAGGTTTATATAATATAAAAATCTGTAATTTTCATCATAGATACACTTCAACTATGAGAGACAAAATGAGAGAAAAAATCCAGGAAATCACATTGTAGGATTTTTAAAGGATTTAATTGTAAATTATGGTGGAAAATAAATATTTGGTCAATAACAAAAGTTCAACTCAATACTTTGTAACATAACCTTTTTTGGCAATGACAGTGGTCAAAGGTTTCCTATAAGTCTTCACCAGGTTTGCACACACTGTAGCTGGTATTTTGGCCCATTCCTCCATGCAGATCTTCTCTAGAGCAGTGATGTTTTGGGGCAACACAGACTTTCAAGACCCTCCACAAACTTTCTATGGGGTTGAGGTCTGGAGACTGGCTAGGCCACTCCGGTACCTTGAAATGCTTTGTACGGAGCCACTCCTTCGTTGCCCAAGCGGTGTGTTTGAGATCATTGTCATACTGGAAGATCCAGCCATGTTCCATCTTCAATGCTCTCACTGATGGAAGGAGGTTTTGGCTTAAAATCTCACGATACATGGCCTCATTCATTCTTCCCTTAACACTCATCAGTCGTCCTGTCCCCTTTGCAGAAAAACAGCCCCAAAGCATGTTTTCACCCCTATGCTTCACAGTAGGTATGGTGTTCTTGGGATGCGACTCAGCATTCTTCTTCCTCCAGTTGGGTTTTTACCAAAAAGTTCTATTTTGGTTTCATCTGACCACATGATATTCTCCCAATCCTCTTCTGGATCATCCATATGCTCTCTGGCAAACTTCAGACGGGCCTGGACATGTACTGGCTTAAGCAAGGGGACACGTCTGGCACTGCAGGATCTGAGTCCCTCTCGGCGTAGTGTGTTACTGATGGTAACCTTTGTTACTTTGGTCCCAGCTCTTTGCAGGTCATTCATCAGGTCCCTCCGTGTAGTTCTGGGATATTTGTTCACTGTTCTCATGATCATTGTGACCCCATGAGATGAGATCTTGCGTGGGGCCCCAGATCGAGGGAGATTATCAATGGCCTTATATGTCTTCCATTTTCTAACAATTGCTCCCACAGTTGATTTATTCACACCAACCTGCTTACCTATTGTAGATTCACTCTTCCCAGCCTGGTGCAGGTCTACAATTTTCTTCCTGGTGTCCTTCGACAGTTCTTTGGTCTTGGCCATGGTTGAGTTTGGAGTCTGACTGTTTGAGGCTGTGGACAGGTGTCTTTTATACAGATAACGAGGTCAAACAGGTGCCATTAACACAATTAACGAGTGGAGGATTTAAAAATCCTACAATGTGATTTCCTGGATTTTTTTCTCATTTTGTCTCTCATAGTTGAAGTGTACCTATGATGAAAATTACAGACCTCTCTCATCTTTCTAAGTATGAGAACTTGCACAATCAGTTTCAGACTAAATATTTTTTCCCCACTGTATCATACATAGTGTCCACTGTACAAGCCTCTGGAGGAAATACTATGGTCTGGGCTTGCTTCAGTTGTTCAGGTTTTGGGTAAGCAATGTTATGTGGTAATAAAAAACCTGCTGAGTCAGCTGAGTAACTGGACGTACTGAATGACCAGGTTATCTCATCAATGGATTATTTCTTCCCTGATGGTACGGGCATATACTTGGACAACAATGCCGTCATTCATTGGACTCAAATTGTGAAAGAGTGTTTCTGGGAAAATGAGGAAACATTTTCCTACATTACTTTGCCACCACAGAGTCCTGACCTTAACCCCATTGAAAGTCTTTAATGTTGTGCTGGAGAAGACTTTACAGAGTGGTTGGACTCTACTGTTGTTTTAGCATATATATTTATGTGTGTGTGTGTGTGTGTGTGTGTGTGTGTGTGTGTACATCTAGGATTAGCAGTTCATTTGAAGGTAAAAAGCTTCACAACACACTTGTTGAAGTGTATCATGGCACAAACATAGAAGATCTCTGAGGACCTCAGAAACAAGGTTAAAAAGTCATCTCTAGAGTTTGGACTCCACTAATCCACATCAGACAGACTGTGTACAAATGGATGGTCAGCCAAAAAAGACCACAGCAAGAGTAAGGCATGTAACAGTCTGCAAGGTCACAATGGAACCCAGGGTAACTTCTAAGCATTTAAACGCCTCTCTCACATTGGCCCCCATCAGGATAAAATTGAACAACAATAGTGTGCATGGCAGTGGTGCAAGGACAATGCCAAAGTTGTCCAAAAAGCATGTTGTTGCCCTTGTGTAGTTTGTTAGATATCACATAGACAAGCAAGAAAGCTATTTGAAAAACATTTTGTGGATGGATGAGACAAAAAGAGAATTTTTTTGTATTAAATGAGAAATGGAGTCTGGAGAAATAAAAACACTGCATAGTTACAACATAGTGATGGTAGTATCATGATTTTTGCCTGTTTTGCTGCATCTAGGCCATGATGGCTTGCCATCATTGATGGAACAATGAATTCTGAATTATACCAGCAAATTCTAAAGGAAAATATCAGGACACCTGTCTGTAAATTGAATTTCACGAGTAAGTCAGTCATGCAGAAAGACAACAAGTCTAAGCACACAAACATCTACCACAAAATGGTTAAATATGAATAAAGCTAGTGTTTGGGAATGGTCAAGTCATGACCAGGTCAAGGACCCAGAGTGAGCAGTTCATTGTTCGGAAAGCCACCAAATTGCATAGCTGAAGCTATTCTGTATTGAGCAATGGGCTAAAACTCCTAAAAGCTGACGAGCAGGACTGATCAACAGTTACCCTAAATGTTTAGTGTGCAGTTATCGCTACACAAGGGAGTCACAACAGACACTGAAAGCAAATGTTCACAAACGTTTGCCACTCACACATATGTAATATTGGATCATTTCCTCAGCAAACAAATCAAGTATAATATTTTTGTCTAATTTGTTTACTGGGTTCTCTTTATCTACCTATAGGACTTGTACGAAAATTTGATCGAGTTTCATATTTATGCAAAAATACAGACGATTCTAAAGGGTTCACAAACATTTAAACATCCCAATGCACTGTTTCTGCTGATTTCGTCAGTCTCAAGAAATCCACTAAACATTTAATTTTTAAATCTTTGAGGACCCTGCTCCTTTAACACTGTTTGCATGCAGATAGCTGACCTGTAGTGCTTGACCATCTCCAGTGAACTTAAAGCACTGATTGGTGTCTTCAGGGCTAGTGCTGGGGGACGACTCACCCTCTCCTCTTTTTACTGCCGATTGACGGTCCTGCACAAAAACAGACAGTGTATCACAATTCCATAAGAACAGGATCGGAGATAATGAGCAACATACTACTTGATTTCACACATTAATGATAAGTGCTTGGTAAAGGTTAGATACTATGACATTAAGACTGCTAGTTAAAACACTTAAAACTGTGATAGCTGAAATTAAACATTGGACCGACCAGCACAACAGGGCAGATGTACGATGGCAGTAGAGTGTGGTCCTTCAAAGCTCCACCATCACAGTCTGGCTTCATATGAGTCGCACATTTATTATGTAGCTGCAGAAAAACAAGAGATCAACAGTAAAGAACCAATTATTGAGTAAACTTCTCATTATAGTGAGTTTCACCTCAAATGCATAATGTATTAGAAAAAGTTGCAAAATTCAGGTCATGGTAACCAGAAAAAGACAAATAGGTCTACATTTGAGATAAACAGCTCCAAGTAAAGGAAATACTGCCATCAAGAGGACTAAGAGTACATTACATCAGCTTGTTTATAATAATAATAACAATAATAATAATAATAGATAAACTTCTGTGCAAATTCTGTGCAAAATTCTTAGGCCACTAACGGATGAGATATACCATAGTGGCCTAGTGGCCTCAGTAATGGTCGTTTCAGAAAAGAGCAGCGAAAAAAACACTAAAGGGGGAACAGAGTGAATGGCTAAAATATGAAAAGCTCACAAAGGCTGGAATAAAGATCAGTGGAAAAGAGTATTATGGTGCGACTAATGCAATTTTTGGGTCAGATCGTTGACAATGTCTTATATATAGACCATTGCTAAAACAACAAATCTAAGGATTGCCTAATACTTTTGCACAGTAATGTATATACGACTAGTCTATAAAATTTAGATATTATGCTATGTAGAAATTATATACCTGGTTAAAAAGTGGATTCTGCATAAGCAAATATTTACATGACCAAAATACAGTGTAAAAGCAGAAAGTCTCAGTAAACCTCTTTTCCATGTCACAGTGACGTATACTCACAGTAATTTGACACCAAACACAATGAAGGCCAGTAAGACCCTGGTAGCACTTGATATTATTGCGACATCGGTCGCACTTGGTTGGCGAATTTCCCTCCATCCACACATGCTGCATAGCCTACATAAAGAACAGAGAGTGTTAGAACATGGCATGCATTTTTGTGAAATTTGTGGTAAATGAGATGCCCTAGAGCTACTTCATATGTAAGGTAATCAATATAAATCACTGGCTAAAATGTCAAGAACTACAGTGGTGGAATGTGGTAGCCTAGCAGTTAAGGTACTGGACTCTGGACCAGAAGGTCCAGGGTTCAAATCCCACATCTGCCAAGCTGCCACTGTTAGGTCCTTGAGCAAGGCCCTTAACCCACAATTGCTTGGATTGTAAGACTGTACCAATTATAAGTCTCTCTGGATAAGAGCGTCTGCTAAATGCTGTAAATGTAAATGTGGTGCCTGAAAGTTTGTGAACCCTTGTGAATTTCCTATATTTCTGTATAGCTAAAACCTCATTATATTTTTACAGAAGCCCTAAAAGTAGATAAATAAAACTCAGTTACATATGAGACAAAAATATTACACTGGTCATTTATTCATCAAGGAAAATGATATAATATTACATACCTGTCGAGGGCAAAAGTATGTGAACCTCTAAGATTAGCAGTTAATTTGAATGTGAAATTAGAGTGTTCTCAACCAATGGGACGACAATCAAGTGTGAGTGGGCACCCTGGTGTAGGTAAAGAACAAGGATCTCTCAACGTCTTATCTTAACAACTTGCATTTGTGGAAGTGTATTAAGACATGAAGAAAAGAGAATACTGAGGGCCTCAGAGACTGGTTGATGCTCATCAGGCTCGAAAAGATTTCACAACCATCTCTAAAGACTTTGGACTCCACCAATCCAGTCAAACAGACTGCATGTAAGTGGAAGAAATTAAAGACCGTTGTTACTCTCTCCAGGACTCAATCAGGTCACAAGGGAACACAGAGCAAGTAATTAACGGCCTCTTTCACACTGGCTAATGTTAAAGTTCACGAATCCATCATCAGGTGAACAATGAAGAACAGTGGTGTGCATGGCAGGGTTGTAAGAAAAAAAACACTGCTCTCCAAAAAGAACAATGCTAGGCATTCTGTGGCATGTTGACAAGCCAGAAGACTACTGGAAAAATTGTGTGAATGGAAGTCCAAAAAAAAATTTTTTTGGTTTAAATTAATAGTCTGGAGGAAGAAAAACTTTGCATTCCAGCCTTAAAACCTATTCTGTAAAACATGGTGGTGGTACTATCATGGTTTGGGTCTGTTTTGCTGCATCTGGGCCAGGACAGCTTGCCGTCATTGCTGGGACAATGAATAATAAATTATACCAGCAAAATCTGGTATAAAGCAAATGTCAGAACATCTGCCTATGAACTAAATCATTCTACCAAATAACAGTTAAAGAACATAAGATTTTATGTTTTAGAATGTCCAAGTCAGAATCCCAACCTTGATCCAACTGAAACGTTGTGGAAGCAGTTCATATGAGGAAACCCACCAACATATCAGAGTTTCAGCTGTTCCATATAGAGGAATGGGCTCAAAATCCTCCAAGCCTATGCAGGAAGCAAGGATTCACACAATTTTGCCACTCACAGATATGTAATATTAGATCATATTCCTCAATAATTAAATTGTTGTGTGTAATATTTTGTATAATCTGTTTAATTGGCTTCTCTTTATATACTTGAAGGACTGCAGGTCATATTTTTGTATATTGTTACGGTTCGCCATGTTTAAAAGAAATGACAAACCGTAAGAACTGAAAGAAAGGGTTGGGACCCAAATGCAGTTAGCTCCAGATGGTATTAGTGAACTGAAATAAACAAAAGAAATAAAACAATAAATAATAAAAGACAAATTAATAAATAACAAAGAAAAACTGAGCTGCAAATCGCACTCAGAAGCCCAGGACCACGCTGTACGTAAGACAGAAAGAGAGGAGGGCAGAGGGAAAATCCCCTGCGTGCACACCAGCCCAAAGGAAGGGAGGCTCGCCGCCTGACGCACAGGCGCAGAACGGCGCGTAGCGTCAGGCGGCGAGAGGGAGAAGCAGCCGAGCGCAATGGCGGTGGAAAAAATAAAGACGCAAAAAGCTTACCCTACGCTAAGCTACTTCCCTAACAATTTTACCTCACGTCTCCCGGCGCTATGAGAACTGAGCCCCTTGGCGGGCCCAGTCCGTCCTCTCTCCCTAACAAAAATAATAAAACGAAACGGAAAATGCGGGGGGCTCTGAAGCAGAGCCACAGAGACGGGAGAGGTCACTGGCGCAAGCAGCAAAGAGCAATAGCAGTATCCAGTTGTCACAGCGATTGAGGGACGCGTGCCATATTCGAAGTTGAATGGTGCAACACCTACTACGACGGGCGAGGCTCTTAAATAGCCAGAGTAGCAGTTGTTGCGTAGACAGCTTACTGTCAGGCATGCCCAATTGTGGCGGCTGCCAGAGATCCTACCGAGGGAAAACCAGTCCAACGCTGCCCTCTAGTGTTGTTAAGTAAGACCTCTGACACCCCGTTGTCCCGACGCCCCTAAGCGCGAACCCGGGAGCCTCTGGCTTGCCGGACACACTCAGGGTTGAGCGTCTGGCGCACCGAGAGGCCCTGGGAAGCAGGGCAAGCCTCCACAAGGGCGCTGAAAGGGAGGGTGGGGCAGGTCAAGCCAGGTGCAACAGTCAGCCTGGGCTTGGGGACCAACCTGATCGGCTCGAGGGCGGAGCTCGGCACTGGCGGCTCAGGAGCGGAGCTCGACGGCTCAAGGGTGGAGCTCAGTGCTGGCGGCTCAGGGGCAGAGCTCGACGGCTCAGAAGCGGAGCTCGGCGCTGGTGGGTCAGAACCAGATCCGACCTGACCACGCCGACAAAAAAGGTTGTCGCTAAGGACCTGGCTAGGCAAGCTGATGCCAAGGACCCCAGCAGCAAGGCCAGCAAAGGTGACCGTGGCGACGCAGGGATCAGTCTAGGAGACTGGGGCTCAGGACCAATGATCCGGTGACCGGCATTGACGCCGTCTGCGTTGGGGACTGGGCGTGTCTATCAGCTCGGGTGGCCAGAAGTGGCTGAACTAAAATAGCTAGCTGGGCCCCCAAAGGCTAGATGGGAGCCGGGTAGCGAGATCCGCCGGCTGCAGCGACTGGGGACCAGGAGCTAACGCTGGTTGCACCATTCATATATATTATATTTATTTCATAAATATTAATTTTTATACAGAAATACACCACTGCATCTCCGTGTTACTGATGCTCCACTGAAGCATTCACATAGAAAATTACTAAATATTTCCAAATATGACCTGTTTCTAGACATTTCTACTAGATAAAATATATAAATTTTAATGTAATTGAAAAACACTGAATAAGTACATGAGAAACATAGTAAAATGCATAACCCAGACATGTTCTAAAAGTCCTCAGTTAGTCTTACAAGATGACAAACATCAAACATAGAGCCAAGTAATAAAGATAAGGCCCAGAAATATATTTTGTAAATTGTGGTTTCTAAAGTTTCTTCCCTTTATTATGTACAAAGTCACAAAAAGTCTATATCACTTCAAGCATAACTTTTAAGATCCTTCATCTTGTTGGTTAAAGTTGTTTAAATGTTGTTTAATGTTCTTCGTGCAACAATACAGAGTAATCTAGTAACAAGCATGGCAGCAGTAGGATTGTATACAGAAGGTAAGCAGAGGCAAAGAAACATTGCTGGCCTCAAAAATGCCATTTTAGCTGGTAGTGAAAATAATTATATTTTTCATTTTTTTCTGAAGGATAATACAATGTTTTTCATTACAAATCATGTAATCAGAATTACAACTTTAAGGAATCTGACTGGCATTGACTTTAGTCTACATTCATCTGACCTAAAACACGACAAGCATTTTTAGCTTAAAAACAGAGAAAGCCCAGCATTCAGTAAAATCACAAGATGCCCTTTGGAATATTGTAAAAACATGCTGGGATAACATGGATCATCATATTTTGCACAAACTTGTGGAATCCCATACCAGCTCGAGTGCAAGCTCTCATTACAACAAAAGGTTCTTCTGGATTATGCTTATATACAATTGAATGAGTAGTAGTAAAAATTTCACAGGATGCGTTAGTTCTACAGTACACATTAACCTGGCTAAATGCTAAGCATTATGCATCGTTTCTGTAGTTGTATAAAATACACAGAAACCAGGCCTGGAAAATGTTTCCAGAAGCCTTTAATCGAATCAGTACGTCAAATTAGAAGTTAACTTCAGAAGCATGTCTTTGTGATCTACCCAATCCCATTTTCCTTCTACAGCTACTGGTAACTGTAGGCTGGATGTTCCCATGACACATGCATGCAAGATTGGTGTAGGCTTACAGGACTGGCATCTTGGGTGTAAGGTCTAATTAAATCTACCCAATATTAGGAGGTATACATAATAGGAGCAATGTTTTCACCTTCAGCTGCTATTCTGTGCTAGGTCTGAAGTATTGCTGCTGTATTGGTGCTGTTGGAGGACAGATTATTGGGACTACAAAACACTGAAGTACCCATTAATAAGCCCTGTGATGATAATAGATTTGGCAATTTTTTTCTTTTCCACAGAAGAGAAGGTGATTATGTGTGCCCTGACAGACCTAAGATAGACTATAAAAGCATGAAAGAGTACTCACATTAGTGTGTCTGCGGGACTTGGCATAGGTGCTGATGCAGGCAGCGATGTCTTTGGACACACAGCGCTCATGGACTGTGTACTTGCATACTGTCAAGGGTGAAATAGAGAACTGTGAACATCTCTGATGTAGCATTTTCAATCTTGCTCTGTCCAGCACTGCATTTACAGCAGATTCTGCATTTTGGGCATTTGTCAATGGCTAAGCAGTTACAGCTTGGCAGGGCAGGGCTGGGGCTTGAACCCTGGACATTCTGGGCAATTGTCCATTACCTTATCCATTGCACTACCACTTCCCCCAATACTAAACCATCTTTCTGTGATATGTGAGTTTTCTGCCCAGGTTCCAATTACATTACATGAACAAAAGTACATTATATAGTTAAAAGTTTGTGGACATATGTTCAAAAACATCATTAAAAAACTGCTGCTATAATAGCTTTCTATCTTCTACGAAGACTTTCCACTAGATTTTGGAACATGACTGAATCTATTCACTAATGTCAAAGAAGAACCCCTACCTCACAACTGATATTCCAAAGGCACCTGCTCAAATATAGCCTACTATTTTGTTTTAACAAGGCAGGAACCTGATGATCTGCCTTGCTGGGAAAGTATAAACGTACAGAAATGTCACTTAGTCATTCAGAAAAACCTAGTTCTACTGCCACTATGTCTCTGGAAATTACATACCTACAGTGGGGCAAAAAAGTATTTAGTCAGCCACTGATTGTGCAAGTTCTCCTACTTAGAAAGATGACAGAGACCATTGATAATCTCCCTCGATCTGGGGCTCCCCGCAAGATCTCATCCCGTGGGGTCAAAATGATCATGAGAACGGTGAACAAAAATCCCAGAACTACACGGTGGGACCTGATGAATGACCTGCAGAGAGCTGGGACCAAAGTAACAAAGGCTACCATCAGTAACACGCTACGCCGAGAGGAACTCAGATCCTGCAGTGCCAGGCGTGTCCCCCTGCTTAAACCAGTACATGTCCAGGCCCGTCTGAAGTTTCCCAGAGAGCATATGGATGATCCAGAAGAGGATTGGGAGAATATCATGTGGTCAGATGAAACCAAATTAGAACTTCTGGTACAATCAACTTGCGTGTTGAGAAAGGAGAATGCTGAGTTGGCAAACATACCTACTGTGAAGCCTGGGGTGGAAACATCTGCTTGGAAGCTGTTTTTCTGCATAGGGGACAGGAGAATGATCGGTTAAGGGAAGAGAATGAACGAGGCAATGTATCGTGAGATTTCTAAGCCAAAACCTCCTTCCATCAGTGAGAGGCATTGAAAGATGGTAGATGGAACATGGCTGGGTCTTCCAACATGACAATGATCCCAAACACACTGCTCGGGCAACAAAGGAGTGGCTCCGTAAAAAGCATTTCCAGGTCCTGGAGTGGCCTAGCCAGTCTCCAGACCTCAAGCCCACAGAACATTTGTGGAGGGAGTTGAAAGTCTGTGTTGCTCAGCGACAGCCCCAAAACATCACTGCTCTAGGGGAGATCTGCATGGAGGAATCGGCCAAAATACCAGCTACAGTGTGTGCAAACCTGGTGAAGACGTACAGGAAATGTTTGACCTCTGTCATTGCCAACAAAGGTTATGTTACAAAGTATTGAGTTGAACCAAATTTATTAACCGAATACTTTTATAACACCATAATTTACAATTAAATTCTTTAAAAATCCTACAATGTGTTTTCCTTGATTTTTTCTCATTTTGTCTCTCATAGTTGAAGTGTACCTATGATGAAAATTACAGACCTCCCTCATTTATCTAAGTAGGAGAACTTGCACAATCAGTGGCGACTAAATACTTTTTGCCCATGTATTTACTTCATATTATGAACATGTAGGAGAGTAAATGTGGCTGAAATAGATAGGTTACATCACTCTAATTAGTGGAAATTTTTCCACCACAACAAGCATTGGCCATGCAATTTCATAGGCCAAAACATCCATAGACAGAAATAACAAACAAACCGTTTGTGTTAGACGCTCAGTGTATTTCCCTGCGACACCAGAAAAAAATTTAATCATAATCACTCCTGTATATCATCATACATTGTTACAGTCAAATTCCGCATTGATTACAAAATACTTCTTATAACTTATAAAGCTCTACATGGCCTGGCCCCACATTATCTGAGTGACCTCTTAGAGTTTTACAATCCAACTCGTCTACTTCGTTCGCAGGGTGCAGGACTTCTTTTAGTTCCTAGAATTAAAAAAGTCACAGCAGGGGGAAAGGCTTTCTCATACATAAACTTCCCACTTTAGTTCGAGATTCAAACACACTCCAAATTTTTTAGTCTAGACTGAAGACATACCTATTTACACAGGATTTTGGTTATATTGGGATGCATGGCTCGTGTTACTGGGGCAGATTCTGGAGTCATATCTGGCCAGCCTGCCTTGTCCGCTAGCCGGGAGTGTCGAGTGGGCGGTCTGGCTGAACTGGGCTTTGGTCTCGTGATCTTGACTCGTGCATCCTTGCCTTAGGAATAAGGGCAGAGATGGGGGGTTCATAGCTCAAAGAGTCTATGGTGATCAGAGACATCGGGTGCTGTTCTTGCCTCCCGTGGGGTTGCCAAGGTCTAATGTGACCCCTCTGGCTGGTTTCCTACCAGTTCTACATCTTTAGCTTGCTGCTATAGCTAATGCTGCCGTGGTCTCATGTACACTTGGCATCAGTTGATGACATGCATCGTGAGTGGTAATAGACACTGATGCTCTTAATCAATAACTATTACATTTCGTTTTTCTACGAGCTGTGTTCCGGCAGTCCAGCCCCGCACATGATGTTAATATGCTGGAGCTCAGTCAAGCTGCTTCCGTCATCAGCCCAGGCCCCATCATACCCGGGCCACTTAATGTCGGATGTTGCATTACTTCACATTATTTTAACTTTGACTCCATGCTTAGTTTCGCTCTTAGATTTCATCTACGCCGCCAAGGAGGTGGGTCCCTTTCGAGTCTTGGTCCTCAAGGTTTCTCCTAGAACTAGGAGTTTTCCTTGCCACTGTCGCCCTAGGCTTGCTCAATTTGGGATTGGACGTAGTTATTAGGAGATAATCTAAACTTGTAAAGTTGCTTTGAGACAATGCTCCATTGTAAAAAGCGCTATATAAATAAATCTGACTTGACTTGACTTGACCATCGCCACCCTTTTAGCAAGTCAGTTTTTAAGACAGTCGTGTTAGAACTGCCCGACCTCAGAATCATCCAACACCTCAGAGATGTAGCAGAGCATAAATGAAATCTAGTGGCTGTACTCCTTGAAAAGGCTGCTGTAACTGCTCCAGTGAACCAGTGACAGATCTGTCATTGCCACAAGTCTTCTGAAAACGTTGGCTGTCTCCCTTCTGTCTCTTCAAATAATTCCAAACTGACTCAATGATGTTGAGATCAGGCATCTGTGGGGTTCTTTATGACATGACCATGTGTTTGGGATTGTTGTCATGCTTCCTGGAGAATGAATTTGGGACCAATCAGGCATCATGGATAACGATATGCCTTTACTTCTCAGCAGCAATGATTTTGGTAATTAACTCTGACCCAATTACCTATTCCATTTGCAGGATTACTGTCCCTAACCTGCAGGGAACCTCCAACATGCTTCACTTTTGAATGGGGACACTGATTCATATAGTGTGCTCCAGCCCTTCAGTGGACAAACTACCTCCAAGTTTCAGCTTGAGACAGACCGTGTATCTTGTTGCTGTGCTGTTGCTGTACTCTTTCCATGATGTAAGATTTTATGTTTAGACTGCTACAATCTACTAGTATTGCCTTTTGCTGACGGCTGCCCCTTACTTTATTACCTCTACACAGCTGCTACTGTTTCAGTTAATTTGTTTAAATCAATCTGTACATAATGTCGTTAATAAATACAATATGGTTGTGGAGTGGACATTGATGAATGATTGCTGCTCACACAGAACTCTTCAAATGGTCTTCTCATGGATTTTCCCAAAGTGTGGTCAAGAAAGAGGACTGATTGAAGCATTCTTATGCGACTACACAATCATTATTTTGACAGCCCTACTGTGTATATGTTTGGGATGACAATAAAACCATCTACCTATGTAAAAGTTATTATTTTGTTCTTTCTTTTGCTGAAGAAGGCACTTTTTCCTCTACAAACCCATCCATCATCATCATCATCATCATCATCACAGTATCTGACCCTACAGAGAAAACCCTTACGTGAGCAGCAAAGGCCTTGTTTCCGCACTCCCAACAACATAGTGTGACAGTAGTTACAGTACGCTGGCTTGTTGAAGTGCTTCAGTCTCCACACATGCTGCCCATCTTCCTGTACATTCTGAGAAAAGAAGTAAAAAGGGAGAAGAAAGCTTAATTTAATTTATCACACGGATCCTACTGTATGAGATTCCGATACAATATAATCCGGTTTCCCAATTTCAGATGCCCTGACATAGCTTTTACACACTCTCACACAATGGAACTCATAACTCACCGTCTCCATGCCAAGCAATACCAAAAGGGGTATGGTGGTCATGCCTCCTCTTATCCACTCTTCTAGTGTGACTGTTCCATCCCGATCATAGTCAATCTCCTCCATCATTTCCTTCAGAATCTATGACAGAAAATCAAGATCTTTTTTTCTCGATTTACCATTCTTGTGCCAGGTCTGCATTGTACATCATCACAGAACTGTGTATAGTAACAATGTACAGCTTTAGGGTATACCCATATATCCACATCTAACATATCTAGGGCATAGCAGATAAGAAGAATAGGAATGTTTCCCTGCATTAAATGAAATAACAAAAAATCTAAAAGTCTAAGGGCATTTTTGGGGGGCTGTCAATTAATGTTTATATGTATGTTTATAGAACATTTTCATTAATTACACTGTACAACAAAATAGCTTTTTACATGGAATTAGATGAAAAACAGGCATAGTTTTTAAGTGGCAAAGCGACAATACAATTTTACAGCAAGTACATACTCATAAATAAGGTTCTTACTACACTTAAATATCTACAAACCTACTCCTAAAATGTGTGTCCATATTGTCCTCTACTTGGTCTACTTTCTCATCCCCAGACTCATCATCACTCAGTGTCATGGTGTTTGGAGGATCTGGCATAATTGGGGTAATGGAGTAATTCCTGACTGTGAGGTTACTGGTCTCATAGAAGATGATAAATTAAGATATTTATCAGTATGTTTGGATTTTGATGCTATACCATTTATATTTGGCAGGCAAAAGTAACCATCTTAAGCACGATTTACTGGTTCTCTCCAAACATAAGAATGGCATATGGGGTGAACCATAAAAGGCATAAAATGCCCATTCTGTTAGAAGACTGACACATATGGCACAACAAATATAGATGACAATAAAATAACTCGCACACCATTTTTAATGAGGGGTGTGAAGAACTTTTTGGGATTTGAATGTCAACTCTGTGGTAGCAGAAAGAATTTCGACTATTTACACAGTTCCTTGGTATTGTAATGGTGGATGTGGATCAGCACAATACTTAACTACACAAAGCATAACTTTTCAACAGAATGGAAAAACACTCCACCAGAGATGTATACACATTGAGGTTCTAGCCTTCAGTGATAGTAGCAGTGATACAATCCAGCACAAGCATTACACTTTTCATTCAGAAAACATTCCGCCTGAGATTCGCTCCCCGTGAAGCTAACCTGAACTTTTGTAACTCCGCACATGCGCTTCACGATTTAAAAGCTCTTGCAGAACAGGCATGCATCTACATTTATATGATACATCTGTGAGAGACCAAAGAGATACTCAACTGACTCAAAATTTTGGAAAATACTTCACCAATGGAAGCGTCAAGTATAAACGCCTATAATGTTTGCTCAATGTGTGCAGAGTTGTGCGTGACACTCTCAAGCTAAACTATAACTAGGGCTTTAGTCGGCCGCTCACAAACTATTAGGAAGCGCACAGTACCGTGGTCCGACACTAGAGGGCCGCAATGGCATGCAAAACGTGCTACGGTACGGCAAGCCCGAGCACGCACCGAGTAGAATTGGTGCTGATTATAGCTGACTAGAGACCCCTGTTCTTTCGGGTATTTAAAGCTGTTAAGAGAGCGGTGTCTCTCGTCGCACCCCTGACTAGCATAGCCATTGATATTTTGTAACTCTCCGGCACGAGGTATTTAGGGAAAGACAGTAACTTCCCTCTTCAGTAGAAGAAGGATGGTAAGCCAAAGGCTGAGGTAATAAATGATTGTTAGGGTCAGATTCCGGTGCTGCACTTTGAGCATTTAAACTGCTTAGTTTCGTGAGCCCCGGCTTCGCTTCATGTATCGTGTATGGTATCGACTAGTACTCGAGCACCTGTTCTTAAGGCACTTGCGTCACTTCCGCGTTCTCTACGGCGCAAGGTCTGATTGTTATTAGCGTTTAGTATTGAATTAGTGTTCATGAGCTTGCACGCACGAACGGTTGTTTCTTTCTTTCCCCATTCGCTACGTCGCAAGCACTGGATTATTACCAGCCTTTATTCTTTTGTTGTTTATTCTTCCTGGAGCAGCTGCTCCGATTCACTGATTCGTTCACTGGAGTCGACTCTGACTTCTACAGCCAGAACCAGTAAACATGTGCTTTCACTCTCTTCTTGCTTGTAACGCTGCATGGTCGGCATCATTAGCAGCGTTTCAGTACACTGATAAACCCAGAGTGTTTTCAGCGTCTTATTTATCCGCTGTTTAGCGTTCCACCGTTGTTTGAGTCCATCTCTGAACGGCTCCTTAGTTTGCCGTTTAAAAGCTACTCACTTACTAGTTTCAGCACGCCTGCTGCATAGCGCAGCGGAAACATGTTGGGCTTATACTAAAGCAATCCAGCTTAAATCCCCACCGTGGATAATTCTTGTTTGTGCTCTTTTGAAAAAGCGGAAATATATTTCTGTTCGGTTACTCCCTGTACACCAACCCTCCCACACTTTATATTACTTCGTCGCAGTTCTTATTGTTTAGTGTACTATACTCACAGCCACACGCACTTCACGCCAATATATATTTATATTCATACATATATATTCCCATTCATATGTATGTATGCATATACATATATACGTATATATTTTGTGAATTGCTTATAGTCCCTAAAAGGCATGCCCATACTCTCCTTGGCAGCATTGCAGGGCTTATTAACATATCCAGCTACCTGCACTTGGGTCCGACCCCCGTTCGCGTCAGTGAACCCTAACACACACATCAGAGAAAAACAAGTGTTCAACTGAACTGGTTTATCTTTAACTTTAACACTGCCATACAGATTGTTTTTCTCCCAAGGGAATTTAGTAAGGTAATAATCATGACAGTGAGTGTGCTTACATGCACTTAATAATCCGATAATTGCAGAAAATCAGATTTTGTCAGTAATCCAATCAACGAGCATACATGCACTTGAGTAATCAGATAATGGTAAACCTCCGGGCTAACATGACTCAGGCAGTAATTAGATTTCTACTTTGCCACCAGCCAATAATCTCATAGAAATATGTGACCACTTGAATAATCAGATAACATGTTTTCACAAACAATGGAAATGCTGTATATATATGTAATATACAGAATGTTATGTGAGTCTACTCAAACAAAAAAACCGTGGGTGAAAAAGACATTCTGAATACTCTATGAAACAGAAAATATATGCACAAAAAATCTGTTAACCAGTGTTATTTACCTGCAATCGTGCATGTGTAAGACATAGAAACAAGAGCATTAAACATAGAGCTGGATAAAAATCTTATTTGCATATTTGTGTCTAGTTCTTTGACATTTTGCTTGTAAATGTCGTTATGAGTTCAGTATATAGAGGGACAATTTATACACACAGTCGTATGAAAAAGTTTGGGCACCCCTGATAATTTTCATGATTTTAGTTTATAAATCATTGGTTGTTCAGATCAGCAACTTGAGTTAAATATATCATATAGCAGATGAGCACAGTGATATTTGAGAAGTGAAATGAAGTTTATATTTCAGCCACTTGGGTTTTTGTTTATGAGACATATTTAAGGGTTTGTGTGCTGACGTGATGAGAAGGAAGCTTTGAGTGCTACTTAGTGTAGTCAACTACATAGTCTCTCTAAATACCGCATTACTGTTGATGGACTAGGGACACTAATGAAGGTGGTAGTGATCCATTTGGAACACAAGCATGTCTTCGGCATGGAAGCTTTTGCAGGGAGCTGCTTGGATTACATACATGGGTGAAAATAAGCCGTGAAGGAGGAAGTGCGACTGGAATAACGAATGTAATAAGAAGTTTAAAACATGGTCAAAGAGACTATAGCTAAAGCTAACAAGCGCGCAGAGCCACGAACAAGCCAGCAGCTATTTTTTTAATGAAGCATTCTGTGAAGCTCTAATATATACTGTATATATATTGTCCAGCACTAGCTCATCCTCACTAAAAAAAAACAAAAAAAAACTCTATGAATATGGACAAACACACAATTTAAAAATGTTCACTGCTAATAAATATCATTAACTCGTATCTGTCACAAATAATAAAATTTCAAGATCAGATATTTGATTTGTGTCATATTCTCACTGATTAATTAAACAGCAGCCAAAACAGCCCATTGATATCTATGGTACTTGGCAGACTCTCATCAGTTTTGGCTCAAACTAGATACAACCGTACAAAGTATGGCCAATTATTTCTCTACCCTCTTTCAGTTGCCAATATTAGACTTTGAAACTCAATTGCAAATTGCAGCAAATTAACATATTGGTGATTTTTCTACTAATAAACTAAATCACTGGTACAGAAAAGTTGGGTTTAGTTTTGGACTCCTGCTTTAAGTCATTAAGTTACCAGTGATGTATGAGATTTTAAACTGCATGTAGGAAACACTGTCACATATTTAATGGATCAGCTAATTAGCTGCTAATACTTAGTTAAGTTTCAGAGTGTGATTGGATTAAAGACTTGAAGCTTAATGACTGACGTGAGTCTTTTTGAAAAAATACTCATTAAGTCTGTATATTAAAAGAAAAAAACAATAATTTTGTTCTGTGATGACTAAGCTGATCCAAAGACCAATTTATCCAATTGGAATCATCCACTCCAAGATGAGTAAATCATTTTTAAAAAGTTGTTTTTCACACATTTTATTTATTAATACAGTATGCAAACTCAAACCACTTATCCCCTCATCTACATATCTTGATGATGTTTGAAAAATCTGGCAAAATAATGGTCAAAAATATCTAGTGGCGCTCATCTTATAAGTGAAAGTAAAATAATCAATAAAGCGTATGTAGTGTACATGCCACTGGTAATTTATATTTTGAACATCCTCTACTCAAAGCAGTTACACAATCATCTGACTTCCGCTTGCTTAACAATTAAAGAAGATGGTAATTAATATGCTCTAATCTCACAGCACATCCTTGAAGACAAAGGTGATACTATGACCTAGAACATAAAAAGAGTCTGTAACATAGAATCAAAGAACTTGAGTTGACTTACTGAGCTGTCCAGCAGGCCATTGCCATCTGTGTCATATAACCGGAACATGACTGGAGAGTGACAGAGGAAAGAGAAGCGAGAATAATAGTCAGTAATCCTTGTTCAGTCTGCCTATGGAAAAGACAGGTGATTTCTGACCACAACACAAAAATCAGTTCTGGCATGATATAAATTCCCATGCTGCAGCGGTCAGCTGAGAGTAACAGAGCTGGTGCTTCATGAGGACAACAGCTGAAGTAAGCCCCTGAATAAATGAGTGCTAGTATGGATTTAGCAATTTCCTCCTGGCACTTACTGGCTGAGGCCCAAAACTCAAGAGTTTATCTGATTACAGTGCGTCAGTCAGGATGCATGCAGCCCACGGAATACAATGTCATCACACTATAAACCTTTACGGCAGCATGGGGTAACAGAATAATCTGTTTCTCAAAATGATGCCAAAAAAACATCTGGGGCTGTATTCATAAAGATTATGAGAATACACTTAGAGAGCTCCTAACTTATCCTAAAAACTCCTGGCTAGGAGTTTTAGCTTAAGAGTGATTCAGAAGTGATTTGAGAGCAACTCTGAGAAAGGATAACACAAAAACTTTCATCTCATTGAGAAGGTGGGGTTGACCTGGTTGCTAGGTTCGACACATTCTTTAGAAGAGTGTGATGGGTTGTCACCTCCGTCACTCATTCTCACTCTCTGTCTCTCTCTCACACACAGAAACGCACTCTTACGTAGGGAAATACTATATAGCCTATTATAAGCCTTTGAAATAACATGGGCTATTTTTGTGTATTTTACACTAATCACACACATGCTATACACACACACATACATATACATATACATATATGCTATGGTCAGGGGTTACTGCAGTTGGTCAGGTGTAGGTTCAGCAACGTTTTGTGCTCAAAGAATGAGGTCAGCCTACTACCTGAATATACTGAACCACCAGGTTATTCCATCAATTTTTTTCCTTGATGGCACAGGCTTTTTCCAAGATGCCAATGCCAGGATTCATCGGGCTCAAATAGTGAAAGAGTGGTTCAGGGAGTATGAGACATCATTTTCACACATGGTTTGGCCACCACAGAGTCCCCATTGAGAATATTTGGGATGTGCTGAAGAAGACTTTGCACAAGGGTCCAAATCTCCCATCATCAATCCAAGATCTTGGGGAAAAATTAATGCAACTCTGGACAGAAATAAATGTTGTGACATTGTAGAAGCTTGTGGAAACAATGCCACAGCGAATGCGTGCCATAATCAAAGCTAAAGCCGGTCCAAGGTGTATTTATATATATATATATATATATATATATATATATATATATATATATATATATACACACACAAACACACACACACACACACACACACACAATATATAGCACAGTGTAGTTCTACAACTACAGACTGTAGTCCATCTGTTACTCTGCATACTTTGTTAGCCCCCTATCACCCTGTTCTTCAGTGGATAAAACCCCACAGAACCACCACAGAGAATGATCTACCACCTAAATAATACCCACTCTGTGGTGGCCCTGTGGGGGGGACTTCACCACTGGAGAACAGGGTGAAAATGGGCAAACAAAATATGCTGAACAACTGTAATTACTACTAGATTGTAATTGTAGAACTACAATGTGTACCTACATAGTATGTGGAACTGATTAAATGGACAGTAAGTGTAGTAACAAGGTGATGGTTGTAGTGTTATGGCTGATTGTTGTATTATTTTGTCCGAAGCACTACAAATAGCTTTATCAAATAAAAATCCAACACTCACACTCGAGCTTGTCCTCTGGGGTCCCTCGCTCCAGCAGAGAGAGGTAGCACACTATGTCCTTCAGGAAGACGACCTGTGTCAAGGGCTGGAGGGGACCTTTCTGAGGAGATGGACTTCTCCTCAGGGACAATTTCTTCTCTGACCGACTTCGCTCTGCGGATAACAATGACCATGTAGCTATTATACATCTAAAGTGATGCTTTGGTGATACACCCCACTAGACCTGTCCACAACGTAGCAAAAGCATCTCACTGATTCAGAACCTGTCTTCAGTATTCATAGAAATTTTCAATATCTTAATTTCATTTGATTTATTACTACAATTTGCTAAATCTCTAGCACATTAGTGATTAATACAAAAAAGAACATAAAACGAGTATACTAAAAATGTAGTTCTGAATGACAGAATTTACACTTACAGTATTCAGCAGGCAGTCTTATAGAGACCAACCTTCTTAAGCAGTTGAAGGTTAAGAGTTTTCCTCAAGGGCCCAACAATGGCAACATGGCAGAAACAGATCCTTAACCAATGAGACTCCACTGTTTGTGTTGAATTTCTAGTTATGCATTACCAATATGGCTCAGGAAAATAATTTCCTATTTGGTACTGTATCAGGCACAGTGTGTAATGTTGGTGCTGCACAGCTGCCGATGCCTGGCTTTGTGATGTTTGTATGTTCTTCTGTTGTTTACTCCACCCATTCACATCCCATATACATACCATTATATGGCCGGTCTAATGCCTACTCCAAATTGCTCCTAGGTGCAAGGGAATGAATGGGAGTGTAAGAAGTTCTAGCATTGTGAGTCCCTTTTAAGGGTGAATACATGACCTGCCAACCCTGACCCAGACCCAGAAGCTGACCTAGATAAAAACATTGCTGAAGATAATTGAATCTGTTGTATCTAAGATCAATAGGGCAATAGTGGCTGGCTATTAATATGAGGACAAGCACTGTCAAGCCACTACTATTTGGCCTTTGAACAAGACCCTTCACTTTCAACTGCTTAGACTGTAGCTTGTAAAACTGTCAGTAACTGTAAAGATCAAAATCAGATCAAACTACTAAGAAAGCTTTATTGAAACATTCTAAAGTTTATAAAGTCATCCTACGTCTTAAATTGTCTAAGGCTATTTTCAGTAGTTTTAAACTTGGGTTACAAATTTTGAACATTCAGTGTTTATTCAACAATTGCTCTTGGGAGTCCACTATCAGTGTTTTTACAGGAAAAGGTTTGCTGTTTTTACAGGAAAAGATGCTGCGCACTACGGTTACTGTAAGCTTCGTAACTTACTAAGGCCGTGCTAAAACATTTTGACAGATTTATGAGCGCCGTGTACCATCTACAATCGGTTCTAGGTCAGAAAGCACAACCAGAAGTAATACATACATTAGGTGCACCGCATTTTAAGGCGCATTTTTAAGAAAGTTAAAGGATTTTCAGTGCGCCTTATGGTCCGAAAAATACGGTACTTTTCATCATTATTGTGAATTTCCGAACATAATTCAGTATTTAAACATTGTACTCCTGTATAGTTTTAAAAGTCTTGCATTTTACTGATACCCTCCCTCTACGGTGGATTGGCGCCCTGTCTAGGGTTGTTCCTGCCTTGCGCCCTGTGCTGCCAGTTGGTCAGTGGCTCTCCCACAACCCTGTCCAGGACCAAGCGGATAAGAAAGTGAATGAATGAACGTGAATGTTAACCTCCCTGATTTTATTGAAGTATTAGTCCACTTTATTTGCCACCATTTTACCTCCTATTTAAGCACTGTTAATTCCACCCTTTCACAGCTAGTAATCTGAGACTGTGAATGTCAGCATGTTTTCTATTTTAGATACTTCAAGGCAGTAACCACCTCTTTTCAAACTTCAGCCCACGCTGATTGGAGGAGACACAAAATAAGTTACATTTTTATCTAATTATAACTGTTTCTCTAGGTAAACAAGGGGAAATCATACTTGAAGCAATTTCCTGAGCCATAACACATACATATCTTTCTAGCATCACATGTAGAGCTACTGAATAAGAACATAAATACTCGTAAGTGTCCCCATCAAAAGTCTGAAGACTCTAACCTGGGGAAAGACGAGGTGAGCTGGCACTTTTGGACGGTGCCAGGACATTGCTGTTGCTGCCCACCGATGATTTAGGCTGAGCACAGGATGATCGATGAGGAGTGTGACTCCCAGCGCCTGAGCGCTGAGAGGAGGAGCGCGAGGAACATGGTGAGGTGGTGGCATCCGAGAGTGGTGTCATTGCAGGCGAATGCTCTGGAGTAGGTCTGTTCATAGCACTCAGGATACTCTTTCCATTCATCCCTAGTAACAGAACAACACATATGGCAGAGATCAGACTGAGGACAGAATACAGAGAGAGGCGTTTACAAAGACAATGATTTCACTGCGTTGCTGAAAGATTCTGTAGGTAAGAATGAAACAGAATTCAGAAGTATTAGTGCTGTATAGCTAAAAGAAAAAAAACAACAATTATGATTTTAAAATACAATAGCAACGATCAGAGAGATAAAAGCAACAACTCTAAACAAGGAAGGCACTGAGGAACACGAACCAGACGCACAATCACAGTACTGTTGCAAATATTATACATAGACAGGTATGGTGCACGCGACCATTAGAAAATGTTCACACATCTTCCAGAACACTGAAAAGCAACAAGGCAATGGGGGGACATGGTATCTTTCATATTCACAGCAGCTGCTGAGCATGACTTTCAGGCCACACTTTACACGCCGGTACCTGTTATAGGTGCGCAGGCCACTTCTGTCTGTATAGAGATACCTGCATCAATCGACTTGGGTTCTGCAGACACAGTGAGTTAAAGAGCAGTAAAGTATGGCAGAAAAGAACAGATGTAAGAGCTTGAGTTAAAGAAAGAGGAAATATCAGAAAGGTTATGAGGGTGAAAAAAAGTGGCGTCCAGTATAATTCTAAAGATTTCTACAGATTTCTACTTAAAACAATTATGGTAAATTTGATTGTACAAAGATCATTCGAAAACTCTGAACTGAAATATTACACAGTGGAACCTCGGAATTCAAACTTACCGTATTTTTTGGGCTATAAAGCGCACCGGGTTATAAGACGCAATATCAACGATCGGCTGCTAACGGGTATATTTTCATACATAAAGCCCACCGGGTTATAAGGCGCATTAAATGAAACAAAACTCTTAAGTTCCGTCGGAAGCTCAGTTTGGTCTTTACCTGACGCAGGGCGTCATCTTGCTTCCTCCACTTCCGTACCATTGATTCGTTAATGTTGAATTCTCTCACAGCTGCTCTATGTCCATGTTGTACTGCGTGACTGATAGCGTTGAGTTTGAAATTCGCTTCGAAAATGAATGAATGAATGCACGTACCCTAATGCTGAAGCACCGCTATGCTGCGCACTACGGTGGCCGTAAGCTTCGTAACTTACCAAGGCCGTGCTAAAACATTTTGACAGATTTATGAGCGGCCGTGTACCATCTACAATCGGTTCTAGGTCAGAAGGCTCGACCAGAATTAATTCATACATTAGACGCACCGCATTTTAAGGCGCACTGTCGATTTTTGAGAAAATTAAAGGATTTTAATTGCGCCTTATGGACAGAAAAATACGGTAATTGGTTCCAGAAGGCCGACGAAATCAAATTTACCCATAATCGTTGGATTCAAATTTCACTATAAGAAGTAATGTAAATAGGATGAATCCATTCCCGATCCCCAAATGATTATTTACAATAATTATGCCTGTATTTGTATATAATTAATGATTAAAGCAAGAATAAAGCAAATGAATGCATCACAATAATAATAATAAATACATGAAGTAAGTGAAATATAAAGTCAAGAAATAAATTAAAACAAAGTGAAACTTCATAGCCATTGAGGCAAATTCATTTTTGGCACGCCTTACCACTGGTGCCGAGACTGAGGGAGTGAAATCACACCCATAGACTAATATAATATAATATAATGTAATATAATATAATGTAATGTCATTTAATATAACATAATATAACATAATATAATATTACTATGATTGCACCCGAGATAATTTTCTTCTTCTGTTGGTTTTTATGGCGACTGGCATACCCATACTGGTGCATTATCACCACCGACTGGACTGGGTAACATTCATCATCTTTGGAATATAGCCCCACTGATTATATTATTTAGGGCACCCATGATTGAAGGAATTTTTGTTCAAATTTAGGGGGAAAATCTATTTCAAATAGACCATTTAATGTCCAAATTGTTCGAACAAAGAGGCATTTGAAGTTCCACTGTATATAACACACGCAAGGATGGCAATTGTTTGCCGCTCCTGAATTCGAGTCTAGGTGGTGCCTTCCAACCAGACCAGGCATCACTGGAGTGTCTACGATAATATCATAATTTCTGTTTTAACAATGTTCGAGAACTGTTAGAAAACAGTTAAATAACAGTTAGACACAGCTCTTCACAGTGCCATGGCCACATATCAAGCTCTACCTAAAAATGCATGATTGCAGTTAAAAATGAGTGAACAAACTGCACCAGGAAACAAAAATACAGACATCACCAGCCTCACAGTCTACGTCATTAAACTGAATTGCTAGACATCAGTCTTGAAGCTATATTGGACTAATTTTAACTAATTTCACCATCTATAAACTAGCCACCATGTAGAATAAGAGGATCATGACAAACTTCAGGAGTCAACTGTCCACAACAGGCTTAAACCAGCCAAGGTACCAGCACAAAAACACACTCAGCAAATTTAAGCGGAATCTTTCTGCATAGAAGTGCCAGTTTAACCGGTTGTGAGAGATGGGTTCAAGCATCTTTTGGACTACCATAGACCCAAGGTAAGTATCTTCTAATTATTGTTGCCGACAAAATCCCATAAAAAATTACAATAGTGAGAATATCGCACATGGTGAAACAAAAAAGTCTAATAGTAAGTACAAGCACGAAGTCCGCTGTGCAGCAGGAGAATCCGAAATACAGTGGGCTACATAACCAATGCAGAAAGTGAAAAAAAGCCACATAGTAAGTACAAGCATTAAATCGACTGTGCTGTGTGAGCCCATCTCATACGAGCAGCACGAGAAGCCGAAAATCAGTACACTGCATAGTTAATGCATTTATTATAAGGCATAATTGGGCTGTGTTAACGTGCCCAAAGTGAAATGCCCTTAAAAAGACATACAGTAAATACAAGCATAAAGTCTGCTGTGCCGTGCCAACCCGCGTTGCAGCATGAGAAGCTCCGCATGATCACTGCATTTATTATTAGGCGTATTAGGGCTAAAAGTATGTGATTACCCGATCACATACAGTGGGGCAAAAAAGTATTTAGTCAGCCACTGATTGTGCAAGTTTTCCTACTTAGAAAGATGAGAGAGGTCTGTAATTTTCATCATAGGTACACTTCAACTGTGAGAGACAAAATGAGAAAAAAAATCCAGGAAATCACATTGTAGGATTTTTAAAGAATTTAACTGTAAATAATTTTTGAAAATAAGTATTTGGTCAATAACAAAAGTTCAACTCAATACTTTGTACCATGACCTTTGTTGGCAATGACAGAGGTCAAATGTTTTCTGTTTCTGTTCTTCACCAGGTTTGACAACACTGTAGCTGGTATTTTGACCCATTTCTCCATGCAGATCTCCTCAAGAGCAGTGATGTTTTGGAGCTGTCGCTGGGCAACACGGACTTTTTACTCCCGCTACAAATTTTCTATGGGGTTGAGGTCTGGAGACTGGCTAGGCCACTCCAGGACCTTAAAATGCTTTTTTAAGGAGCCACTCCTTCGTTGCCCGAGCAGTGTGTTTGGGATCATTGTCATGCTGGAAGACCCAGCTACATTCCATCTTCAATGCTCTCACTGATGGAAGGAGGTTTTGGCTTAAAATTGCATGATACATGGCCCCGTTCATTCTTCCCTTAACATGGATCAGTCGTCCTGTCCCCTTTGCAGAAAAACAGGCCCAGTAGTGTGTTACTGATGGTAGCCTTTGTTACTTTGGTCCCAGCTCTCTGCAGGTCATTCATCAGGTCAATCCGTGTAGTTCTGGGATTTGTTCCTCACCGTTCTCATGATCATTTTGACCCCACGGGATGAGATCTTGCGTGGAGCCCCAGGAACATTATCAATGGTCTTGTATGTCTTACAATTGCTTCCACAGTTGATTTATTCACACCAACCTGCTTGCCTATTGTAGATTCACTATTCCCAGCCTGGTGCAGGTGTACAATTTTCTTCCTGGTGTACTTCGACAGTTCTTTGGTCCTGACCATGGTTGAGCTTGGAGTCTGACTGTTTGAGGCTGTGGACAGGTGTCTTTTATACCGATAACGAGGTCAAACAGGTGCCATTAATACAGGTAACGAGTGGAGGACAGATCAGTTTCTTAAAAGGTCTGTGAGAGCCAGAAATCTGGCTTGTTTGTGGGTGACCAAATACTTATTTTCCACCATGATTTACAATTAAATCCTTTAAAAATCCTTTTTTTCTTCTCATTTTGCCTCTCATAGGTGAAGTGTACCTATGATGAAAATTACAGACCTCTCTCATCTTTCTAAGTAGGAGAACTTGCACAATCAGTGGCTGACTAAATACTTTTTTGCCCCACTGTATGTACAACCATGAAGTCAGCTGTGTTGTGCGAGCGCGTATTGTGATGATGGAAAGCATGCCAGAGTGCGTTAAGGTGAAACCAGTGTAAGCAGGAGCCGGGGGGAAGTGGGGAGGGGGGTCAAACGCACTTCAGCACGATTCAAGGTAACCGGGCTATGTCAAGAATGCATGCTCCCCCGCGCCCTGTGAATCTAAGAGATAAGCTCCAAAGCAGCCATCACAATGCTTCCAGGATAAGTAAGGTCAAAAAATGAAAAGAAACTAGACTTGCCTTTCTTGCATGAAATACAGTGGTGCAGACAAACTGCAGTACAGTCTAAACTTGTTTTCTCACCCACATTTGTTTCATGGCTATTTTTGGCGAGATCTGAATTTGGTGACTTAACTAGTTTAACCTGATGCTGACATAATGTGTTTTACTGAGCAGCCCTCATGATCGTACAATCACATTTACAATGTACATAACCATGTACTAAAAGACTGACGATGAGATTAACGCATCTCAACAAAGCAATAACAACTAACAGCAAGGCATCAGCAGAGTGAGCAGGATGAAGATCTGCGGGTAAGATGAGCTTCCAGCTGAGGAAAGAGCAGGGAAGGCGACCCTCTCAATAGGATTAAAGTGCCACCTTCCAACCGGTTTGAAAACTTAAAAATCGTGTGGCTTAAAGGGGTAGAATTTCATTGCTGGGAAGACATTTGTCGCAGGAATAGCGAGGGCGAGAGCCAAGATAACAGGTCCAAGATAACGAGGTTAGTACCTGGTGAACACATCCATAGACCATCTAACTGAACAGTGATCACACTGATGGCAGATAGCCCAAAGCCACACCCACTAATACAAGCCAACAGCTCATTAACAACTTTAAACATAAGTATTTTTAAAATGATACATTTACTGGATGCCAAATATACATTGCACAGGTCACACCACACCACGATGACATAAATAACAGTGTTTGGTCTATGCATTAAGCAGTTTAGACTGTATTAATTGTGCAGTCAAATGTGTAATAAGAATAAGAAGAATATGTATTTGGCATATCTTGCTTTCAAGCACTGTATAGTAATAATAATAAGGGTTATGGGCATCTCCTTTTACCGGACGCAGGCGCTTTCTGCCACTAGATGGCATTGTTTACTATCCGTGTACTCCCTCAACATAATGGGTAAAAGTCGTGATCTAGGAGAGGGCTGTGATGCATGGATTCTATTCCTTAAATGGAAGGTGGTCTTTTGGACTATTTTTTTAGCATGCAAAGGGACATGATTCATCTCTCTGACCTGTTTTATTCAGTCGACGAATATAAATGGCGTGTCAGCCAGTTTTGTGCAGTAAATGAGGAATCGATGCAGAAGAGTGAGCAGGTTTTACAACAGCAACAGAATAGCAATCGGACAAATCTACAAAATGTCGTGCTTTGGGTGTTCAGCCAGACCTGGTTTAATTATTTCATGTAGCAAGTATTTAGGAGTGTGTTACAGTCAGTATGCATGCCTTGTATAAGTCTTACAAGTGGAAAAATGTTCCAAGGACTTTAAGGACATTCAGATTAGAAAACATCTGCTTTGTACTTTGTGTGTCAAAATAATTAAAGACAATAATTAAAAAATCGTATTCATAAGATAAGACAGTAATCACTTCGTCATCACACCACCTTTAAGGCCATACTCACAAGACTACGGATGCTTTTAATTTTCAGATTTTATCTTTAAGATGTTTACCAGCCATTAGTAGGCAATAAGGGGTGAAAATGTGGATAATTTCGGAGATGGTTTGACTAATCCATTTCACTGTGACGTTAGGAACAATTACTTAAGTATATTTACCAAGGAGCGATGTTCCAGAGCGGGGCACATCAGGAGAACTGCCTCCTCCTGTCTTACTCTTGAACGAAGTGAAGAGGTGTTGGCACAGTTCCTCAGGGATGTCATTCTCTAAGTAGGTGGTCATGAAGAGCTGAAAGCCCTCGTAGTCGATAGGCTACAGAAAACATGCAGATGTGAGAATGAGGAAGATACAAACAGTCCTGAACAGAAAAGACTTCCCTAATACCTCACCTTCATAACTCTTCATGTGATGTGTGTGTTAAATGTAGTAGTGAAATACTATGACTATGTATTGCAATTATTTGCCAAGGACTAGCATTAAGGGGCATGCCAGACGCCCTTTTCCATTAGTCCTTTTCACTTGCATGGCAAAAAGCCGAAATCACAAAACAAATCTTTGTGAAACAGCAAAACAGGTAAAAATAGCAGCACGCTTTATAGAAAGAAGGCATGTACAATTACAAAAAAGATCAGGTGAAAGGAGTTAGCCAACATTTAAAAAAACACAAACACATAGCAGAAACAAAAAAAGCCCTTGCTGTGACCTTCAAACTTCAGAAGACAGTATGACCTGTGCATGACTCTTGACTAGACAAGAATGAGAGTGTTCACACCATATTATGTTCGGGCATGTAGACACATTAAACCACAGAGCATGCAAACCCAGACAACACTAGCTTACTTGGTTGAGAACATCTTGCTTCTGTTTGGCAGTCAGAGCAAATGGGATAAAGGAAGAAAGGGAATTAAGGAGACCTGTGTAAGCTTCTTTGAACTGCTATCAGCTGTTATTTCTGCTAACCTACATGCAGAGCAGTATGTTTTTTTTTTATGTTTAGACAAAATGAATAATTTATTACGGCATATTTCATGGCTATTATATTTCAGTCGTACTTGGTAAACAGCTGTTTGCATAATGCTGACTTGCTATTCTTTGTCCTTGGTGGGGTTGATTCAGTCCATCAAAAAACAGAATAAAAAAATTACAAACACAGGCTTAAGGTACAAAAAATAATGCAAGGGGTTCTGGGATGGCAGAACCTTTGGCAGAGTCCACTGGACCCATCCAATCCAATCAGGGAGACAAGGGTCAGGCCAGAAGCCAAAGAGCAAAGCACCCTGGAAAAAACTGTTTGTCTGACTCACTATGAATGTCTATATTTGACATATATTTGCACATATTGTTATTAATATAGCTGAGATTATTGTGCAGTCTTGCTTATTTATACCAACGTCTTCCTAACGGCATTACACAGTTTGGCATACGTTAGGAGCATTTGTGCGGCAGTGCCAGTCTTTTCCAAGAACATCAAAGGACGTTCAGACACAAGGTTACATCAGCAGTCAAGGTTATATAAAAACTAGTCATATATACACTCAGGTCAGGGGCCAATTTAGTGTTATCAATTAACCTAATGCATGTCTTTGGACTGTGGAAGGAAACCAGAGTACCTGGAGTAAACCCACACGGACATGGGGAGAACATGCAGACTCCACACAAAACAGACCCAGGTTGCTCCACCTTGGGATCAAATCCAAGACTTTCTTGCTGTGAGGTGACCGTGCTACCTACCGGGCCACCATGCCACCCCCCCAGTATATGTTGTGTTTTAGATGCTGGTATGCTAGTAAATCAGCAAGACCAGTCAAGTTCTATGTTCCATAGTGGTCCAAGTTCTGGTTATTGCTAGGCCGGTGATGATTTAGCTGGTGAACTTGGATGGATTTGCTAGTACACTTGGTCATCCAGTATACCAGTGCCCAAAACACAATATATACTGGAGGGTGAGGATACACCTTCCACACTCTGAGCTCCATTAGAAAAGACTGAGGCACAACTGCACCTAACATATGCCAAACTGTATAAAACTGTTAGGAACATGTGGGCGTAATGACATTTACATTTGCATTTACATTTACAGCATTTAGCAGATGCCCTTATCCAGAGCGACTTACAGAAGTGACAACCGAGGCTGCACAATATTCTCAACTACATTAATATAAATATATGCAAATGTATGTAAAGTATAGCTACACATAGTGAGTCAGGCAAGACTTGTGAAATGTATGAAACATACTGGTAGACACTGTCTAAAACATGAATTACTCAGACCACTCGACTAAGTAACGGACAAAAATCCTTCGCATGCAGACAGAAGACCATGCTTTACTTTTCTGACTAACACTGATTCGCTAAGCACAGCTGACATGTAGCCTTTACATATTTTTGTGATCATTTTCCTAATATGAATATTGTGACAGCAACAACAAGCAATGCATCGTGCAGCTCCAGTGCTGAGTCACATCTGTCTCTCAGCCTGAGTAAGCTTGTTAGAGTAAAGGATGCTAAAATTATGGAAGCCATAATAGGAACTTCCTGTTAAGCCTAGCGGTTAAGGTACTGGACTCTGGACCAGAAGTCCAGGGTTCAAATCCCACCTCTGCCAAGCTGCCACTGTTGGGTTCTTGAGCAGGACCCTTAACCCACAATTGCTTGGATTGTAAGACTGCACCAATTGTAAGTCGCTTTGGATAAGGGCGTCTGCTAAATGCTGTAAATGCAAATACAAATCACACATTCTCAAACCTCTATCTGAGACCTACTTGGATACATGACTCTGATACAACATGCCAAAGAGCAGTAAAAGCGTTACAAAATGCAGCTAAACTGTCCATCCCTAAAGCTAAAGCACTGTACTCAAACCCAGGTCACCGTGGTGAACTAGTGAATTGCTGCTTCATCATCAAAGCGCATGTGTACTTCATCCTTCTCCAATATGAGTGTAGTTTTGAATGTACTGTCATGGTATTCAGTTCAATGTTACATAAATACAATCACATTTATTTATTTAAGGTCTATTTCCAATGCTAAGCAGAATTATTTTACCATACTTCTGACACTTTATTTTAACTTTTATTTGACAGGTCTGACTCAAACAAGAAAATATCTGTCTTTACTATGTTGTTCCTAGTTTCTTGTCATGGCATTCGAATAAATGTAATTCATTTTTACTTCAGGTCCATCTGTAAAAACAATTTGTACTGTGTCATACTAAAAAACCTTCATATGAGGGCTATGCCAATCAAGGAAACACACTGCTATACTGTGTACATCTTCATTTTTAGAAATTAGTGCCATTTCTAGTTCCTTGTCCTGGCACTAGATGCGTTTGGAACCTCACAGGCATGCTGACGCTGGTTGCAGACTGGCTGACTTCACTATGTCATTCTGTATTGATTCAGTCAATGCTCTGGGTCACAACCAGTGGCGCCAAACCCAGACAAGAATCATATTTATGTCAAGGTGGAAGAAAGCAAATATACACAATAGTGACAGTCCATTAAGCAAAGTATAATTGTATCTACCTAGTAGCCTTGTTAGATTACAATGATGTATAGGCCTTTGTGATGTCATTGTCAGGGGTAACTAAGTGATAAATTAACTAGAATTCAATCATTTCACTTCATAAACCATAAAGTTGATATACCTGCTCTGGGTTGTACTTGGACAGCACTCCATTTCCATGAAACTCTCCCAAAACGTCTTTCAGCTTCTTAGAGGAATCTGTGAGTAACAAAAGAGGTATTAGGTTAAGTTCTATATTACATGATAGAAACGTGACATCCACGTTAGGGATATTTTGAATATAACTACATATCTATGCATAAATAAATGTAAAAAATATGTTGAGGTGCCAAATTATTAGCTGCACCTACCTACCTACCTAACTACCTACCTACCTACCATAATGACAAACTATTTAGCTGGTTAAACCTTAAGAATTAATATATGTGGATATTGGTGGACACAATTGGTTGTGCAACCCAACTGTCTTGAAGCAAAACTTCAAATGAAGTACGTTCCAGCACCAAATGTTAGCATGCTCATGATTCAAACATGATTCACCAATACAAAAATCATCATGCCATGGAATGTCTATTTCGGGTTGTGCAAAGCAAGATAAACAGTTCCGTTGAACAAACACAACTGTTTTAATGAATTCAAATCTCGGAAACAATTTGGATCATCAGTCATTTTAAGTGCCATACAGTATATGTTGCATTTGTAAACACAGTAGTTAATACTCAGTAGTTAATACCGCAGCTCAGTGGTCCTAGACACTTTCGTCACTGCGAGCTGACCTAGATGGGTCGTTCTTCATATGAGGGCATCAGGTGCAACAGTGTTGCTTGGGTTACTAAACACATTCCACTTACTGTATACAAGACACACTGAATTGTTTGTGCACCTTGAAGATACACAGCTAGCTACTGAGGGTTAATTAAGCTTCGTTCCATGCACAGTGTGTAAATCCTCCATCATCCTAGCCTGACATCACTGATCAGTTTGCAGCCACAGAGCTGTGACACTGAGGCATATAAATAACCAAGAAACACAGCTGCCTCTGATACACTCGTATCAACACCACACCAACTGCAAAGCCAAGTCAGAGTCATCTGTGCTGAGAACGGTCCTGCAACTACTGTCTGGTTGGCGTGAACTTTTTCTTTCAGTATCTGCTATGACATCCTTGTAGAGAAATAACCTGCAATTAAATGTTTCTGGTAAGTGCTGACCAGTCCTGCACACCGGCTTGGAGGAATCTTAGCCCATTCCTGTACAGAACAGCTTCAGCTCTGGGATGTTGGTGGGTTTCCTCCAACAAACTGCTCACTTAAGGTCCTTCCACAATGTTTCTATTGAATTAAGATCATGACGTTGACTTGCACATTCTAAAACAAGAACTCTATTATTCTTTAACCATCTTTGGTAGAACTTTGTGTGCTTAGGGTCATTGTCTTGCCGCATGACCCACTTTCTCTTGAGATTCAGTTCATGCTGGTATAATTCACAATTCATTCTTCTATCAATGATGGGAAGCTGCCCTAGTGCACAGGCCCAACACCACAGATGAAATAAGGTCTCATGCCAAAAAGTAGTGTTTTAAAGTCTCCACACACAACTCTTCACATTTAAACCAAAAGTTTTATTTTTGTGTAATCTATCCATAAAATGTTATTAGAAAAACTTCCATTGGACAGCAATGTTCTTTTTGGAAAGCAGTCTCTTTCTCCTTGCATCCCCTGACATGCACACCACTGTTGTACAGTGTTTCCTTGATTGTGGAGTCATGAACATTAATATTAGTCAATGAGAAAGGCCTTTAGCTGCTTAGAAGTTACCTTGGGTTCCACTGTGACCGCAAAACTATTACATGCCTTGCACTTGGTGTAACCTTGGTTGGAACATTTTCTAGTCTGATTAGGATCAAAAATTATTTTCTGAAGTTCTCAGAAATCTCCTTTGTTTGTGCCATGACACACTTCCACAAATGTGTTGTAAAGGTCAGAATTTGATAGATCATCCTATTGATAGACAACACCTGACTCAAATTTCACCTTCAAATGAACTGCCAATTCTAGAGGTTGACATAATGTTGCCACTCACAAATATGCAATTTTGGATCATTTTCCTTAGTAAATGAATGACCAAGTATAATATTTTTCTGTCATTTTTAACTGGGATCTCTTTATCTAGGACAAATAAAAACTATGACAATGTTTATGTATATTTAATTTGCATATTTATGAAGAAATACAGAAAATTCTAAAGGGTTCACAAATGTTCAAGCTCCATATCTAACTCTCCATGTACTATGCCTTTAATATATACAGTTATTTAAAGAACTGGAAGCCCCTGATATATACGTATATCAAATTCAGGTGCTTCCAGCTCTTTCTGTACAGGGCATGCTGAGCCATTAAGCAGAGATGACTGTTCAGATACAAATGACACCACTGCTTATTAATGCTGAGCAGAGAAAACTAAGTTTGGTGTCCCCCGCTGCAATTAGTTTCTCATGTCTGCTTCTGAGTCATCATCATGTCTATCAGTGTTAATCCTGCTTAGGTTTGATTTGGGTGATTCCCATGTCTCCCACTGACCACACATTTTAATCACACATTTGACATAACTGCTAACAGAGTACTGATCATTGCTGTCCCCAGCCCCCCAACCCTGGAAATGACACATATATTGTTAATGTACAGTGAAATTACTACAAAAACTTACTTTCAATTCTTGTATGGATTTCAAAAAACAGATCAACAGGAAAAGCAAGCCAATGCTACCCCCTAGTCAGATATGCATCCTACAGCAGCCAAGAAAACACAGAGTAGCATTCTGAATTGATATATTTGATTGTACTGTAATAATTAAACAAATATTTATATTGTTTTATATACACGCACACACCTTTGTCTTTATATAATTGTGGGGACTTCCCATTGACAAAACATTACTGTTGCAGTTTGTGTAAAAAGCGATTTTCCTTATGCAGCAGCATGTCCTCACAAGGTAAATACATGGCAGATCTTTCTACTCTTGTGAGTACATTAGTCCTCATAGAGATATATAAACTTGATATAACATATACACACACATACACATGCACAAGACACATACAGACATGTACATGCAATTGCATATGCCTCTTTTTTTGGAGGGATATTACTATTCAGCTGTGTGGGTGAAAGGTTTTCCCCCTCCAAACAGTGGGAGCTGGCTTACTCAGAATGAAACACTATTCTCTAAATACAAAGTCCCAATGAGCAAAAACCAAACCTCACCCCCTCTATTGTTGAAGCAAAAACTAGTCATTCTTGTACATTCAGGTACACCCTCTATTAAAGCAAACTCATTGTTAGTGTGATAGGAAATAATCATTTTCCTCTTCTTGGAGATTGAGTTTGAGATTTATGAGATCACAGTTCCAAGTAAGTGACTCTCTTTGGTGTGAAATCCAACAACTGAAATGAAAGAGCCTAGTGCTATCTAATGAGATCACTAACACCACTGCTAAAGAAATACCATTACACACACCTAAACATGATTATCAAAATATCAAAGCCCACAATATCATAACCTTCCTTAATTTGAGAAAACTCTAAATGCTGAAACACATTCTTATAAAAACATTAGGTCACGTCCTCATGCTAGTCCTTAAATCTAGGTTTTTTAATATAGTGTGAATAAAGCTCCCATTAACAGCTTGCCATGAGCTGACAAAATATTTCACTCAGTAGCACGACTGTGACAAAACCTAGCCCTGCTCACAATCACAAAGAGCATACACTCATCTCTGAAAAGCATGCTCTAGCTGTAATGGAACCGAATGAACCTAACAGGAACAACAGACTATGTTTATTTGTGTTGTGCCTTCCTGTTGACGAAGTGGCATTAATACTGCAGCCAATGCAATAACGATAATGTCCTTTTATGTGTTGTTGTAACTTGGGATAAATGCAAAATTACTACAAGATGCAAAACACAGATGTATCACACATAAAGCACAGATATTAGCACGATTAAAACTGAAAAAAATGTTGATTAATTTAAAACACTGATCATTTAAATGACTCTTCAGTGAGCACTTACATTAACATTAATCACTGTGAGAGAGGCCATTAGCTGCTTAGAAGTTACCTTGTGACCTCAAAGACTATGACATGCCTCGTTCTTGGTGTAACCTTGGTTGAACCCTAATCCAAACTGATTAGCGTCAACAATTGTTTTCTTAGGTCCTCAGAAATCTCCTTTGTTTGTTCCATGATGCACTTCCAACACGTGTTGAGAAGATCAGAATTATCTCATAGATCCCTGTTCTTTAAATGCAATCATCCTATTGTACACCTAAATCTAATTTCACCGTCAAATTAACTACTAATCATAGGTGTGTCTTTTCACCCCTTTTTGGGGTGCTCAAGCACCCCTAAATTGAATCTCAGCACCCCCAAAATAGAAATAAGCCATTTTTCGTTGTTGCTGTTTTCTGTCTACGATAAGCTGACAAAAAAGTTGAAACGATGGAAAGTACATGGTTTAAACATGATATTTTAACATGTGATTGCTTTTCCGCTCAAAGATTCAGTATTCATGGAAGTTTTCTCAGTTTTGTTGCTGCCTTTCCAGTCACAGTGTTTTCCCTACCAAAAAAGTTAGATGTTCTTCACAAGTGTGGAAATGACAACCCAAAATTATGTTAAAATGTACAGTTTCTTTGAGGAGCCAGCTTCACTGGCTGCTTAGCACCCCTAAAACTCTGATCCTAGACTCCCCCTCGTTCCGAATTCTAGAGGTTCAGAAATTGTTGCCACTCACAAATATGTAATATTGGATCATTTTCCTCAATAAATGAATGGCAAAGTATAATAGTTCTCTCTCATTTGTTTACTTGGGTTCTCTTTTAGGATTTGTGTCAAAATCCGACGATGTTTATGACGATTACGACGATTCTGGTCCGTAGTCCAGTACCTTAAACGCTAGGCTACTACAGTGTTCCAGCTAAACTAAAAGCTGTCATCACAGCAAACAGGGAACATACAGAATTCATTCATTCATTCAGTTTTGGCGGCATAGGGCGCAGGGCAGGAATAACCCTAAACGGGCACCAATCCATTGTAGGGCACACACAGTCACACACACACTCGGGTACTTTAGAGATACCAATTAACCTAACATGCATGTCTTTGGACTGTGGGATGAAACCGGAATACCTGGAGTAAACCCAAGCAGACACAGGATTGAACCCAGGACCTTTCACTGTGAGGTGACAGTTCTACCCACCGAGCCACCGTGCTGGCCCACATACAGAACTTTTCAGTCAAATTGTTGGGTTGATTAAATTATTTATAATGAAAAACACTGTATTAAATTTGAGGAAAAAAACACAAATGAAGCATTTTCATTAGTGATCTCAGACCTCCAGCTCCCACTGTATATTTGGCAGTAGTGCTACACACAGGAATCACCCAACTACATGTGACATCTACATTTCGACTTTATAGTTTATTCAAGTAAAAATACAAAACATATGTAGGGAATCCCTGGTTTGGCATGCAACAGATGCAGCTTTGTGACATGAGGAAGTCTGAGACTCTGAAAACATCTTGGTGAAACAGAAACTCATAACCACAGAACCAGAATGGGACCCAGCGGTGAGACTCCTCCCCATGCCAACAGCACCTCGAAAGCTGGGACCCAAAAACTAAACACCAAAATCTCTATGCTGTAAATATTACTGAGAGTTTGAAATAGCACCTTGTCATCTGTTTGTACTTTATGAAGACAGACCAGTTTACATTTACAGCATTTAGCAGATGCCCTTATCCAGAGCGACTTACAACTGATACAATCTTACAATCCAAGCAATTGTGTGTTAAGGGTCTTGCTCAAGGACCCAACAGTGGCAGCTTGACTGAGGTGGGATTTGAACCCTGGACCGTCTGGTCCAGAGTCTAGTACCTTAACCACTAGGCTACCACAGTCTTTTAAATAATATAAAATATAACAGAAACAACTTACACAATAGAACAAAATGTAACTTTACAAAAGCATTTTTCAACTACTATCCAATTATTTTGTTTCAGTCAAGTCAGCTATTAAATGGTGTCAGAAGTCTTGAGGAAAAGGAAAAGAAGTAAGTGCCACTGATTATATTCTCCAAAAGACACACAGTAACACAACCCTTGTTCTTGCAGAGGTATCACAAAGGTTTTAAATGTTTACTAATTGGAAGGCTTTAGGCAGAACCAAAAGATTTGTTGTGAAATTATTAATAAGCACCTACCAGCTCCCATAGACCATCTGATCATTTGCAATCAGCTTTGGTGGGGTTAAATGCCATGATGCATCTAGAGGAAAACATCATGCTTTCCTATATACAGCAAAATGTAGCATATATTTTTAATTATGAGACAAGAATCTCATTATATATATGAGATTATATAATTAGAGATACATATTTCTAATACACAGTGGTACCTCGGTTCTCGACCACCTCAGAACTCGTTGAATTTGGTTCTTGCAGTGAAAGGAAAACAACTGAACTGAATTGTCCAGAACAGAGGCTGCAATTAGCTTAGCAACTATGCTAGCGCCCTGAGATCACCAATAGAGTAAGTGTTTTGCTTTTAATTTTCACTTTCAATCCATTACTCATGAAATTATATGAGATTTTTCAGCACTTTATTATAACACACTGCCTGGCCAAAAAAAGGTCACACACACTAATATTTCATGAACCGGCTTTAGCTTTGGATTTCCCACATATAAATCTGTAGGACTTACACATTTCATAACATGGACCCAGGTCTTCTATACAGAACAATAGAAAACTTGCAAGATTGTATATAATCTAAATCAACAAAGCAAGTTAGCAGTTACTGATAGTCAGAAAGAACACAGTGTGGATGATTTGTTACTTACATTCGCTGTACTTTTGGAGTTGAGAGAATTCACCTGGGCTCAGACACACCCAGCTACAGTCACCCATCTCGTTGGCAGGAGTGTGTGTGGTGTGAAGGGGTGTATGAAGACACTAATTAGCCTTGGTTGAGATAGGAAACGGAGGCGTGTAGGTCTGGCGTCATCCCAGCTCCTTCAGTGACCAGATGGCAAAAGGGTGGCTGTGGAGTGAGGAGGTCCACGTATGGAGTTGAGAGGACAATGGTGCAGAGTCAAGGTGAAACTGGCCAGATAAGACAGAAAGAGAGATTTACACAGGACCTGCAAAAGAAAGAGAATTAAAAATACTGTCAGAAGAAGTTCATAACTGTATTATGGAGAACAACTGTCTAAGAACAAGTATACTGTACACAGATGCCAACTCTGTCATTGTGGCATATCTGGTTAAGATTGGAAAAATGTCATCATGGTTAATTTGCTTATTGAAAATGTGAGAGAAATGTAACATTTAAATGAATGTAAATGTATTCTAAGAAAAAAAAAACATACCAAAAATAATAATAAATAATGCTATATTAATAACAAAGCCATGTCAGTTACAGAGACTGATGTGTGTTCTATGTACAGCCTCTCTTTGCCAAAAAAAATCCTTGAATGTAAAATAAGAGCAAGCAATCTGAAACACTAGTCAGTTCAAAAATCTCTCCAGACTTTCCAAGGTTCAGCATGATTTCTTGTGAAATATCCTCTTGCTTGAAAGTTCTAAATAGTGTTTAAGACTGGGGTTGGGATGGTCATGTCAAAAGCTTTACTCTGTGGCCACTGACCCATTTCTGAGTTACATGCATCTTTTCAACCATATTTCTACCGTGCTTGTGGAAGACCCAGATATAACCCAGATGTAGCTTCCTGGCAGAGGAAACCAGATTTTCATCATTTTCAGATTTGTTGTTATTTCATTATGCCAAGGTGGCTTGAGAAAAACAGCTCTACAATGGTGCTTGAAAGTTTTGAACCCTTTAGAATTTTCTATATTTCTGCATAAATATGATCTAAAACATCATCATATTTTCACACAAGTCCTGAAAGTAGATAAGGAGAACAAAGTTAAACAAATGAGACAAAAACATTATATGTGGTCATTTATTTATTGAGGAAAATGATCCAATATTACATATTAGTGAGTGGCAAAAGTATATGGACATTTGCTTTCAGTATCTGGTGTGACCCCCCTATGCAGCAATAACTGCAACTAAATGTCTCCTGTAACTGTTGATCGGTCCTGCTCACCGGCTTGGAGGAATTTTAGCCCATTCCTCTGTACAGAACAGCTTCAGCTCTGGGGGTTGGTGGGTTTCCTCACATTAACTGCTCACTTCAGGTCCTTCCACGGCATTCGATGAGATTAAGGTCAGGACTTTGACTTGGCCATTCCAAAACATTAACTTTATTCTTCTTTAACCATTCTTTGGTTTGTGACTTGTATACTTAGGGTCGTTGCCTTGCTGCATGACCCACCTTCCCTTGAGATTCAGTTCATGGACAGATGTCCTGATATTTTCCTTTAGAATTCTCTGATATCATTCAGAATTCATTGTTCCATCAATGATGGCAAGCTGTCCTGACCCAGATGCAGCAAAACAGGGCCAAACCATGATACTACCACCACCATGTTTCACAGATGGGATAAGGTTCTTATGCTGGAATGCAGTGATTTTTTTTCTCCAAATATAAGGCTTTTCTTTTAAACCAAAAGGTTATATTTTGGTCTCATCTGGCCACAAGACATTCCTTCAATAGCCTTCTGGCTTGTCCACGTGATCTTTAACAAACTGCAGACGAGCAGCAATGTTCTTTTGGAGAGCAGTGGCTTTCTCCTTGCAACCCTGCCATGCACAACATTGTTGTTCAGTGTTCTTCTGATGGTGGACTCATTAACATTAACATTAGCCAATGTGAGGGAGTCCATCAGTTATGTAGAAGTTACCCTGGGGTCCTTTGTGACCTCGGCAACTATTACACGCCTTGCTCTTGGAGTGATCTTTGTTGGTCGACCACTGCTGGGAGGGAAACAATGGTCTTGAATTTCTTCCATTACACAATCTGACTGATTGTGGATTTGTGGAGTCCAAACTCTTTAGAGATGGTTTTGTAACCTTTTCCAGTCTGATGAGCATCAACAATTCTTTTTATGAGGTCCTCAGAAATCTCCTTTGTATGTGCCATGATACACTTCCACAAACGTGTGTTGCGAAGAGCAGACATTGATAGATCCCTGTTCTTTAAATAAAACAGGTTTTATAAACTCACACCTGATTGTAATCCCAATGATGAAAACACTGTAATTTCACATTCAAATTAACTGCTAATCCTAGAGCTTCACATACTTTTGTCACTCACTAATATGTAATATTGGATCATTTTCCTCAACAAATAAATTGACAAGTACACTACTTTTGCCTCATTTGTTTAACTGGATTTTGTTTATCTACTTTTAGGACTTGGGTGAAAATATGATGATGTTTTAGGTCATATTCATGCAGAAATATAAAAAATTCTAAAGGGTTCCCAAACTTTCAAGCACCACTGTATATCATAACAGATTTTCCACCATAATTAATATTTGGGTATTAGGGCTATCATGATCATGAAAATTTTAGCTGACGATACAATTTTTAATACAGATAATCGTGCTTAACGATTTCATTATTTGTTTTTACACCCCCACTATTTAAGTAGGCCTGTATGCTTAATAACAATAATAATATATTATATAATATCATAATAGTATATTATGATAAACATCAATTTATGTAACAATACATTTATACAGTTATATAAATAAGTTAATATAAATATAAGTTATATAAGTTATATAAATAAATAAAATTTGTATGGCCATAAGCTCGAAAACAATAGTAGGCCTGTCACATTCATGGAAGTTTAGCTGACGACTAGTTGTCATATAAATAATTGTGAATAACGATTTAACTGTCTGTTCATTATAACCCACTGCATGTGCATGCACCCATAAACTCACACTAATGCTTACAAATACACAAAAACAAAAATGAAAAGCATGACCAAAGTGAAAATATCAGCAAAAAACTAATTCTGCTAACATACATGCCAAAAAAGTAGAATTAACTACACATCTAATAAATACACCCACACCGCTCAGCTCTGCCCTCTAGACATGTTACAGCACATTGCATATGTTACAGCAAGTTAGAAGTTCCAACATTTTGTTTTCGTTAACCCCATTATGTCTCAATGAATGTATTTACAGCTTTCTTTTATTTAAAGTTAGTTGCCTCAACCCAGTACACCCAATTCACATTCTGCAGAAATCTACCAACTGTGGAAAATTACTGTAGCCTTACATAACTGCAACAATTTCATTTAAATGTGATTATCTTAAATAATTGCAGAAGATGATTATGTACTAACTGTGACAGCCCTAGCTGGTATTAGTTATTTTCTGTAAAACCACCATTAATTTTACACCAAACCCACATTAACTGTTTAGTAACGTATACTCTTTCTAAACAAAACCCATTTCAATAAAAGTTCCAGTAGCATCCTGAAAACCTCAGCTTGGAGTTGACAGAATGAAGAGGCCATCTTTCCATACAGGTTATTTTCATGGCCATTGTGTCTAATTACAAACGTGACCATAAAATGCTACTTAATCTTTGCATCTTCTTCAAATCTCTAATTGTGATCTTTGGAGAAGTTTTGCCTCACCATCAGCTGCAAAAAGGCAGATTTATTGCAGATCAGGTTGTTTTACTTTCTGACAATAAATGTATTTATTACATGACAGATTTCTAATATTTTAAATGTGACATTAAGGCGAATTAACCACAAATATATTTTTACAAAACCTTAGCCTATCTCCAACGATATATTATAAAAAATAAAAAAAAGTCCTACAGGGGTTTATAAATAAAGTTCTAATACATAAATTCTTTTCTTCTGAGGACTACCTTTTTATAAGAAAAATGACTGGGTGTTTGGGTATCACTAATGCAGTCATCTAGATCTGACCTTGCATAGATCGTGCTTTAAAGCATATGCAATAACCAGGACTATTTTACTGTATTACTGTATTACAACGTTCAAAACTACTTAGGCTATGTGAATAGGAAAAAAATACTTTAACAGTATTTTAAGAAGGCATTCATGCTGCATTTTACCAGAATCCATTTTTCATTGTTAATCTCATATCCTGGAGTTCACTATTTTCAGCTGATCCAAATAATCTGACATAGCTGTGGCCTTCCATAGTGCTAAAGTTAAAAAGGCCAGTCAGTATCTGGATCACATGAGTCTGGTTTGCCTCTGTGCTCAGTGTGCAACACTAATCAATGCATCTCTCTTTGTTTGAGAACAGAGCGAGGCATAGCACAGTGAAAAATCAACAGCAGTTTACTAGCACTGGCATGGGAACAGGGGACCAATGATCAAAGCCCATAAAGCCTATATGAAGAGACAGAGCAAGAGGATCCAGAATGATGAAGAGGCAGAGAGAAAAAGAAATGAAAAATGTTCGACATCAAGGCAGCTATTAGTTAGAGCATGCCAGAAAATGTAATTCCCTGTATTTATGTGATGTGGGATACTAAAAGACTCCAAGGTACTTTGACACAACCTGAAATCTGACAGATTAAGACAATACACAATGTTTACATTGGCCTAGCAATATTGCATACTAATTGCATAATTTGAAATAATTAATTACTCAACTCTTAGCCCTGAGCAGTTAGCAAAAGGAAAACTGAAACCACAGTTCCAATATTCCAGAGTTCCAATGTACTATACATATACAGGCAGTCCTGGGTTCAATCCCAGGGTGGAGCGGCTTGGGTCCATTCTGAGTGGAGTCTGCACTCCCCCCCCCCGTGTCTGTGTGGGTTTACTCTGGGTACTCCAGTTTCCTCCCACAGGTAGGTTAACCGATTACGCTACATTGACTTGAGTGTATATATATATATATACACTCAAGTCAATGTATACTGTATACTATATATATACAGTGTATATATATATATGTATATATATATATATATATATATATATACATATATATATATACATATATAGTGCTCAAAAAATAAAGGGAACACTTAAAAAACAATATAACTCCAAGTGTTCCCTTTATTTTTTTTAGCAGTATATATATATACACACTGAAGTCAATGTAGCGTAATTGGTTATACAATTTATATGTATGTATATATATATATTGTTGTAACCTTGTGTGTGTGTCTCTGAAATGGCCACTGATGCTATAGACAGTAAATATACAGGTAGTCCTCGGGTTACGACGGTCTCAAGTTACGACGTTTCGTGGTTACGACACATCTCCCATTTACTGTATAAAGCCTTGTTTCGCACTTAAGTGGTTTTGCGTCGTAAACGTCATAACGCGAACTTCGTGTTTGGTGTGGCGGCAGAAGAATACACGGTTACGCGGCTCGTTTTTTGATAATTACTGTGTTAGGATAGGTGTTAGGATAGGATAAATGCTTACAGTATGTTATTTACGTACAGTATGTACGTATGTTCCGACTTACACCGAAAATCGGTTTACAACGCCACCTAGGAACGGATCTGCATCGTAAGTCGAGGACTTACTGTATTACTTACTAGGAGTGTAACAATGCAACCTGACACAATATATCACAATTCAAAAATGGGGCTATGCATCATCGACTTGGATTATGCATTATTGTTTATTATGCCATCTAATAAAATTGCATTTTTTGAACACCAATCATGCATCATGTTCACAAGACATGTATACCATTCTCAGTAAGACTCCTTCTAACTTATTTTAATTGCAGGGGACTAAAGATTCTTTTTGTTTAAATTTTTATACAAGAAAAATATGCATTAATTAGAATTTTTATTCTTCAGAAAGAAAAAAGGAAAGAGACACAGCGGTCCTGGCAGACAGACACCTCCCTAATACAGACGTATCTTTTGCACTAACCACGGTCGTGTATTTGAAGCATAAAATTCATTAGCAGAAACAATCTAATCTATTCTTGGAGTTTTGGAACCGGTTCCGATTGGAACCAGATTTCTATACCCAATCCTAACTGTGAGCATAAGTTATTTATTTATTATTAAAGAAAGTGAAGAGCAATACAATATTCTGTTATTTTTGCTTCTATTAATTTAACTTTTTGAAGTAGCTAACTCTTTTATGTGGCGTACGATTAAAAAACATGTTCTACTGTTCCTTATACATGACATTATGCATAGGATGACTCTTCATTATACCGTATTTTTCGGACCATAAGGCGCACTTAAAATCCTTTAATTTTCTCAAAAATCGACAGTGCGCCTTAAAATGCGGTGCGCCTAATGTATGAATTAATTCTGGTTGTGCTTTCTGACCTAGAACCGATTGTAGATGGTACACGGCGCTCATAAATCTGTCAAAATCTTTTAGCACTGCCTTGGTAAGTTACGAAGCTTACGGCCACCGTAGTGCGCAGGATAACAGAGTATTACGGTATGTGCTTCAGCATTAGGGTATGTGCATTCATTCATTCATTTTTGAAGCGGATTTCAAACTCAACGCTATCAGTCACGCAGTACAACATGGACATAGAGCCGCTGCGAGAGAATTCAACATTAACGGATCAATGGTACGGAAGTGGAGGAAGCAAGAAGACGCCCTGCGCCAGGTAAAGACCAAACTGAGCTTCCGACGGAACTTAAGAGTTTTGTGTCATTTAATGCGCCTTATAACCCGGTGCGCTTTATGTATGAAAATATACCCGTTAGCAGTCGATCACTGATATTGCGCCTTATAACCCGATGCACTTTATAGCCCGGAAAATACGGTAATTAAAGTTTGATTGTGTCCATGATATCCAATACAGTCTCATACCTGCTGTTTCTTTCCTTCTCCTTCCCACACTGTCTTTGATTAATCTTGTTTTTTAATGTTATGTAAATGTATTTCTCTCTTTTCTCTATCCATGGTGTCCTGTCTGATTTTAAGAGTTTAATCTTTTTTTCTGCTTCTGACTAGCTTAATGGAACTCTTTCATCCATGATGTACATTTTGAGGACTTGCTTTAGTAAGATGTCGGCATTTCGTTGCATTCTAGTCCTACATGAGCGGGTAACTAAAGGAATGTGACCGATACTCCTTTGTGCTGTATTCTGTGAAGGTTGTGAAGGATTTCATACATTATGTCCTTTATAGACTCTGGCTGACTGAGATTTTGACTTATGGGGTCTACTGATGCTACCGTCTGCAAATCATCAACTGAATTATCAGCAAAACAGTCACTGAAAAAAGCTGCAATACGGCTCTGGACCATAAGATAAGAACTTTTAAATTAACTCCACTAAATCACATTTCTGATTAAATACAGCACTACAAAACACAACTGACCTCCAATAACCGAGAAAAGCATAAAAGGTAAGGCAATTTTCATAAAATAAACATTAAAAACCAAGACCTCCTCTTCCATTCACATCACAGCAGATGTGAAACTGCAGACAACATACTCCATGAACCAACAGTACTCAGGTCCTTTGATTCACTTTGAGGCCTGCTGTTGCCATGTTTGGTAAGCTGATCCACAAACAGTGCTCTTAATTCATTATTACTCATTATTACAATACAAGGAACATGGTTTCAAACTTAATTAAATTACTTACATAATTAAATGAAACCATGTGTTATGCACGGTGTGTCAGTGAAAACTGACCATTGTAAGACAATAGATACATTTTGCTCAATGGACATCATTTGAGTAATAGAACTTTCTCTTAACAGAAGTGATGATAGCATGTTACTGGTTGTTGTTGATGAGTGTATAGTGTATATAACCCAGTGACTGGAAGGTGGTAACATCTACAACGAGTACAACTGTTAGTCTGCTGTGTTGACCATTCACACCCAACATCCCATCCCCACCAAATTGGTATTCCCTGTATGCTCATGTGAAGCCTCGGGTATCTGTAAGTGCTTGAGCAGCTTGTTTGTTTACTTCATGAAACATTTCTCAGCGCCTTTAAATGGTAGAAAGATTAAGCCCTGTACTCATCAGATCTTCTGGTTCAATATGAAAAATAAGTAAAACTATTTTAAATGTTCAGTTTGTTTAGTTAATAAAATTGTCAATTTGGCCACATTTGAAGAGCACAACCTTTCTATAAGCAGAACTGAGCAAGTGAGTGGCAATGACTATGCACCCCATCTCTTTGGGTGCAGTTAAAACGTTTACTGTGTCTTTTAGCAGGGTTAATTGATTTTAAAGAGTACTAATTTACATATGTCCTCAAAATCATATTTACATATATGAAAAAAATAGATTTTAATCTCTAAACAATGCCTATGGTGTTAAGTAACATGTAAACGACTAGATATGTTGTTGTATTAACAAAGAATGCTTCAAGGCCAGTTGATATATGAGTCTATTGAAGAAAATGGAATAAACACTTGACACTATAGGTAACTGTTCTACAGTTTGCAGACATCGCCAGCCACTCTGGATTATGGTCTAAATACATGTTACCTTTCTGTAGACTCCTATGGTCATGCATAACTGTGACACTGTCCATAAGCATCTGTAATTTTTCCACAACATTAGATTACCTTGTTTTATATTCATTAGACAGGCCCCCCAAAAAAGCAGCCACCCACAACTGAAACATAACAGTTAATCTTTCAGAGATGTATCCTGATTCATTTAGATTGTATGATTACTGGTGCTTAAAAGTGTATAATTAAAAGATTAAATTACAAAAGATCTGATAAAGATATCTGATGGTCTGGAAATGACAACTTCTAATTAATTGGAACAATATATTATGACTACGGAGACGACAATTTACTTATAACTATGTTAAGAGAATAGCTTTTAGACAAACAGTTAGTTTGTCATATATGAAATGCATAATGTCTAGTGCTATGTCTACATAAACAAAATTGGTGTAATTTGGTTCAATCCAATATTACAGGTCACTTATTTTCCTTTCTTCTTGAACTTCCACCACTGAGAGTCTAAAATATCTGTTGTTCCTATGGGATACCCACAACTCACAAACAGATGGAAAACTCTTGACTGCTTAAAATTAAAGTTTCTGAAAGTCTTGTCAAATGTGACCTCATATTCACTAATGTTTTTTTATTTTTGACAGACTGGCATCAAATACGTACATATAGAATCAGTGGCTATGTTTATATGTTTATCAATCTGTATTATACTGCATCATCATTCCAGTTGCAGATTCTGACCAAACTGTTTCTGTTACTGAGCTCATACTCTGACAAAACTTTCAATTTACATGCACATTAAAAGCAATCTGATCCAAAACTATGCGCATGCATTGAACACCATTTAGCATTAACTAAAGCGTCACTACAGCAACAAGAAGTACAGGTTGTAACTACGAGCTAGTCTTGTCAATTTGTAACTAGGAGCTAGCAATGGTTCGGCATGTGTGTTTTTAAATGTCACATTGTGGCGGGCTCAGCAGATTGTACTTTGATTGTACATATTAAAGAAAAGAGTTCACGTCCTACATCATTCTAAAAATACACTCACCGGCCACTACACTTTGCTAGTACCAGGTTGGACCCATTTTGCCGTCAGAACTGCCTCAATTCTTCATGGCATACATTCAACAAGGGCCTCAAACATTGCTCAGTGACTTCATATTGACGTGACAGCATCACCAAGTTGCTGCAGATTTGTCAGCTGCACATCTATGATGCAAATCTTCAATTGCACCACATCCCAAATGTGCTCTATTGGTTAAAATCTGGTGACTGTGGGGCCATTTGAGTACAAATGTCTAATGTCAAATAACGAGTTTGAGGTGATTTGAGCTTTGTGACACTGAGGCATATAGAAAACTGGTTGGAACACTGGTTCTATCAGCTGTTCTATCAGATGCCACTGCACTTCATGAACAATGAAAATAGCTGTGTTTGTTAATCCTTTTGTTTCAAATGCTGTAGATCACTGGTACATACAGTATATACTATATGTAACACTGTGCAAATATACTGGAACAAAACACTATACAGAAATTACACGGAAATTATGAAACATATCTGAATTCAGAAAAATATAAATGGCTGTTTTCATACATCGGACAAAATCTTTCTTAATCTGTGTAATCAGAAGGTTGAGAGTTTAAAACCAGCTCTGCCAAGCTGCCACTATTTGTTCTTTTAATCGAGACCCTCAGTTGTGAACTACACAGCTCAATTTTAAGTTACTCTGATGTGCCTGGTAAATGCTGTAAATGTATGTGGCAAAACTAAAAATGTCACCTAATTTATAAATGAATAACTGTATTTTACAGTTATTGGAATTCTGAGCTAAAACTGAGTGAAGTATTGGGTAAAAATATTCACCTACAACTATTTTTTTCCAGTAAGCTGTAATGGCATTCCAGTATGTCTGTAATGGAATGGCCTGTCCAACAACCCCACTTTAACCCAGCAACATTCTTTGGAAGGATTGAAAAGCTGAAAGTGGCAGGTATTCATTCAGCTCCACAAACCTTTTCTTTGTGTAATGCCTGAAAATCTATCCTTTTAAATAAAAAACATTTTTTTTCTTTGAATATATACACTAAATCTATAAAGTAGCATCACACATATTGACAGTGACGCATCAGATTTTACTCAAGTAATAAAAGTAGAAAAAAAGATCTCAGTTCAAGAAATTAGAAAAATGTATTTATTGAGGAAAATGACCCAATATTATATATCACAGACTGGCAAAATAATGCAAAACTTTGCATTCAGTGACTGGCATGAGCCCTTGTGCAGCAATAATTGCAACTCAACGATTCCTGTAACTGTTGGTCAGTCTTGCACATCAGTTTGGAGGACTTTTAGTCTATTCCTACAGACAGAACAGCTTCAACTTTCAGCTGTAACATTCTTGTTGAATTACAGTCATGATTTTGACTTGGCCATTCTAAAACAATAGCTTTATTATTCTTTAACCATTCTTTGGTAGAATGATTTGTCTGCTTAGGGTCACTGTCTTCCTGCATGATCCATGTTCTCTTGCCATTCAGTTTACAGACAAATATCATGGCAGTTCCCTTTAGAATTTGCTAGAATAATTCATAATTCATTGTTGCTGGAATAAAGGCAAGCTGGCCCAGATGCAGCAAAACAGGCTCAAAGTCCGATACTACCGCCATGTTTCACATATAAGGTTCCTGTTCTGGCATGCCATGTTTTTCTTTCTCCAGACATAACACTTCTCATTTAAACCAAAATGTAGAGCAGCACCTATTGCAATTTCCTTGTCCGATTATGATTGCCGATTTTTTAAACATATGATCGGCCAATTCCAATTTTGGCAAATTCCAATTTCTTTCTGTCTAATAATTATAAATGACAGTATACAGAATTTATGTTCAACTGTTCTTTTAATGGAAACTTCATCATCGTTACATAAAGACAGCAGAGGCTGCTGGCTTGTGCCTGGCTCTACGCTAATGCTAGCTTTAGCTTTAACTAGGGTTGGGTGATATGGACTAAAATTAATTAATTTAATTAATTAACACACAGACACACACACACACAGACACACACACACACACACACACACACACACACACACACACACACACACACACACACACACACACACACACACACACACACACACATCCAATAGACCTGATAGTTTATGAAACTAACTTTCAAGTTCAGAAGTGGTAGCTATAAACCTAAATGTTTCAAATTGTTTAACTTGTGGTCAAGCGTATATTAACCTTGTCCGTGGTTCATACCGTAAACAAAGATTTTACTGAGCATTAGTCTAGTAATGTGTTTTTTTTTTCTTATTTCAAATCAATTAATTCAGTATCGCACTTAGCAGTTGCCAAATAAAGCCTGTGACAAAAACAGTGCATTCTCAGCCACTTGTTCAGTTACATCACATTGACAATATTGGCCCCGTTGTCAGCCAAGCGGCCGGACTCTCTCACTTTAGTATACATTTTGGACAGTGCTCTTGCAAAGTATGTTCGACTATCTTGGGTCAAGAGTTTTTAGCAGCTGTCTAAAGTTCTCTTGTTGCACAGCTGAGACAGAGAAAATGTCATTAGCTATAGGATAGGGCATTGCTTTAGTAATGCTGCTTCACGTTTTCCTTCATTAGGCTCAGCACAGCTTTATGAGGTTTGTAACTGTTTCGGGTCAGGAACCTGAAAAGGATTCATGATCTGAGTGGCAGCGCGCAGTTTAGCACGCTTCATATTGTGCTTTGTAGCACTTTGTAAATGGTGGAGGAGATTAGTCGTGATCGAACCTATGTTCATAACTTGTTTTCCACATTCTGTACAAAATACATTTGCCTATTACTTATCTGACACTTTGAATCCAAAACATCTTCAAATTACTGAGCTACTGTTTTCTATCCAGCAACTCTTCTGAAGCTTGCCTCGTGTCTGTGTTCCTCTGTTTCATCGGAGCAAGCAGGGCTTATAAGTGAGGGAGTGGGGAGGGGCGTTACAGGAGCTGCGCCCCAATCCAGTGGCAGCATCCTTCGAAGGAAGCAGTCTACGAAGACATATGCACAGCTATGACGCAATAGGTCTTCAAATGCAGCCTCCGAAGGATGCAGCCCCTGAATTCACCCTCACCCAGGGTGAAATGTGCAGGGCGAGGAGAATAGGCGAACTGGAATCGCTGTGAGTATAATACTAATGCAACTTAAACTACATTGATATAAATGTTACTGTCTCATCACATATCTCATACAGAAATATATCGATATATCTTAAAAACTCGATATATCGCCCAGCCCTAGCTTTAACCTCTTTGCCGTTGTTAGGTTTGTCAAATTCCACATATTCAGCAGGGTGATGCTGGTTTTAAATGTGTTATCAAATTTGTTGTTCTGTGCTTTTTCAGTGTTGTTCCTCCATGGCTTACTTTTGCTATGCATTGAATACAGCACACTCTGAAGAGCTTCCACGCTGAAGACATGGTTGAGTTCAAAATAAACAGAAAGACACTATTTAGTTGACTAAGTAGCACTCTGACTAAGTAACACAACTGAAATCTAACACTTCCTCATCATGAACATGCATCAGCAGCAGTCTCATAAACAAACTGGTGAGAGGCTGACCCATGTTTAAAGCTCCGTACTCAAATGAACCAAATTCTGAATTAAAGTTCGAAAAATCACGTGTGGTTGTGTTTGTCCTGTTGTCGTCGTTGTGCTCTGCAAAAATGAAAATGTGACCGACACGGAACTGCTCATATGAGACTGATTAGCCAATCACCAGTTTGGTTGATCACGCTGAAAACCATCCGATTCCGGTCACCAGCCGTACGATATGTTCATTTCTAGCAAAAAGTACTTCTGGTATCACTCGTTCACAAAACGTTTTCCCAACAGCCTTCTGGTTTGTCAACCTGATCATTAGTAAACTGCTGATGAACAGCAACGTTCTTTGTGGAAACCAGAGACTTTCTCCTCGCAACTCTCCTGATGGTGGACTAATGAACTTTAACATAAGACAATGTGAGAGAAGAATTTAGTTACTTAGAAGCTACACAGGGTTCCTTTGTGACCTCACAGATTATTACACGCCTTGCTCTTGGAATGATCTTTGTTGACTGACCACTCCTGGGAAGGGTAACGGGGGACTTGAAGTTTGCTCCATTTGTACACAATCTGCCTGAATGTGGATTGGTGTAGTCCAAGCACTTTAAAGATGGTTTAGTAATCTTTCCCAACCTTCTTACCCAGCATCAAAGCCTTTTCAGTTGAGGTCCTCAGAACCCCCTTTACTTGTTTCATTATATGCTTCCAAAAATGTGTTGCGAATATCAGCCTTTAAAAGATCACTGTTCTTTAAATACAGCAAGGTGCCACTCACACCTGATTGTCATCCCACTGACCGAAAAACCTGTAGCTGACTCTAATTTCACCTTCAAATGAACTGCATCATTTTCCTTAAGCAATAAATAACTAAGTATAATATGTGTGTCTCATTTGTTCAACTGGCCTCTCTACTTCTAAGTCATGTTTATGCAGAAAAAAAGAAAATTCTAAAGGGTTCACAAACTTTCAAGCACCACTGTACACAGACATAGACAAAAAAATCTGTTTCATTTTTCATATCGCATTACTCCAAACTATTTGTATTTGAAACATGTAAAAAAACAACACGAAAACACCAGCTGTCTCCATACAACTCAGTAAAACTCCCAATGAAACAAACCTACACTGTAACCAAAGAATTAGATGTGCAATATAAAGAGCATTTCAGAAGTACACAACCAAGCAAGCCGTCCTTAACTATCAGAATCAGCTCTGTTGACAGTGAACGTTCTTTCCATCAGCAATTTTCCTATTCTTAATTTCCTTTTCTTTGTTTCCAATGGAAAATGAATGGTATTGTTTTTGCTGCTCTTATAACGGTTTCCTCCTCTGCCTTTATTGTCTTTTACAAAAAACTGATACACAAGTCCATTTTTGTTCCAATGACATATGAGTTTTCCAATATACTGCAATCATAATACTCATAATACTCTGTTTATAGATTTTCCAACATCCTGAGCCGGAAATATCACAGACTGTAACCAGATTAGCATATTTCCCGTCTGCTGTCTACTGCTCATTAAAGGTTAATATTGCTCAATACTTTTAGACAGATGTCAACGTGAACTCTGGCACATTTAGCAGCTTCAGTACTGACAAACACAAAAACATTTCGAGTGAATAGCTTTAAAAAATAAAATGTGGAAAAGACCTCTGACATAAAGCAAACTGGTGACCTTTTGTATGAAGATACCAAATGTATATCTTGCTTAGGACAAGTTAGTAATTAAGCAGAAGACATTGAATACAAGACTTTTTCTGCCATGGACCTGCAGATATGTTGAATTTTAGCAAAATTAATTTAAGTATATGGGTCAATTAGTGTTTACACAAACATAGTGTTTGTTTCCATGATTCCCCCTTGTATGCAACCCCTTCTTTATTTCAATGCATATTTCTTTCCAAAGTCCAAAATGTGTGACGACTGTGATTATGTCTACATAATAGTGAATTATGAAAGTGATGTATTCTTCCCTTTAACCCATAGGTTGGTGTGAAATTATATTTGAAATACGATCACTTAGGTGGTGAGTTGGTCTAAGACAACAGCCCACCACAGTGGTGACCTGAGTTCAAGTCCCAGCAGTACCTTCCAGCCTGGTCAAGTGTCATATGGACAACTGCCTGTGTGTGAGGGAGAGGAGGCTGGTTGAAAAATTAGACAAAAAAACCTGTGACATATTCAGTAGCAGTAGAATGCCAGGAAAGAAATAAAATCACAATTAACAAAAAAGCTGTGCAATTATAATTATTTATTCAAAAACCAACTGCATTAATAGCTTTCAGATACAAAGGTGTCCATTTTTTATTACCGTATTTTTCGGACCATAAGGCGCACTTAAAATCCTTTCATTTTCTCAAAAATCGACAGTGCGAATTTAAATGCGGTGCGTCTAATGTATGAATTAATTCTGGTTGAGCCTTTCTGACCTAGAACCGATTGTAGATGGTACACGGCGCTCATAAATCTGTCAAAATG
>JAJAGP010000509.1:295005-382266 GCA_025084515.1 Ancistrus triradiatus
GGAAGTGGAGGAAGCAAGAAGACGCCCTGCGTCAGGTAAAGACCAAACTGAGCTTCCGAGGGAACTTAAGAGTTTTGTTTCATTTCATGCGTCTTATAACCCGGTGCGCTTTATGTATGAAAATATATCCGTTAGCAGCCGATCGTTGATATTGCACCTTATAACCCGGTGCGCTTTATGGTCCGGAAAATACGGTACTGTGTTTCCCACATCTGAAATGAAATGAATCCTGTTTAAAAAAAAAAAGCAGCAACACATACACCGTATAAAAGCAATGGAACAAAATACGTGTTTACTTTAAATAAAAACTTCTATAATAAGAAGTTTTAAATGATCTGTCATTGAACCATAGGCATGTAACAACCTACGCATCTGCATTTAGCATATGCATACCACAGTAACCACAGTTAACTGAAAGATGCATAAGAGTAAAAAATCTGACCTTTGAAAGTATTTCCACACAGGTTTATGCACAGAGTACACTAAGAGGCAAGTGATCATATTAAAAACTAAACAGAAGATGACACATGGTTTAGTGTGTGTGTGTCTGTTTGTGTATGTGTGTACGGTTAATGGGCTGCTAGAGGCACGTGCTGATCTAAAGGATGGGGCGACCCCTCCATGCAGAGAGGGATTCTGTTTGCTCCTGCAGTTGCTTAGCAACCTGACGTCATTGCAAGAAGATGGGCTAAAATGGGGGAGGTTAGGTGTGTGTGTGTGTGTGTGTGTGTGTGTGTGCTCGTTAGTGTACCTGTTCATAGGCTAGCAGCAGAATGATCAAACAAGAACAGCTTGTAAATGTGTATTTCAAAATCCACATTTAATACACCAGATGCTACTTCAATAACTTTCAATCTGCATTAAACCTGATTCTGCCCACGATAGTTTTGGTGACGGTTCATGTAATATTTCATTTCTGAAGGAGCTCTGACAACAAACATGTTAAGTCTCCAACAAACAGTTCTGTTCTGGATCAGTTAAGGACTTGAGACACAAAGCAATTAAAATATCAGTATTCAGCTGTTCTTTTCTATTTAACCAACCCCTTTCCCTCACAGTTGAAAGGTTCTGGACATCCAAGAAGTAATTCCAAAAATAGTAGTTTGTCACTCTTTGCTTGATACATCAGCCTCCACTCCTCTGAGGAGGCTTTCCATTAGATTTTGAACCATGACTGAGGTCTGGCACTGATGGGAGACAAAAAGCCCTGGTTTGCTGTTGGCATTCCAGTTCATCTCAAAGGTGTCTGCATTTAAGGTCAGGGCTCGTTCAAGCCAATTTCTCCATCAAATTTGGCAAACCTTTTCTTTATGGACTTTGTTTAGGAAGACAGGGCAGAAAGTTGCCTTACCTGTAAGTGTCATATTTGTGAAATCCTTTAAATATGCTAGCCTACTACTGAAAAGACTCGTGTTTGGCTGTGTGTGAATGAGGGACGCTAAGATGGTGGATGGACACAATGAGCTTAGTCCATTACTCTGTGCATATTCATTGTCACCACCAAAGTCTGCTGAAAAGCAAACCTGAGTTTTGCATTTGGGCTGTGTGGGGCATATGGAGGGGGTTTGGTGGGGTTGTCCACATGTCAAAAATACCTGGACGTGGGACACGCCAAACTGACAGAAAAAATATTTTAAAAAGTGTTATATGAGGTGTCAATGAGGAGCCACTGAGGTGTTCAGTATTACCCGTTCTACTTTTAATGTCTGTCTATGAAGGTCCTATGCTGAAATAAGACATCGATAATTAGAAGGGGCGTCTATAGCGCTGCATTAGTGACCCCTGCCGGCCCTGCAATGGACTGGCGTCCCCATCCAGGGCATGCTTAGATGTGTTCTCAGCCAACAGACACCATAAAAGAAGAAGGGGAAATAAAATGGTGGGAAACAACATTTGCTATGTTGGTAATATTTGAAATCATACAAAATGCTACTTGTGTCCATACTGTCCATCAAATCACATTTCTTTCTTAGCAGGGACTGTGGTAGCCCAGTGGTTAAGGTACTGGACTATGGACCAGAAGGTCAAAGGTTCAAATCCCACCTCTGCCAAGCTGCCACTGTTGGGTCCTTGAGCAAAACCCTTAACCCACTATTGCTTAGATTGTAAGATTGTATCAATTGTAAGTCACTCTGGATAAGGGTGTCTGCTAAATGATTTAACATGGTAAAACTTATGTGTATTTTGTGGAAAACCATATCACACAAATAAATGTAAAAGCAAATAATTAAATCGTTGTTCCAAAAGTTCCCTTATCACAGTGCTTCTAGATATTCCTCAGATGCTATATAGTGCTTATTGCAGGACATCCAAAGTCTTTCGATCTGACTTCAGTCTGAACCGCTTAAAAAACCGCTTAAAAAACCGCATTTAGGTCAGAGCAGCAGGACAGACCATAACATTTCTGACAGAATCCTTCAATGAAGGAAAAAGACTTTTCTAAAATAGAAGAAGGGATATGTGCTTAATAAACAGTATGCATTATTTCCTTTTGGGAGACATTCAATATTGGGATCACTTCATTTTTATTTCTAATAGACAATTCTCACTATATCTCTAGTACAGTACTTATTCCAGTGATTGTTGAATTAAAATTAGTTTCGCAGTAAATACAGACCCTATGGAAGCAATATAGTTAAAGTGCCCTTAAGACATATGTCCTCATAAACAAGCACCAGTGAGCAAATCCCACTGAAATGAATGGGGGTAACACAAATCAATCACTTTAGTTCTTATATGAACTCCATACACATTTCCTTTGCTATCTGTTCTCCATCTTGCAGCAGAAATTCCATGTACCTTTGTCAATTTACTTGACTTCCTACGTCACTGACACCCTATTACACTGTACTCATGTATTATCCTCTCTGTTATCCTGTTTCTCCCCTCATATCTAGTATATCTTCATTCTTCATTCTCTTTCCTGTTTTTCTTACTGAGCATCCATTTTGTCTTCCAAAAAAGCAGATGTGATCTTTAATTACATCTCTGTTCATGTAGAATGTATGTGAACATGATTCTTGCTGTCCGATTTACAATAGCCACACCCAGCCAGTGTCTACACAGCTCGGATGATACAATAAAAGCTTTCCGCTCATCTCGTGATTACATTAGATTGCTTATTAAAGATACAAGAAATGCATCCATTACAACCTTTAAAGACTTACATATTACACACACTTTATTACATAGTTACTCTCCTGTTTACTTACTGCTTCGTCATCACAAGCCTACATGGACACAAATTACGGCAAACTGCCCTTGAATTTGCTCTAAGTCATTTTTATTATTGTATCATTTTTAATTCAATTTTTAGCAGACACTGTGATCAATGTGTACGTAAGCATAGTTATCTTCCTGATGGCTATACCACAAAGTGTACACTGTAACAACCTGCTACGTGAGGGAGACAAATATGGATCTTAACCCATTACAATAAGGGACAAAATGTCAGGAGACTTCACTAAAAGCATCTGTAAGCAAATCCAAAGAAATAATCTTACAATACTAAGTGTTTAACCATAGAAACCACAGAATCTGGAACAGGAATCCAGAAAGGGACCATGGGGGCTGAGACAGGGATAACAAGAGCCAAGACTGGAAAGGCAGAAGCCAAGACAGGAATCACAGGCACTTAAGCTGACATGGTAGCTGGCTGGGCAAGAGGTCTGGTGAGAGCTCTCTGTTGCTTTGACCAGGAAGGTCAGGAGAAAGCAATTATTGGTAAAAGAGCGGAGTGGATTCCTGGACAGCTGGGGTAAGTAAGGCAAGAACCCACTGCCAGGACTGGAGCTCTGCAACAGAGATTGTTGCTATTTGCTCCTGCTGCCAGGCTAGCAGCTGAACATGTCCAGCAAACCGGCTTATGCCATCTTCCTGGTGGTGAGATTTTCTGTCATGACTGGAAGAAAAAGGAGGTGAATGCAGAGAGCCAATTCAAGTGGCTTTATTATAATAATCAAATGAAACAAAAACAAGGCACACAAACTCACATGGTCCAAAATTAAATAACCACAGTGATCGTGAAGATTAAATTAGAGTCAGGGACATGAAGCAGGGTGCGAACAGAGTAAATATCCAGGAATACGTAGCCGGGATACAGGAGCAGGGCATCCAATAATCACAACGCAAGCCGAAGTCCAGAAACAGAACAGGGGGGATCTAAATATCCATGTCAGTAATAAAAAATGAGAAAAGTATGCAAATAAGCAGTATATCAAGAAACAGAATGATGGAGTGGATGACATGACAGGAGTGATGCACGCTGGGAAATGGAGTACGGAAAAGATGTGGTCATGACACTGAAATATAAACTTGTTCAAACATAAAGGCTAACATTAAATCCTGGCAACTTGCAATAAATCATGGCTATAAATTATGAAATAAATATGCAATATATAGGCTGTTTCAGTAATTACACTTTCAGTCAACAGGCTAGCACGGGATAAAAATAAATGCTTCTATAGTAATAGTACTTTGGCAATCAAGTAGGTTATCTTGTTTTGTAATAACACCTTATTTACCACTGAAACTCATCCTTATCTATGGTTGTTGTACTGTACTGTAAATCGTGGTGAAAAATAAGTATTTGGTCACCCACAAACAAGCAAGATTTCTGGCTCTCACAGACCTGTAACTTCTTCTTTAAGAAGCTCTTCTGTCCTCCACTCGTTACCTGTATTAAAGGCAATTGTGTGACCTCGTTATCTGTTTAAAAGACACCCGTCCACAGCCTCAAACAGTCAGACTCCAAACTCAACCATGGCCAAGACCAAAGAGCTGTCAAAGGACACCAGGAAGAAAATTGTAGACCTGCACCAGGCTGGGTAGAGTGAATCTACAATAGGTAAGCAGGTTGGTGTGAATAAATCAACTGTGGGCGCAATTGTAAGAAAATGGAAGACATACAAGACCATTGATAATCTCCCTCGATCTGGGGCTCCACGCAAGATCTCATCCCGTGGGGTCAAAATGATCATGAGAACAGTGAGCAAAAATCCCAGAACTACACGGAGAGACCTGATGAATGACCTGCAGAGAGCTGGGACCAAAGTAACAAAGGCTACCATCAGTAACACACTATGCGGAGAGGGACTCAGATCCTGCAGTGCCAGGCGTGTCCCCCTGCTTAAGCCAGTACATGTCCAGGCTCGTCTGAAGTTTGCCAGAGAGCATATGGATGATCCAGAAGAGGATTGGGAGAATATCATGTGGTCAGATGAAACCAAAATAGAACTTTTTGGGAAAAACTGAACTCGCCGTGTTTGGAGGAAGAAGAATTCTGAGTTGTGCAATACCTACTGTGAAGCATGGGGGTGGAAACATCATGCTTTGGGGCTGTTTTTCTGCACACAGTGCAGGATGACTGAGCCGTGTTAAGGGAAGAATGAACGGGGCCATGTATTGTGAGATTTTAAGCCAAAACCTCCTTCCATCAGTGAGAGCATTGAAGATGGAACATGGCTGGGTCTTCCAGCATGACAATGATCCCAAACACACTGCTCAGGCAACGAAGGAGTGGCTCCATAAAAAGCATTTCAAGGTCCTGGAGTGGCCTAGCCAGTCTCCAGACCTCAGCCCCATAGAAAATTTGTGAAGTCCGAGTTGAAAGTCCATGTAAAGCATCACTGCTCTATAGGATATCTGCATAGAGGAATGGGCCAAAATAGCAGCTACAGTGTGAGCAAACCTGGTGAAGACTTACAGGAAACATTTGACCTCTGTCATTGCCAGCAAAGCTTATGTTACAAAGTATTGAGTTGAACGTTTGTTATTGACCAAATACTTATTTTCCATCATAATTTACAATTAAATTCTTTAAAAATCCTACAACGTGATTTCCTGGATTTTTTTTTCTCATTTTGTCTCTCATAGTTGAAGTGTACCTATGATGAAAATTACAGACCTTACAAATTACAGAGATGACAGAATGGAAGAACTGAACTATTTTACCTCACTGAAGAGTGATAAAGAAATAGTTTTTTCTGTTCTCTGTATCTTAAAATCTAACAATAAACGGTGATAATGGAACTGTGGTATAATCGCAATAATACATCGAGGTCGTGCTTGAACGTGAGATATTGGCTCGAGTGTGCTGCGGTCGTAGGCCGCAAGCCAATATCTCACTTTAAAGCACTCCCTCTTGTGTATTATTGCTTAATTGAGCATCTTTTAAACACCACAGCCTACATGTTCTGCAATTACCCCTCAGGGATCAATAAAGTATTCTGATTCTGATTCTGATGGGTATTGTCCATGTCCATCCCTTTATGACCACAGTGGACCTTGCCACCTGGAATTTCAGAGCTGGGTAGAAGCTATTGGACAGCTCACAAGTCTGGCAAACCTGGACATATCAGTGAGTGTATGGGCTCGCTGAACTCATGTATCCTAGTTAGTGTTGCGTTTTTCACAGCTCTGTTAAACATTCGGACAATTTCACAATGGCTTTTACGCCCTTTGCAAGTACGTGCCAAGCAGAGTGCAATTAAAGTGGGTCGTACCACACATAGCTTGCACATTTTAGCTAAAAGTAGCTATGTTTTAGACTCACTGTGCTACCATTTTATTACTCTCATAGATACATCTATATTCTGTACTTGGTAGCAAATGAGTGATGGCCCCAGTTCCCGTACCACCATGCAATGACGGCGATGACTTCAACCAAATGTGCCTGCCAGTACACAGCTAGAACAGCACCAGGCAGGCCATATTTGGCCTAAAACCAAACTCCTGCAGAATCATTACCTATGTTAGATTACATGTGGGCACATGTGGCCTAGAGTCTGACTGCCGCGATTAACCTTTTTTTGGCTGCCATTTGGCACATTTGGTCCACAAAACACTCGTTAAGCCACAGCTGTCCCATAAGGGTCTAAACTGAGTCATATTTGGCCCAGAAATGTCTGCACTCTGGTGTATTTCTTCAAAGCAACACCAGCTTGTTGAATGAAATATAGTTGTGTGACCTTACAAAATGTTCTCAATGTCCCTTCCTGAAATTCTGATTTCTGATTTATGAGAATATTGTTTTAGGTATTTAGTTTACCTCTTTATTTTTCACTGACACATAGGCACATAGGCAGAAATATTGGAAAAGGAACCTGAACTGTACATCACTATATTCCATATTACTGACAAACACAATGTACAAAGACTCACTTTATCCTGCTGTGGTCTAGATCTTAACTAGAGATCTTAACTAGCTGTGGCCAGAGATCTTAACTAGCTGTTTCATGCTAGTCAGTGCTAGTCAAAATACATAAAAACATCTGCAACTGGAAAACACACAGAGAAGCAATCATTTCTACTGAAATTATTCACTCTTATGTTTTGATTTTATATGTTTATATTTAGAAGTTATTAATAATAAAAAAAATCAATATTAGTCTCATCCATTTATTTATTTATTTTTTGGTATATCATTATATTACAGTTATCGTTGTAACGATGATACAGGCCCTCCAGAATGTATCCATCTTATTTAGCTCCCCCTGTCTTCTTCTTCCTACACAACAGGTGGGGCTGTAGCCACCTCCTTGTCTTTCCTATATATACCCCTCTTCCGGCGCACTTCATTTGTCTGGCTTCTTCACTCCCTGGTTGCCTAGGCTCTCGTTCTCTCCTGTCGCTCCTCCTGGTTTGTTCGCTTATCTTTGTCTTTTCATCATAGTCTGTTCCTTTGTGTACTGTCTTGTTTTCTCTGGTTTCTAATCTTAGTTTAATGCTGTGTTTTGTGTTTACCCTTGTTATGCCTTAGCATTAGCCCTTTGTTTGTTAGCATTAGCTTTGTGTGTTGTCTTGTGTTATTGGTTGTTAGCTGTTTCCGTTTGTCTTCTTAGTTTAGGTTTGCTTGTTCTGTGTGTTACACCATGTTCCTTATCAATAAAACCCCATCATATGCACTTACGTCTGCCTCCCTGTTCCTTCCACGCCAAGAGCGTGACAATCGTCTTGATAGTTAAAAATATCATGATATGTATTTTGGCTCATATTGCCCACCCCTACTCTATTGTTGCCACCTGTTCCTTACAGTATGAGGCAGTGTTTCTGCTACATACATTTTGCTGCTGCAGAATTGTTGCTTCAGACCTCTATGACGTGTCAGGAAATCGCAAAACTCTGCGGAGGGGTTTTAATTTGAAACGACGAACAGAGAGTGAAACGAAAGTGGAGAGCTATTACGCAATGTAACGTAAAACCCGTCGCACACCGGCGCTTCATGACATCGAGCACTGTTCAGTTCAAAATCGTGTTGCATTTTTGCAGTAGTACATTAAATTAAAGCCATAACTGAGACCACAGAAAGCTACAATAGATCACATGTGACTTTTACACAGAGAAAGACAGATAGTCTGTCTTTCAAGTAAACTTGGCTAACACTACATCCAAGCATGATAAGTTACGATGAAACCCCTTTTTGTTTTGGGAGGTGTTGGGGATTGTCGGTGGCTGCTGCTGCTGACAAATCCTAGTAGAAACACTTTTGGATCGTCCCGTATTAAAGCAATATGGGACGTGATTAGTCCAATATTTTTACCCTCATCATTTCATACAAATATTAGGTCATCAGGACAGTGGTGAGAATAACATAACAGTAAACAGAATCAAATCAGTTTCACAAGAAACATGTGGAGAAACTCAAAATCAGTAGAATAAGGCAGAGAAAGGTAAGCTCTGAGTGCAATTAGACGTCAGTGTCACCGTTGCCTTTGTTATATGAAGACCCGCTTTTTTGCATGGTTTCAAAAAATGTCTTCTGACGCAAGTCTGCCCACGAAGCTCGAAAGGCTGTCGAATTACAGATCTCAATAGGAGACGGGATTCCTGTGGGTCAGCGTGTCCCTGGTAACGAATACAAGGCAAACTGTACAATCTGTCATGGAGTTTTTTCGGTTGATCATGGTAGACTGTCTGATTTGAAACAACATGCACCATGTCTCAACTGCTAAAGAAACGAGTACACAGAGAGTACAATCACTCAATTCCTTTAACCCTGGTATGTTTTTGTTATTGTTTTAAGATCTTTAAATTCATTTGCTGCTCTGATTAGATATTTAACTGAATGACGAAGGGCTTCCTGAATAGAATAAAATGACAGACTAGAGGAAAATGAATAACATAATTAGGTATAACTAGGCCTTGTCAATTCATTGGAAATTAACCTAATCATGATGATAATATCTCATATATTCTCAGAGATTTTGGACTGAATATTACAATGTTTAGATAGACATACTTTATAATTCCTAAATATAATATTTATAATATGAAAAGTTACAATTTAATAATTAAACCAAGGCAACTAGCCCTTTAACTGTACTACCAAAAAACCCCTTAATCTTTCATTACAGAACCGCATCTGAAGAAAACGACTGAAGCACTACACACAGTACATTCTGTGTTTAAAGGAAAGAGACTAAACAAATGGGCAGCCTGTTCTATGTATAGCAAGTATGGTAGCTGGGTAGCATAATGACTAATCCACCTGAAGTTTTAGTAAGTTTTAAAGGAAAGTGTTCATGTTAGGGCTGAAACGATTCCTCGAGAAAATCGATTAACTCGGCTACAAAAAATCATCGCACAAATTCTTTGCATCGAAGCATCATTTAGTTATAGTTACAGTACAGTGCACTGTTTCGCACAAATGACTTTGACTGTTGCATAATGAGCTTAAACTGTGGGCAGGAGACGTGAAGGTGATGGCATGTACTGTAAAATAGAAAGAGCGAGTGGTGAACAAAAGACATGGGCCAGAGAAGTTTAGGATCATTTCAAGCTGAAAAAAGACGTGAAAATATCCAGTCTACAGAGCGGACCCAAAACAACCTAACATTAATGAAAGTAAAGTAGTGTGATGGCTAGTTATAGTATTCCTACATCAGCTAACGCTAAGCTTTGCTCAAGAACGTAACCACAGAAAATAACATGCTGCTGTTCATTTGTGATAGCCTGAGCTTCATTTGCGTTATCATTACGATCATAGTCGCACACATACACACCTACTCTCCTCACAGTGAGGCATAAAATACACCAGAAAGCAAAACATCAGGTGGGGTAAAGTACCAAGGTTGCACCAAGTGCAGAACAACACTTCAACATAGCAATAAATGTAGGGTAGCCAGTCTTATGAACTTGTAGTATGATATTTAGGCCTAGTAGTAAATATCAATACTTATTATTTCACCTCTGTTTCAGTAAATCACAATTTAAAGACAACGTTTAAGTATTATAAATGGAAAAAGCTGTTTGTTTTAAGAGACGTCTTATTTTATATTATATTCACTATCACTGTTTAATAAAGCAAAAGTATTTCTTATTCAGTTTCTCGATTAATCGTTGAAATAATCAGTAGAAAACTTGATCACTAAAATAATCGATAGCTGCAGCCCCTGTGTGAGCTACTAAATTAGTTGATGCGCTAGCTAGCATTCATGCTATCAAAACCGGACGCTTGCAAACAAACTGCTTTGCCCCTTCACTATAAACACTGCATTTACTGCATTTATTTTATTTATTTAGTCTAGTTCAGTTGTTGTTTCAGAGCTGAAAAATCAATCTGCTGGACTCTCTTCCCCGCTTTACTTTAAAAGTAATATTTAAGTATTCATATCAATTTAAGATTAAAATCACTTAATGGTGTCTGAGACTACACATGATTCGATTTGATTCTTGTGATTGTTTTTTTTATTTCTGAAGTGTAAACAATGCACATTTTCTTGAATAGGATTTAAACAAAAAAGTACCCTGCAATTAAAATAAATTACCTGACACCATAGGTTTAAAATTGTAAATAAAATGCCCTACTGTAGCTTCACCATATAATAAATAACCAAGTGAAATCATTCCTTTTTTATTTCTGAAGAGTAACAAATTCGAAATAATTTGTACCTTTTCTTGTACAAAAATATATAAACAAAAAGAATGTCTGCTGCCATTAAAAGAAATTAGAAGAGTTTTAAAAGCGTACTGGAGCATGCCGTATGATTATGCCCTCTTAGTTAGTGTTGTCACGATACCAAAATTATGACTTTGATATAATACCTGCCTAAAGTATCTGGAACGCGATACTGAAACGAAACCACAGAAAAACCTAAAACATCAGGAAAAGTAATGGAATAATAGAACTTATGAACTTAGTACCATGGAACTTAAAACTCTTTGTCTTTTTATTAACAATACACAGTGAGCATTGTTTGATTTGACAGGGATTTCTTTGAGAAGTTAGTTAACTTAAGTATTTGCAGTAGGATCTCACTGGTTAAATAGTTTCTACTGAGTGCATATTCTAGCAACAGCAATAAATATTGACAAAAATGTACACGCCACAATTCCCATTAGTAGTACTGCTGAGTTTAAACTGATGATATTTATAATTGATATTAGTGATATACAAGTGACTGTGAACACCCAATTTCTAGCAGTTTGTGTTTAAGTTATGACAAACTTAACGTTACCAGTGTGAACATACAGAGATGTTTACCACATTGGTAAATAATTAAAAAAGATGAAGCCAGTTAAACAGTTATCATTGTCCTTAACTTCCTCGTCAAAGTCAGATGGTTAATAGGATCGCTTGTCACATAATGAATATCACTCGTCTTATTTATATTTGAAGACATGACATGATGCAATAATGCGATCTATCATATTCACTAACCTGCTGCTCTGGCAGCTCTTAGTACAGTAAGTTGGAAGTGTTGTCTCAATTGGTCTTTGAAGACTTAAAACATCTTTTGCAGACAGGTTTTGTTGTGTTTAAGGGCTTAAAATAATGCGTGTACTTTCTCTACAAGCCATGGATGGTCGTCAAAAGCAGTAGTATTACCAGCCATTGACTTTTCGGTTTGTCTTCTGATTCACTGTGTTTACCTGCAGGGAGAGGAAGCAAAGCGCTGCACGCACATACTTCCCCCCTGTGGCACACCGACGCAACTAGCAGAAATAAAGCTTGGTTGGCATCAAGGCGTGTTTAATTCCAGCATTCATGTTATATGTTCATGAGGCACTTTATGTATGTCAAGTCTTTGGTGTCAGAGACGAGTCTCGAGTCAGTATATTAGAGATTCATGGGACCCCATATCTAACCTTACTGCTATTAATATTAACAGTAACCAATACCATAACAACCTGTACCAATGCCATTAAAGAGCAGAGGTATCATTTAATTGCACAAGCAACCTAGAATAAAATGAAGGACATGAAGCTGGGAGTGCATTATTATACTGTTCTGTCTGACATAATCCAGACACAGCATTTGATCTCACTCGCTGCTTGGCACTTTAATTACACCACATTTTCCATGCAGCTCTCAATAAAAGGCATTAAAAGTGCATTTCAGTCAGCTAAAAAAAATTACATTGTCCAGGGTAGAGCGCTGGTCTCTAATTTATGTACATTTTTTATATTATGCAACAAGTTCTGCCACACAAATTGAATCTGTTTCTTTGGGAAAAGGTTTTAAGTGTTCTTCCTGATGAGGCAGCACTGCCAAATTAGGCCAATGCCCATGAGTGGGACAAATGACTACCTTAGAGAGAGGGCAAGGAGTGCCTATGAGAGTGGGCATCAACCTCATCCCACAGTTAGCAGGTCCAAACACAGAGTTAACACAGAAGTAAGTGACAGAAGGGCAGTGTTACATAATGATGTGGTCAACAGACATTTGCAGACTTACAGATAGAGCTGGGCGGTAGGGCCAAAAATTTATATCACAGTATTTTTAAGGATTCTCCCGCTTTTTGTTTTTGGTATATCAACATATTTTTGTCTGGGTTGGGAGACTGGGGGGATAACAGGCTTTTATATAGGTCTGTAGCTTACTCCACTGTCAGGAGTAAATATAAAAAATATATATATATACATATATATACATATATATATATATATATATATATATATATATATATATAATTATTTTATTTTTTTTTTTTTTCACCATGTATATAATCCAAACAGCACACTGTAAAAGTTTCCATGCTGGACACATGGTTGTGTCCAAAATGAATCACTAACTCCTTAGTAGTGTCCCTAGTCCATCATCAGTAATGCGGTATTTAGAGAAACTGTCTAGTTGACCAGCTAAGTAGCACTCAGAACACAACCAAAATGTATAATGCTTCCTCTTCATCATGTCAGCAAATAACCCATTAAACATGTCTCTTAAACAAACCTTCGAGTGCCTGAACGTTTGAATTATGAACTGACCTGAACTTAACTATGAATTAAAGTTAGTAACAGCACTGTGCTGTTCAAGTGTGGTCGATCGGTACAGAATCGGTTTTATGAGACGTCCTGAAGCCAATCACGTTAAAACCGGCCAAATCTGTTATATATGTAAATAATGGAGGCCTGAATTACTACAGGGTTTACTTCACCCCACAAAATTACACAAATCAGAATGCATTTTGCTGAATGTAAACAGATTTTATTGTGCAATCTGCAACATCTTAAAAACAGAGTTTAAAAGAGAGAGGTTAGACATCCCCCAAATTCAGTGGGTTAATCATTACTCTGACTCGGTCTCAAGAGTTACTGCTTTCATAATGTGGTTCTTCTTTAGCATCTCCGATCTCGCTTTATAATCCATTTCTATGTTCTGTTCTTTAATCTGAAGGAGCTTTTCCCAGCTGACTATTTCTAGGCTGGGGTATATATTATGCTACCTGGCTAGCGAGCTTTACCCAGCATGTTGTTCAGGGATGTAGTCCTACTCAGAGCTCAGCAGCGCTCGTAGCGGCGAAAATATTATATAATTTGCTGCCTATTTGTTAGAGCTGTGTTTCTGCTGTGCACCAGTATGGAGGTATATGAAAAATGCATAACGTACGAGAAATTAACACCGGTGCACCGGTTGAACCGGCATACCACCCAGCCCTAGTTACAGACAACGTTGGCACAGAGCACCCACAAACACACAATATTAATGTGGTATTAAGTATTATACAACCTCAGACCTGGCGGACCTGCAGCAACTGTAGATCATGTAAACATGCTGCTCCTCATCTTAATCTAGTTATTTCAATGTCTCTCACTATTTATTTGGCATCCATTCTCTGTCATAATGGTGCATTTATTCAGTTCATTAAAAAACATGTAGTAAAGTTCACCATCCTGGTGAAATAGAATGTTAGTCCTGCTAAAAATGTTTATCAATTTGTACAGAAAAGCCTGGCAGGAACTGATAAAGTCACACTTCATTGACAGCCCCGAGAACTAGGCATGCATGTGGTGAACATGGTGTGATGTGAGTTGCAGTACAATTAATGACTGCCATGTCATATAACGTAATATTTACTGGTTTACTAAAAATGAACACCTACAGCTTTCAGTGAAACATATAAAATAGTTAAAATACAGGGGTTACATTGGGTGCACCTTCATCATTCCTGTGTGCCATACACACAGTACTTACAAATAGAATAATAACATACAAAGCAGAGGCAGCACAGTGGTGCACTTGTTAGCACTACCTCCTCATAGCTCCAGAGACCCAGCCGCTGCCTGTGTGGAGTTTGTGTACTTAGCTTAAAAAGTGAAAGTGGTCTATTTTTTTATCTAAGCTATGCCATAATCTCTTAACAAACTAATAATGAATACCATTACAAACAGACACTTCCTCCATCGTAACTATCACCTCTGTCATCTGTCTAAACAATGCATATAAATATACTCAACTTGTGAATTTGTAGAGCAATTTGTAGAGTTCTGGTCAACTATGAAAGGCCATAAAAATGGAACCGAGTTAAAAGGAAGTGCAAATTTTGTGACATTGTCTAGGAAAGGTGTTGCGTAATGGTGTAATGCAGCAGTTGTTGGTAACACATTTCTGTTAATATTTATAAACATTTTTAAGGGCCTGCTCAGATTGGACCACAAACACCAAAGATGGAACACGTATTCAAACTATATATAATTAAGCTATTATATTTTCACTGAAAGCATAATATGCACTTAAAAACAAAGTTATTAAATCCGTTGGTAAAACCATGCACACCAGGCAAAACCATGAACGCAGTCAGATCAGTTGTGAGCAAAAATAACGCCGATTGATTGCTGCCATAGAAACAGGTAGTATTTTCTGTTTGTGTACAGATTATCCTGCTTCTACAGTCAAGATGACCCTCTAGTTTTATGCATACAAATAACACGTAAATATGTCCCAAAACTGGAAATGTACTAAGCCTAAGAATTCGTTTGGGTCTTCAGAGCTTTTATTTCCATGTCAAATACAATGACTAGTTTTGGGACTATCATGATTGTTTACAACTTAGAAAAGTATTGTCTAATAAGAACAAAAAAAATATAAGTAGTACCGCATTATAGAGCCTTAGAGGCACAGTCCACTGTCATCACCGGTTAGGTCTCTTAGCTGATTTGTGTGCCTGAGAAGCTTGCTCAGGGAAGGCAAAACACTTGAGCATAGAGCTGTGCCATCACTGTTCATGCAACGTTTTGCATCTCATAAATAAGTTATACCTGTACTTTTTCTATTGTTAATAAGCATTTTTATATTTCTACTGAGCACTGAAATTCTAATATCCAACCAGTAGAAGCACAATTATTTTCATTATCTATTACACATCAAAAACACAATCTAGAAATTACACCTTTGAGAAATAATTTAAAAATGTCCTTATGCAAATATTTTGGCTTAATTACCTCTTTAGTACATGTTTACGTTTTGTTTTCTTTACTTAAAAAAATCAAGATTCATTTATTACTGCTAAACTACAAACAAGGTATCTCTGTCTGCCTCTATTTTTCTACTCTGGGGCATGTGAGATTGAAAACACTGGGGGTATTTACTGAGAGCTGAGATAGATGTCATAGCAACAAAAAAGTCTGGTTTGAAATTGCACTGCAATGACAACAATCGAATTCCCTTAAACCCAGTGCCCTCTGCCCAGTCTGATCTGAGCATCACCTAATGGAACTGAGAGCCATAGGGGAGGTGCTAAATGAAACAGCGAACAACGTAAGAACCACTATGGGACCCTTTCTAATGAAATTCAGAATCTCTGCACTGTATGGTATAGAGAATAAATATATCCAAGTTGGCCTCACAACTGCACATTTCCAAATAACTGCAAACCTCAGTCTCTATGTGTTAAAAAAAAAAGTTTAAAGCTTAGTGGAAGAAAATAACAAGCAGTAGCACGCACTGCTTTAGGTAGGTCATTCATAGAAAAATCGAATTTAACCGAACTCATAATTTCTAATCACAGATGGCAAGCATAACTACTGAAGTAAACTGAAACACTGTTTCTTTTTGGTTCAAAATAGTATATTTATAATGTATATTTTACAGTGAGTCATCTATTCAAAACAAGGCAAATTCAACTTATTTTTTAATACATGCTGTCAAGTTTTTTAATGATAGTGTCCAAGAAATCTGGCAGATATTGAACACATACGTCAGGAAATATGTAAACAATATTTGCAAAAAGGATACACTCCCATTAGAAGCAGCAATGAAGGTAAAATACGTACAGGCCTAAATAAAAAAAACATAATTTAGAAAGAGGGACGCAAACTGATCACCTCAGTACCTATTTAACAACAGCACTCACTCACACACTTGTATTCCATATACCCTTAACACAATTCAAGGTCATGAAAGGCTGTTGTCTAACCGGCTGTATAGTGTGCAAAGCGGGAACCAACCCCTGACAAGGTGCCAGTCCATCTCAGGACACATGGATGCTCATACACACCCATACTCTCTCACACACTGTCACATGTATTTCTTGGTCTTTCTAGGTTCTTCTAAAGGTATGCAAATGTTTGCATTTAAGTACATGTATTACAAGAATAAACAGTGCCAAACCACGGATGATGTCTCAAAGACAATATTCAAACCAACTATTAAAAAAACAATAAATGAACAGTGTACATCAATTTCCTCTAATCAAATGCAGTTCCATTCATCAATCCAATAGCTCTAATGCTATGGCAACAGATATTTGCAAAATGATTCTGAAATCAATTTTATACCCATAACCTATAGCCATAACATATAAGTTACATATAGGGATGCACCGATATTGAATTTCTTGGGCCGATACGATAACCGATTTTGAGCACATTATTGTGGCCGATACCGATGTTAAAAACCGATAATTTAACCTTTCTGCATTTCAAATACAGTAAATCATTTTTGCACTAAAATAAAATAATAATAAACAATTAAAGAATAAAAACAGTTAAATCAGACCTGACGATTACTGTAAACACAAGGTGCAATTCACTCAAAGGGAAAATGGTTTAATACCATTTGTTTTTTTTAACTTTCCTTCTAAAAAGGTAGGAAACTGTTTTTTCAGTCTTGAATTGGTACAGGCAGCAACAAGAACAATTAGGTGTATAAGAAAGCTTATGACTGAGAAGCTCCAAGAAAGAATAGAACTGCATACATAACTATACAGTCAGCATCATCAGATATTTTGCTTAATGAGTAACAGCAAAAAGAAAAATCAAAGAAATATTCATATGTAAATATTTTATAAATATTGGTTATAATATCTGCTAAAATTTGAACATCGGACCGATGCTGATATCTGAAAAAAGTCCATATATCGGCAAATACTATATCGGCTGCCGAAATATCGTCCATCACTAATTACATGGTGTGCCTATTATTTTATAGATCTGCAACTGCAGTTGATTAGAAAAGGTTCACTAACAAAACAGGTGACTGCTATTAAAGCCATGGACAGATACTGAGCACACCACTATACTCCACATGTATACCTTCAGCCAGGAAAAAGTCCAGACACGTACATCCACCACAAACATCCTCCCATGTTTCCCCTTTTAGGTCTGTAAAAATGAATGGCATCTTCAGTTCTCATTTGACCACAGGCCGTCATATACACAGTAATTGTTTTCTCTGAATCATAGCTCTTGAGACCCGAAGAAGCAGCACTGTTAATGTTTGCTCAATGAGCTGTTTGTGCCAACTGAGCTTCATTAAAGCCTGCATCTACACGAGCAGGCCTTGCAATTGATGGCAACTCTCCTACATGCTGAGAAATATATGATTTAAACTGAGATGGACTGGTACTCAGCGCCAAAGGGCTATGGTGTGCAGGAAGTGCAAATAAATAAACTGCAAACCACGACTGGAGTATCATGGAGTACATAGTACAAGTCTATTCCCATAGCATTGCGTCCATTTGCTATTGCTATATTGATCTCTATGGAGACAGGATGTGTATCACGTAAAATGTGTATTTATAGCTGTGGGATTTTGGTGGCGGTGAAGATACTGGACTGTGAACGTCCAGGGTTCAAAGCTGCTCTGCCAAGCTGCCACTCTTGGGTCCTTGAGCAAGGCCCTTAACTCACAATTGCATGCACTGTAAAACTGTCGCTCTACTGCTAAGGGACTACATGTAAATAAATCATATTGTAGCCTACTGTGAGTAAGGTGTTCCTCTGTACTGTGCGATAACGTCATGTGACAAATATCCAGCAAATCTACATACAATATCTACTTCATTAACCTGAATAACGCAGACCATGTATAAATCTGTACTTATGAAAGACGGAATACAGTTTAGTGGGATGCATGTAAACATGCCAACTGAAAGCAGTTACGCACACAAACCATGCAATCACAGAACTGCCTATTAGACCCCTAATTGAGCAAACAACATTACTGGCTACAATAAGCTCTATACTCTGTCTGTTTTAAGCATCACAATATTCAGAGATGAAAAACAGATCTGCACCAGAAAAGTCTAACAGACTGCAGTTCCATTTAGGCAGACTTGAGTGATGAACGAAAAGCGATAGATAGAAAAACGAAACAAGACAGCCTACCTCCGCTGATCTAGGTGATGCTACCGGGAGCTTCTCAAACGCTTAGAGTACGCACCCCATCGCTGGCACACACAACCCGAGCACAAAGCTACAGGCAGTGTACACACTGCACTCAAGCCTTTTCACTCACACTGGCCACATCTCCCCTCCAGCACGAATTAATTAAACTCCCTCCTCTCGCGATGATCCGTCTGTAGGTTCTATGCAGCGTTCTCTGTGGGCTACAGCGGTGCAAAAAATGTCCCTGCACTTTCTTTTCTGACAGCTTGTTTATAGACGGACGGCTGCTCTCACTCTCTCGCTCCTGCTCTCTGACTCGCTCTCTCTCACCCTGCGTGTGTCTCTCTCTGGCGTATGCTCTCTGTCACTCCCACCCCCCCACCCCCATCTACAGGGCTAGATCAGAGCGCTTCTAATAGGGCCAGCGCTAGCACTGCGAACCGCCAAAAGTCCATACTCCACTGCTTCCCCTCTTCAGCGTGTCACATTTTGAACAATTGCAAGTACTCGCTTGCTTGCATAAGTGTGATAAATAAAAACTTAAAAGCGAACCCTGTGCATGATATCACAAATGTGTCATGAAGCCCATAGGTTATAGCTCAAGTTTCACTTCTGTAGCAAGTTGCCCAAATATCGTATCATTTTCTGTTAAATTAGAAGGACAATTCTAATTTCGAAGCCCTTTTTTTCAGGTATTGTGCTGTCATTTGGTTACTACTCTGATGACTAAACAATATTACGTTTACAATTTTTTAAAGGTACATCCTTACAGCTGTAATTTAATACAAACGAATGGCACCAAGGCAAGGCTACCAGGCTAGTTTCGGTTGTTAATTTATGGGGAAAATAGAGCAGCAGAAGCAGAGAAAATCGGATGTAATGGACAGAAGATACTAGAACTTGGTTTCGAGTATGGGAGTATAGAAATTACACGATGTAAAAGCAAGATATAAAGCAGTAGCCTTCTCAAAGGGCTAGTCACTCATCTCCGAGTATTGACTTGTGGTTTGTTAAGCCATAATAACCATTATTGTAAAAAATTTTCCATCACTCCAAGTGTTGCCTGCGTTACTTACTTACTTACTTACTCACTCTTGTGCTTATTTTGAGCAGGTGATTAATTACATGACAGTATCAGGATCAACTTTGGGTTCAACGAGTGAAATAATCAGAAAAGGTTTTTCGCACTGCTAAAATTCTTTCCAGTGGGTGGATTGCATATCATGATGTACCCAAAGTCTTTACAAACGTTTAATGCTTCTGTTTTTATTAATTGCAATTCATTTGACATAGTACTTATTAATGTTTCATGAGGGGTTGCTGGTGGCAGTGCTTCTTTGCTTTGTGTAAATCCCTATGGTTCAAAGTGCTTGCTATATGGACCAATCTACCAAATTAGTTCAAACTGGTTAAAGGGAAGGTTTTTAAAGTATCCATTCAGTCCTATATATATGTGTGTGTGTGTATATATATATATATATATATATATATATATATATATATATATATTATATATATATATATATATATATATATATATATAGGTCTGAATGAATACTAGGGGCGTTTTTGAATGAATAAGAGTTGTTATCCATTAAAACCCATGGGTATAATTGAGATAATAAAATACATACAAAAATCATCATGCATATTGTGTTTTCTACAGAGAGATCACTTTAGAAAGCGCACATTATTTTAAACCATAACCCTTAAATTAAATGATATTAAAACATAAAATGCTGTTCCACATTTTCATGTCACTATTATAATACAGTTTTAATCTGTAGACCTAGGCTTATTTTAGCCAAACCTCTGCATTTTAGCCTGGAAGTGAAATTACACCCCTGTACACCATGCCCGGATGGTAAAATTATAATTTTATGTATAACTGTTCATGGCTGTGTTTGACTTAGCTTTGCTCAAATTGTCACTTCAAAAACATTTGGTAAAGTTTTGGGATAAAAACATTGCAAAACATTTAAAAACCTTTTTAACTTTACTAGATACTGCAGTTGAACCTTAGATATGGTACACTATACACACAACCAAAAATACTGGGAAAATAGCCACACAAGAAAAAAGTTCACTTGAACTCCCAAGCCAGTGTATACACTCACCAGTCAGTTAATTAAGTTCACCTTGTTGTTACCAGGACCCCTTTTGCCTTAAGAACTGCTTCAATTCTTCATGACATATATTGAATAAGGTGCTGAAGACATTCCCCAGAGATTGTGGTCCATATTGTCAATGATAGCATCACACAGTTATGGTCTACAGCTAGTGACTGTCACTACAAGGTGAACCTAACAACATTCCCATTGCATATAAATACAGGGTAAGCAAACCAAATTCAGTGGATGGTGAGCACACAGCATGACATGGAGCCATTCATTAATGTCTGTGACACACATTTTATTCGGTACTGCACTGGACAGTGTGTGAAACCTTAAAATGTGATTTTGAAATGTAAATATTTCAATTGTAACGGATCGTTTTATTTATCAAAGATATTAATGTTTAGTTCATTTTAATGCTCTTTGAGACATAGCAAACAATCACCTACCTGGTTCTACTCTCCAATTCAAAATTCAAAATTGCCTTATTTTTTCTGTTGAAGTTGTATCACCTTGCTCATGTTACATGTCTGCTGTATAAATATGCTTTCGGTGTATGGTTTACTGGTAATTCATGTGTTTCTATTTTAAAATTCCAGGACCAACATTCTCAGTGAAAAAAATTCCACATCATAGTGTACAGTGGCAATGCATTTGTATACTCGCAACATTTTATTCTGTACTCCATCCTAAAATCTGCTAAAACCAAGCCATACTTGCATGTATTGTCATTAGCTGTGGATGTAGGTAAAATTTACTTCTGCAAAATAACTGAGTTCTCCACCACTCCACAATGGCCACCCTATCCTCTTGAAAGTCAGGATAATTAGCATGCAAAACCACCATCCAATTAATGCCTTGTTCTTCGCAGTGGATAGGGTAGAACACACTGTATATAAGCTTACGATAAGCCATTTTATTTGCAAAATTTCTTTTCAATTAGCACAGTGAATTTTATTTCCTACTTCGCATTAATGCTGCTTATTCTGGGCAGGGTTATGGGTTGCACTGGAGCTCATCCACAGAAATCTCATGGATGGCCTCCCCTACTTTAAACACAACCAGTTGTGCCAGAGTCACACCCAATCCAACCAAAAGGCACTGCCAGGCCTTGAATCCGTGTCACAACAGTGGTGGGCTACAATATAAGATGCCGTATCAGCATATGTTTCTACGGAGTGCCATGAGATCCCACCCACTCACCCACAAGGGGCAAGGGAAGAGCAGGATCAAAAAGTAGCGAAGAAAATCAATACTACCTACCTTAAAAAGCATCTAGAGCTTTTTTAAAGATTATAATCTAGTGCTATTTACATTGAGAGAAGCAGTTATAGGTTAAGAGACTTGCTCATCTGCCCAACAGTAGAGTCTTAGCACAGGTTGGATTTGAACTTGCACCATTCTGATTAATAGTTTGGCACCTTAACCACAGAGCCACTCATATCCTTTACACAGAACAACCATAACATTAAAATACTGACACTGAGCACTGACACTGTGATGCTCTGGGCAATGTTCTGCTGCGAGGACTTGGGTTCTGGCATTCATGTGGATGTTACTTTGACACTTACCACCTAAATAAACAATGCTGAAGACCAAGTACCCCCTTCATGGCAATGGTATTCTGTAATTTCAGTGGCCTCCTTCAGCTGGATAATGTGCCCTACCACACTGCAATAATAATTCAGGAAAGGTTTGAGGAACATGACAAAGGCTTCAAGGTGTTGACTTGGCTTCCAAATTCCCCAGATCTCAAACAAAGGAACGTCTGTGGGATGTACTGAACAACCAAGTCCAATCCATGGAGGTACCAATTTGCAACTTGCAGGACTTAAAGGATTTGCTGCAAATGTTTTGGTGCCAGATGTCACAAGGCACCTTCTTGGGCACTCCTTGACTCAATGGGTCAGAGCCTTGGCAGCACAAAGTGATCCACACATAAGTAGAGAGCTGGTTCTAATGCTATGGCTGAGCGGTGTATAACATTCAAATGTGGATGTCAATAATAAAACAACTCAAAAGCATGAAAGCAACATGAACCCTCTACTTGGTGTAAAAACAAAGCTTGACATAATGTAGGTTCGGTTTACACAGGAAACCCAGAAAAGCCTGCACATACTGAGAGGTGTATGGGATTTGACAATATGGTGGTCGCTGTGGAAAATTCATAACTTGTAATACGTGCAGATCACCATGCTGGAATGTCTGAGCTAAATAAAACTTGATCGTTTTCTACAAATATCAGATGTGATCCTGCAACCATCACTGAACAGTCAAAGAAGAGAATAATTCCTCTGTTGATCAGTTAACTTTCACAGTTATAGTGAGAGTTGAGCTACACTTCAGCATGAGCGCTCTACTGGTTAATTTATGGAGCAGACAAAAGGACAAAAATAGCTGAGGTGCTCCTCCCCTACTTCTATGATCAAAAGCAGACTCCTTGTGCAGCCTGGTTTTTTTGTTGTTGTTTTTTCTTGTTTGACTTGCACTTTTATTTTTATTGTTTGAATTTGGGCATTTAAAATGTCTGATACATTTATCTTATAGAGTTTTAAATTAGAAGGCATAAACTGTTTTTGTGGCAGATACAATCTCACCAAGCACTTAATTAAGAACCTTATACTATGACTGGACAGGGTCTCGCTGTTGTAGCCCATTCGTCTCAAGATTCAACATCAGATCAGCAGTTATAGAAATACTCAAATTATTATGCCATGGTCAAAATCACTGAGAACACATTTTGCCCTATTCTTTTGATTGTTGATTTGAACAGTACATGGAACTGCTGGCACAAATCTGCAAGACTGTATCCATTGCCTTTCTGCGACACAATTAGCTGACTAGATAATTGCCCGTCATGAGTAGGTGTACAGGTGTTTCTAATTAAGTGCTGGATGAGCACCCACATTAATACTCACTGCCCACATTATTAAGAACACCTACCTGGAACGTACAACCCCAAATCAGAAAATGTTGGAGAAACACATTAAAAAAATCTGCAGTCTTACTTAAATTTTCTTTGACTTCTATTTCATTGAAGACAGTAAAAACCCAATGCAGTTCCGTTTTTTTCTGATAACCTTTCTAATAATCATCTATTCCTGCATTTCAGGACTGCAACACGTTCTAAAGGTGGGGGCAGTTGAGGACTGTCAATGAGGTAAAAATAATAAATAATGATGTGATTTCAAACAGGTAATATCAACAGGTCATTATAATCATGATTTGTTACAAAAGCAGTATCCACGAAAGGCTGAGTCTTTGAGTAAAGACGGGCAGAGTTTCAACAAATGCGTGAGAAAATTATTGAACTGTTTAAAAACAATGTTCCCCAAAAAAAGATTGGAAGGAATTTACATATTTCTCCCTCTACATTGCATAATGTCTTTAAACAATTCAAGGAATCTGGAGGAATAACAGTGCGTAAAGGGCAAGGGCGCAAGCCTAAACTGAAGAGGTGTGATATCCGATTCCTCAGACAACACTGCATGAAGAATCGTCATTCATCAATAGCTGATAGAACCACAAGGGATTGCTTTATCAAACCTTTATCAAGCACTACAATGCGGAGTTACATTCACAAATGCCACTTAAAATGCTACTCTGTAAAAAAGAAGCCTCCTCTGGGCTCGAATGCATCTAGGATGAACCATCATACAGTGGAAACGTGTATTGTGGTCAGATGAATCAGTATTCCAGATCTTTTTTGGAAGAAATGGATGCTGTGTGCTTCACAGCAAAGACAAAAAGGACCATCCAGACCGTTATCAGCAACAAGTCCAAAAACCAGGCTCTAATATGGTAAGGGTTTGGGTCAGTGCCCTTGGTAAAGGTCATTTACACTTCTGTGATGGCAGCATTAATGCAAAAAAGTAAACGACATAAGCTTAAGATTTTAGAGCAACATAAGCTGCCTTCAAGATGAAATCATTTCCGGAAACGTCCTTGTATTTTTCAACAAGACAATGCAAAACAAGCCAAATCAGAAAAAAATTAGCACTAATATATGTAAATCCCTTCCTGTCTTTCTTTGAGGAACATTGTTTTTAAACATTTCAATCATTTTCTTACACATTTGTTGATAAACTGGAGATCCTCTGTCCATCTTTACCCATCAAAGATTCAGCCATTTATGGATACTGCTTTTGTACCAAATCACGATTATAATCACCTGTTGACATTACCTGTTTGAAATCACATCATTATTTAGTTTTTTAGCACATTACTAGCCCTCAGTTGTCCCTGTCCCAACTTTTTTGGAACGTGTTGCAGGCCTGAAATTAATTACATTTACAATTACATTTACATTTACAGTATTTAGCAGACGCCCTTATCCAGAGCGACTTACAATTGGTACAGTCTTACAATACAAGCAATTCTGGGTTAAGGGTCTTGCTCAAGGACCCAACAGTGGCAGCTTGGCAGAGGTGGGATTTGAACCCTGGACCATCTGGTCCATAGTCCAGTACCTTACCCGCTAGGCTAGATGCAAATGCAAGAATGGATGTTTATTAGCAAATGTAATGAAGTTGACCGGAAAAAACAAAACATGAAATATCTTGGGTTTATACTGTCTGCAATGAAATAAAAGTAAAAGGAAATGTAAGGAACACTGCATATATTTTATTTGCATCTTCAATACTGTCCCAACTTTCTGATTTGGGGTTGTAGTTGGTGGTTGTTTGGCTACATGTAATTTGGGCAGTAGACCATTCTATATACAGCAGCATGTAGTTTTTAAATGTACACTTACTGGTCACATCACTAGATGTGTAAACAACAACCACAAAAAAAATCACATTAATCGCACCTATTAGTCACAGGTATACACCAATTAGTCACATTTTCATTGCTTATATTTATAGCAGTCCAAAAAAGATTTCTTTGAAGAAAGACAGCACACAACACCACAGAATGCATTTCTAACATTTAAATTATTCACACACTCTTTCACTTTACATACTTGTTAAGTCCAAACCAGAGTCACAGGGGGTGGGAGGGGCTGACTGGCAGCACAAGGCACAAGGTGGGAACCAACTCTGGATAGGGCATCAATCCAGAACACATGCACACACACATACACACACAAAATTTTGGGACAATTTAGAGACCCTAACACATAACTTTGGAACGTAAGAGGAACCTACAGTTCCTGGAGAAATCATATATAGACACAGGGAGAACATGCAAACTTCACACATGTAGCAGCCAGGCTGTGACTCAAACCCTTGTCTCTGGAGCTGTAAGACAACAGCGCTAACCACTACAATGAAGTTGTCAAGTAACACTGCTGCACCTGTTGCACTCATACTAGCAAAACACAAACTACAATGTAGATGCACTGTGTTGAGAAAAGGTTACCACTATGCAAAAACATTTGGTCATTGGTGGTCCAGGAATGGTCCCTTTCTATTGAAGAATGGGCTGATAAAAATGCACTGAATCAGGTAGGCTAGATACTTACAAAGTTCACATATATGGGACTGTGGTAGCCTAGCGGGTAAGGTACTGGATTATGGACCAAAAAGCTCCAGGGTTTAAATCCCACCTCTGCCAAGCTGCCACTGCTGGGTCCTTGAGCAAGACCCTTAAAGCACAATTGCTTGGATTGTAAGACTGTACCAATTGTAAGTCGCTCTGAATAAGGGCGTCTGCTAAATGCTGTAAATGTAAATGTAAATATGGTAGATGAACATAATAAAATGGCAATTAAAGTGTGTGTTTTATATCCTGTACTGTACTTAACCAAAAACCTAAGACCATGAAAGTGTGCAACCACATAGTACAAAAGTACCAAAGGGTGAAGGTCAATTATTTTAACGTCCAAGACATTGTGTCACTGTCTAACCCAGCATATGCAAAAAGAGTTATATGACAGCATAACAATGACGAAAACTTGGTTTATTATTGGCATATGCTGTAAGATAACCAAAAAAGAAGCAAGTTCCTCTCTCTCTCTTTCTTGTTTTCTCTCTCTCCGTCTCTGGGATTTTCCCCTCTGCCTCAAGCCAACAGTATGCTTTCACATCCTGCCCTGCTCTTATTTTCATCGCTGTCCTCTCTGATTGGTGTAAAACATCAACACTGAGCCAACATTATGAATAATGAATGAATAACCAAGCTGCTAATCCATGTATGCTGTGCCACATGCAACTGTATAAAAATCCGTTATCCAAAAGAGGGTGAAACTCACTTCACAAACATGAATATCTTGTTGAAGTATCTAAGTTAGTGGCTAAGTTAGAATAAAGGTACAGATAAAAGTCAATCACTGTGCATGAGCATCATATAGTTGTGTCCAGCTGGACTGATTACATTAAGTGAAGGGAATAAATGCTTGGTATCTTGCTATATCATTAACTGTGTACCTCTTAATTACACCGATCGACCAAAGCATTAAATTCATACATAGAATGAATAACAAATAAAACAATTATCCCATTACAACAGCACATGTTAAGCATTAGGATATTCTACGCATTAAGAATATAATCACTTCTCAGCGTTGATGTGCTGGGTGTTATAGAAATGTTCCAGAGTACAAGACCTGAGCAAGGGCCGAGTCATTATATCTAGGCACAAGGTGTTGGTGCCCAAGGCTCATTGATATACAAGAGCAATGAATTCTCATCTCATCTCATCTGGTTCAAATGGACAGAAGAGCTACTATGGTACAAAACACCGAAATTCTAATGCTGGTTATAGGAGGAATGTGTCTCCTCACAAAGCGCAGTGCCCCCTGCTGAGTATGAGGCTGCCTACTCACAGACCAGTCACACTATCCTCACCACTGTCCACCATAGAAGGCACGTACAGTGAGTGTCAGAACTGGACCTTGGAACAATGGAAGGAGGTTGTCTTGTCAGATGAGTTCTGTTTTCTGTGAAAAGAAGACAAGCCGGTAGAGGGGGTATGATGCTCTGGGTAATGTTCTACAGGGAATCTCTGGATCCAGGCATACATATATATATATATATATATATATATATATATATATAGATGCTAAATTGACACATTACACTTACCTAAACATTGATAAAGCACAGTTTTTACTGCTTTAATGTTTTAGCTGATGCACACTTGTATACTCATGTACTTAACATTTATCAGTTAGGCCTCACTGTATGAGTGGGTGGGTGGGGGGATTTGTTGAGAGTAGCAGGTGTTACAGTAATATTTTTTCCTTCTGGTTGTCCTCTCATCAATGACCCTACGATTTCACCATTGTGGAGAAGACAGATGGAATAACAGATTTGAGGAATAAGAAATCAGATCTAATCAGATGGGCATGTCTGAATTGTATTATTAACATATTAAATGCTTTTATCACGTTAATGTATTACTCACTCATTTTGCATGTTGACTTAATCCAATTAAAGGTAACAGGGGGTTCCGGCACCTAACCGGCAGCATAGGGAACAAGGGAATCAACTCTACACAGGTCGCCAGTCAGTAGTGACTGGTGGTTTTTAAAACAGGCAACACATATCTTCACATATAATCACTAGATTTTACAGGCCAGCCATAGAATAGGGATTCTTATATCCCTCCAGTGGAGCTGCAGTGAGTTGCGTTGTGTAGTCCAACAATACCTCGGTCTCGTCATTAATGCGTTCCAGAAGGCTTGTCAAAGCAAATTTTTCCCATAAAGAATAATGTAAATTTAATTAGTCCATTCCAGACCCCCAAACAATTCATACTGTATAAGGCGTTATATGCATTAATGGAGTTGTATTGTTTTATGGGATATGTTCAGACAAATCCATCGTAAGTTAAATGTATCATGAACTGCGGAGTTTAACAAATGAATTGGTAGAGCAGTCTAAACTTTATATAGCAGAGCCTATGATGTAATGATGATAATTAGTAATGATAAGTAAGTTAATGTTTAAAACACTTACATTAACCTACAGTTGGCTGTAAAATCATTAACACAAAGCATTTATAACAAACTGTTTAAAAGCTCATGTAATTTAGTGAGTAATGGATTGAAAGTGAAAAGTGATAGTAAACACTTGCTCGGTGAACTCTGGGGAGCTAGCATAGCTGCTAATGCTAATTGCAGTCTGTGTTCTGAATGATTTCAGGTCCTGTCTTGCTTTCGATTGGCTTCCAATAGTAACCTTTTTAGGACCCATGGAGACGTACTTGCACTAAGAATACAGTACTGTAGATATAAAGAAAAAACATGACAAAAACTAGCGGAGATCTTCAATAAGCAAGAGTTATTGTGAATCTGAATCACTGTTTACTGAATTGTAAATCGTGAATCACGAATCGCGAGTTTCAGCTGACTCATACAAGCTTAAGCAAGTGTGCCGAGTACCAAGCAAGCAATGAGAACCGACAAATTTTTCTTGTCAAAATGCGTCGAGGACAGAATTAGACAAGTTCTGAGGTGGTCCAGAACTGAGGTACCACTATACTGTAAATAAACTGTCTTTTAAGACAAAACAAGTTTGAGAAGACTGTCATGTTTTTGAGAGGTCAGAGAAGACAGAGAGGTCAACCATTCATCAGAAGAGAAGTCATGATTCGGGTCGAGATAAATAAAAAGCACACTGTCCAATAATCATGTATTTTTTCTATGCATACACAAGCAATTGGCAGTGTAGCCTGTACATCCAGGCGTGACTCTCAAAATGATGCGTTAAGTGGTACTGTGGTAGCTCAGTGGATAAGGTACTGGACTCTGGACCAGAAGGTTCATCAGATACAGTAACAGAGACACATTTGCACCATAGACAACCAGAGATGCACAATCTTCAGCGAGTGTCTATTATCTCTATCCCTGGGGCTTCAAAGTACACTTTCTATGCAGGCTATGCTGTTCACCTGGAGGACTTTGAGTGAATGAACAGTGTGATATTGCAGATTTGTGATCATTTGATTTGCTAAAATCAGTGTTGTGCGTGAACGAGTTCAAAAGAACGCGTTCATTGAACACGCTCATTTTTTCGTGAACGTTGAACTGAACGCAACACATTTTTTAATAAAGAACTTGAACGTGAATTAGTTCACATTATGTGTCATGAACGGCAGACATCACTGTAAATGAACGTTGGAATTTGTGTTTTCCATTGAAAACTGAGTGACATCTGTTTTTTCTCTGAAACGCAACGAGAGAAAGTTCCTCCCTCCTGTATTCTCGCTGGTGCCGCTTAAATCATGTATCACCAGACAGAAATGGTTTTGACATTGTGTGCGCAATGCATTGTGGGCAACGTAGTGTCCGGCTGAGAATAGTTAACATACTGGCTAGTTAATAACATACTGGCTTCCGCACGACGTTACGAATTTGCAGCAGTTATGAATTGCAGCAGAGCGGGGTAGCCATAGCAACGCCGCGTACACAATTGCAGTGTCATGAGCAAATGTCTACAATGAGCAGTTTCAAAGAACGTACAGTGATTTCTAGCTTGTAGTGTGAAAAAAAGTATTTATTTGAATATCTCACGAAAAAAGTAAAATGAACTGAACTTTAAACTAGTTCAGAATTAAAATTGTGAACTTTGAACGTGAACTGTTCACTTTGAGCATGTATGAACTGAACTTGAACTAGTTCAGAAAACTGTGAACTGGCACAACACTGTCTAAAATATTGAATTTCATCAAGATGAATTAATAGTGACTCTGGTAAACATTTCATTGCTGCATTTCAGTAAAACTGAAGGGGAAGCTGGACTTCCGTGTAGATTTAAAACATCTCCTGTGGCCATCACAGGATGCAAACACATGCACATACTCGGTAACTCTGGGATACTTTAGAGACACCACCTGACCTAAAACATATAGAATGTGGGAGGAGGAGTCCCCAGAGGAAATCCGTGCAGACATGGGGACAAAAAATCTCCACACAGGCAACAACTGGTCTGGGATAAATTCTGGGTCTCTGGCACTGTGAGGTGACAATGCTAACTGCTGCATAACCATAATATTATATAAGATTAATACTACCATAAAGTACATAATATGATGCAATACTTTAAAATGTTTCGAGTCTCATCCTTAACACACAGTTTATATTCTCAATATCTCAAACTTATGCAACAGATTGGACCTTGCTGAGTGTGGACTTGGAGGAGGACCACAGGGAATGGTGCAAATTAAGACAAATAAAGAGTGTGTGCATGTACACACACTGGAGCATGCAGTCAATTGTTAGCTAGTGGCATGGGCCTAATGGGATTAATGCCGAAGCAATTAGGACCTGGTGCATACATTATATCATTTTACTTAGTTAGTGCTACTGTTATCGATTTAACCTACTAGTTCACACTGTAATTAAACACAAAGTAATTCACATGCAGCCAGGTAGTGCAGCGATGCAGACTCTCCAATATACAAATCAGTTTAAATTTTAAGTTGAAACTTTGAACTTAAACTTGAAAATGTTCTGGTTCATGTTTATGATCAAGTAGAAGCCTAACAACTGTTGAAACTGACACACTACATGTGTATAATGATGTCACAAAAAAAATGTATTTCTTGAAATAAGTATTGGGGCAGTATGCATGTAAAATTCAATAACATAAAACAGCTGAAATACTCATAAGCTGTTATGTTTACTTTCTGACTGAGTAAATAGCAGGATATTTTATACAGTGGGGCAAAAAAAGTATTTAGTCAGTCACTGATTGTGCAAGTTCTCCGACTTAGAAGATGAGAGAGGTCTGCAATTTTTCATCATAGGTACACTTCAACTATGAGAGAACAAAATGAGAAAAAAAAAATCCAGGAAATGACATTGTAGGATTTTTAAAGAATTTAATTGTAAATTATGGTGGAAAATAAGTATTTGGTCACCCACAATCAAGCAAGATTTCTGGCTCTCACAGACCTGTAACTTCTTCTTTAAGAAGCTCTTCTGTCCTCCACTCGTTACCTGTATTAATGGCACCTGTTTTATCTGTATAAAAGACACCTGTCCACAGCCTCAAACAGTCAGACTCCAAACTCAACCATGGCCAAGACCAAAGAGCTGTTGAAGGACACCAGGAAAATTGGTGTGAAAATTGTAAACCTGCAGCAGGCTGGGAAGAGTGAATCTACAATAGGCAAGCAGGTTGGTGTGAATAAATCAACTGTGGGAGAAATTGTAAGACACACAAGCCCACTGATAGTCTCCCTCGATCTGGGACCCCACGCAAGATCTTACAGGACTTACAGGAAGACTTACAGGAAACGTTTGACCTCTGTCATTGCCAACAAAGGTTATGTTACAAAGTATTGAGTTGAACCAAATTTATTGACCAAATACTTATTTTCCACCATGATTTACAATTAAATTCTTTAAAACTCCTATAATGTGTCGAACTTGCACAATCTGTGGCTGACTAAATACTTTTTTGCCCCACTGTACATACTATATCTGCAGAAATGTTATATATAATGAATATGTAGAAATGTGCAGCATGTCTATTAAATCACTTAAATTTGAATCCACCACAGATTGTCACTCAAAACAAGAACAGTTTTCATGTTTTATCCTGGCCTTTTTTTGTCATGTCTGCAAATGCACCAAAGGCACCTATCCCTGATGAAGATGGTTATAGGCGTAAGGGTGCCCACGATGCAACACCAATCCTTTGCAAGGCTAGATAGGAGTAACAAACTGTTGCAGCACCATCTGTTATCCCCTCCCTCGGGCACAACCAAGCATGTCTGCATGTCGCCCAGGTGCCTGCAGTGGCGAGCTAGAGTATTGTATCTCCTGATTACACCTAGTGACTATGGGTGGGTATTGGCAGGAACTTCCCGATATGATACGCATCACAATACATGGGTTATGATACGATTATATCATGATAGACTGCGATAAGATGCATATTGTGATATATTACAATATTCCACATAGTTCACTGAAAATATAAATACATCTCAAACACAAGTTACGGTGCACAACCTGAGTCATCTTAATGCATCATATCACACTGATAATTCAGGGGACAAATTGAGTCAAAACACTGTACTGCAACATCTACAGGAGCGGAGATTATAGTTTACACCACATTTGCAACTTTATTTACCTTCAAAATCGATATCGCAATATATTGATTTACTAGCACAGCCCTACTAGTGACACTTTCAGAACCACGCCAAATGCAGTGTTACATTTTCAAAAAAATCGTTGTCAATAAAAGTTGCATAGGCAACTATGGACAACAACACTTAAGTGACACGTTGTATATATATATATATATATATATATATATATATATATATATATGGGGATGTTGTGTGTTTCAGTCTAGTGTGTTGTATATATATACACAGTTTGTTCAGCTTGCTCTATCTATCTATCTATCTATCTATCTATCTATCTATCTATCTATATATATACACACAGCTGAAGCTGTCACTCAATATATAATATAATTTTTTAAACTGAAATGTTGTAACCTGATCTGAGATGCCTTCATTAAAGTAAATTTCCTGGATTTTGTTTCTCATTTTGTCTCTCATAGTTGAAGTGTACCTATGATGAAAATTACAGACCTCTCTCATCTTTCTAAGTAGGAGAACTTGCACAATCAGTGGCTGACTAAATACTTTTTTGCCCCACTGTAAAAGTGAGAAACTGATCAATTACTTCTCTTAGCAATGACAAGCACAGTCTTTAAACAGGTTCAAAATATCTTTGAGCAGCCAAAAGTGTTAGTTCAAATGTGGTGAACATGAATACAAAAATACCAACACAAAGCCTACTCCTGCAAAATGTTTTATCGGTGATTTTTATTTTTATTTACGTTTTTTATTATAAATGCAACTAAATGTCTCTGAATGCTTGCATGCATGCATTCACTAGCTGCAGTTGTCTCCAGATATTGTTAGGAAACACTGCAGTTGCCTAACATTAACCTTCAAAGCGTGTGGCTTTGACCACTTATGGTCATAGTTTTAAATATTGCAGGATATGATGGGAAACACGAGACAGATGAGATTAATAAATATGCTGCCAGCTAGTGTTGTAGTACTCAAGTCTAGGTCTCGGTCTCGGTCTTGAATTCATTTGGACTTGGTCTCATCTCTGTCTCTGGGTAAGGTGGGACCAATTGCCCAATGCGTCTGTCTGATGTAACGTTAATTGTAAACTGAATCATTTTCTATCAATACTGAATATCAACACTCCATTCAAAGAGCATAAATCAGTCCTTTCTCTACAGGCCTGCACTCAGATTAACTAACAGGATAAACAAGTTGCTGCTCTTCTTATTCAGTATCCAATCAATTAACACGTTTAATTTTGAATAGTCTGACATTAAGACTTCAAGTGTGCATTTTCGCTGGCTTGCTTTACTTTACCATGTCTGCAAGATCTGGAATTATTATTATTATTATTTATTTTTATTTTTTCATGTTTTCACATTTAATAATACAATTGGATAGAATCAATGTTGTTGCTATATTCAGTTTGACATGAGCAGGGAAACAGAATCATCACAATCATTTGCTTCCAAAAGTTACATTGCCTTAGTTTGACTAAGACGGTAATATAATAATATTTAATAATACTTTTAGGCAATATATAATGTAATGTTATATTTTACAAACTATATTATGAAATATTATATTATATTATATTATATTATATTATATTATATTATATTATATTATATTATATTATATTATGATGAATGTAAATAGAATTACAAACTAATATTTTTTTTCTTCTTTTTGTTCTTGTATGATGAAAAAAATCATAATCTGATCTCTGTCTTGTCTTGGTCTCTGCCACTTCAGGTCTTGGTCTTGGTCTACTAAAAGTCTTGGTCTTGACTCAATCTTGAGCCATATTGCTGGTCCATTATGAACTACTGAGTCATGGTCCACGGCCCAGTGGTTGAAGAGCTCTGCTCTATATGATTATTTACATTGAATAAAATGATTCAAAACTGAGAATTAAATATCTTCCACTTATGACGTCTGATTGCTGAACTCAACCAACACACCTGTTAAACGCTTAATACAGTAACATTCTAATTTATCTGAAATAGTTTCCAATTCATTAACCAAATGTAATTTCATTAAAAATTCCTGTAGTTCTTATCGGCATTGGATTAAAGCTTAAATAATATACCATTTTTAGATGAGAATACTATCTTTAGATGAGTATTTAAGTAAACTTACGAGAATGTACCTAAATAGTTTATCTAATGTTATTTTTTAAGTAAGGAACCCATTTGTGTTCCTGTACTTAACGTCAGGTGAATTGTGAGTTACACAGTACCATTGTGGTCAGAGTCTAGTCTATGTCATCACACATTCTCTTGCTTTCTTTCCTTTATACTTACATTTACACCCATCCTGTATGTGCATACATCCACCCCCACACGTGCACAGATGTGACATTCTTGCTGCAACTGTGAAATGCTGAGTCTTCCATAGATTATACAGGTTTAGGAGGGATAAAAACATGATAGACATGACAAAATACGGATCTGGTACTACGTATAATGCACGTAGTACACTGGCACACAGGCAATGTAGCTTCAAGTATTCACAAAGACAAAACATGCATCAAGGCTAATACATACCATCCCCAAAAACAGCATAAAACCTGCTATGACATTCAGAATGAGAGTGAGCACATGATATTTTATTTAGGTGAACAGTCTCAGACCAGTCTCAGAACAACTTTTCTAGAAACCACAACATTGTTCCAGACCATGGTGAGCGGTAATACACCAATGTCCCTTCCTTGATAGAAAATAACAAAAGTTTCAAATCTCTACTTCATCTTTTTGTCACCACCACAGTTGTGCACACATTTGCGGAGAGAAAAAGTTCTCATTTCCTTTGCAGACCGCCTACTCTCACTCCAGCATTTCCTCTGATGTCAGCATTAGCACTCGAGTGCCAATGTGCGTAAAACATTCTCATTTACGCCTTTTGTTGGCTGTCGCTGAGTTTTTGTACTAGGCATTTTCTATTAACCTCATCACAATGACAGGAGTCAAATTGTGATTGTAAAATATACATACACAATACAAAAGGGCAAATCAAATATACAGTCTAAACATACACCAAATAATGGCCAACTCCAGCACCATCTGCTTGATGTTTTTTAGAAAACCTTTTGTCATTAACACAAGTTCTCACTGAGCTGTGAATCCCTCAAGGTGAAAGAATAACTGCCACTCACTGTCCCCACTCTAATAACGATGAAATCATCTATAACACCTTATTGGCTTGAGCATTAATAAATGTACGTGTACATGACTATATTATTGCATTAAATTATTGTTCTGTGTATTGAAATATAATAGGAAAAGATCACGTCTGTGACAAATACTTGGGTTTTAATATTAATTCACACAGTAAAGGGTAGTGACTGTTATTCCCTTGTGTCTCACCATTTAATAATTAAACTTTTAAGATCTGAATAATTAACTTTTTTGATATTGCATTTGAAACTTTAAAGCCTCTGAATATTAGATTAGCAGTGACTCAGCATGTATTAATGGGGTCTGATACTAAAATATAGCTTTCAGGATGGTGATATGGCAAAAAGTAATACATTTCTATGGTAATCGATCCTCGTCATAATGTTTAATTGTTCTTTGGTTTACAAAAAAAGTTGAAATAGGCACAAAGCACAAGAAAAATATGCATTTTAAAAGATGAGTAAATTTACACAAACAATCAAACCAGTATTAAAAATAACACATTACATAAGTTTATCTACTGGGCACTATATAGTTTTACTTTTACAGTGTGACACCAGAATGTGTTATTTGGTCTAAATGTCCTATTTAACATGTTGGCTTGAGATATGCTCAGCAAAGTACATTATGGCAAATTAATTCCATAAAAGGCTACCTAATCTTTGGTAGACTGATAAGAAATCAGCCGTTTTCAGCACTTTCCCCCACATGTGCATATCATCCAATTTAAATCATTTTTCACTCTTTACTTATTAGTCTGTTCTGAGAAACACAGACACAGTTTAATGCAGTCATATGTATGCGCTAAATAAATCACACCCAAAATACGCTACAATTTGGCATATATTTAAAACGCTAATATAAATCACACAACTTTCCCTTTCTTGTCCATCCAAGTTTCAAATAAACATTTCAAAGAAAATTATATTTAAACAATCTGTAAATTCAAGTGACTTATGATATGGAACTATGCTTTGATGAGGATGATTATTTTGGTGGGGCACTGTCCGACCTGCCATTATGAGGTAGCTGTGCCTGCTCTTGCAAACTTGCAAGTCTGTCCAGTGAAATGTTTAAGAGGACAAAAGACAAACAGACATTAGAGTGTGGCAGGGCAAAACAGTCAACATACTGTATACTGCTAATCATTTCTCTTAATAGTCACACGCTTTTTGTATGCACACATATCCTACAATCCAAACTCATGTTATCCAAATTTCCATTATAATACGTTGCGAATTTGAACATGCTATTCCAACCACTAGCCCCCACTATAGTAAAGTGGTGTGAAAAGGTGTTTGCCCCCTTCCTGATTTCCTTTTTTTTTGCATGTTTGTCACACTTAAGTGTTTTGGAACATCAAACCAATTTAAATATTAGTCAAAGACAACACAAGTAAACACAAAAAGCAGTTTTTAAATGAAAGTATTTATTATTAAGGGAGAGAAAAATCCAAACCTACATGGCCCTGTATGAAAAAGTGATTGCCCCCCCTTGTTAAAACATCACTTAACTATGGTTTATCACACCTGAGTTCACTGTCTCTAGCCACACCCAGGCCTGATTATTTCCACACCTGTTCTTAATCAAGCCATCACTTAAATAGGACCTGCCTGACAAAGTGAAGTACACCAAAAGATCCTTAAAAGCTACACATCATGCAAAGAAATTCAGGAACAATTGAGAAAGAAAGTAATAGAGATCTATCAGTCTGGAAAAGGTTATAAAGGCATTTCTAAAGCTTTGGGACTCCAGTGAACCACAGTGAGAGCCATTATTCACAAATGGTGAAGACATGGAACAGTGGTGAACCTTCCCAGGAGTGGTGGGCTGACCAAAATTACCCCAAGAGCGCAGCAACGACATATCCAAGAGGTCACAAAAGACCCCACAACAACATCCAAAGAACTGCAGGCCTCACTTGCCTCAGTTAGGGTCATGCCTCCACCATAATAAAGAGACTGGGCAAAAATGGCCTGCTTGGCCATTTTTCCAGAACACATCTTGATGATCCCCAAGACTTTTGGGAAAACATTCTGTGGACTGACGAGACAAAAGCTGAACAATTTGGAAGGTGTGTGTCCCATTACATCTGGTGTAAAAGTAACATAGCATTATACTAAGAGTAAAATATGGTGGTGGTAGTGTGATGGTCTGGGGCTGTTTTGCTGCTTCAGGACCTGGAAGACTTGCTGTGATAAATGGAACTATGAATTCTGCTGTCTACCAAAAAATACTGAAGGAGAATGTCCGGCCATCTGTTCGTGACCTCGAGCTGAAATGAACTAGGGTTCTGCAGCAGGACAATGATCCAAAACACACCAGCAAGTCCACCTCTGAATGGCTGAAGAAAAACAAAATGAAGACTTTGGAGTGGCCTAGTCAAAGTCCTGACCTGAATCCTACGGAGATGCTGTGGCATGACCTTAAAAAGGTCGTTCATGCTCGAAAACCCTCCAACGTAGATGAATTACAACAATTCTACAAAGATGAGTGGCCAACATTCCTCCACAATGCTGTAAAAGCCTCATTTCAAACGCTTGCTTGCAGTTGTTGCTGCTAAGGGTGGCCCAATCAGTTATTAGGTTTAAGGGGCAATCACTTTTTCACACAGGACCATGTAGGTTTGGATTTTTTCTCCCTTAATGATAAACCCTTTCACTTATAAACTGCATTTTGTGTTTACTTGTGTTGTCTTTGACTAATATTTAATTTGGAAATCACGAAGGGGGCAAACACTTTTTCACTTTTTTTGTAGATGATCCAAAAACTCGCTCTAGAAAGTCACAAGTGAGCAAGTCTCATAGATGGTGTTACAGGCGAATGCTTTAAGACTACACAGCAAGCCCAGCTTCCCTTCAATATCATTAAAATGTAGTTATGAAATGCTTACCATGGTTCAGTTTAATATTCAATATTTACCTCCACAAGCGACAAACTGTACGAGCTGAGCTAAGCAGCAGCGCCCTCACTCTGTCAGTGGACTAACCATTTGTTTTTTGTTTTTCACTTTCAATACATTATTCAATAAATTGCATGATATATTCAACACTTTGTTATGAAATAAGCTTTGTGGTAATTATTTTGCCCAAATGTATGTTAATGTAAATGTTTTCAGCATGTGTAAGGTAGGCTAGGTTATGATACATACAGTATATATTAAACCCCTTGGTTTACAATACATTCAATTTACAATGAAGTTTTCTTAACGTAACCCCATTTGAAATCAGAGAGCACCTGTATAATGTTCATTAAACTTGATGAAATTCAATAATTTAGCAAATCAAATAATCAGATGGATCACTGAAAAAGACACACCCCTGGAAAAAAATGTACTGTAAAATTTGACAGTAGAACCATGAAGTGGCCAAATTGCCATCAAAAAGTCATAGTAGAACTGTGAACTTCATGGTCAAACTGTGAAAGTTCACATTAAAACTGTCAAGCAATTTACAGTTTTACTATGAACATTCACAGTACATTTTTTCCTGGGACTGATTGTTTGTTACACTCAAACACCTTCCAGTAAATGGGCACAGCCTGCAGCAAAACCTCATTTGACGCCCCCAGTACAAAGCTAGTAGACAATCTCTGAAGCTTTTGCATCTCTGGGTGTGTAATGCGCATCATTTGAGCCACGCCTGGACACACAAGCTTCACTGGCAGTGAATGGTGAGTGGGTGGGAGTGTATTGCACAGAAAGAAACACATCTCTGTGTTTATTTGGCATTTCTGAAGATAAAATAATTAACATTATTATGAACAGTAAAAAGGCGTTGTATTAGGCTTTGTATTAGTGATTCATTTCAGCTCCACTGGCAGGATATGGGAAGCATACCACCAGAAATATCTCACCACTTAAAAGAAGTGGTCAAAGGCTTCAGCTGTATTAGAGAAGGCACATGCATGCCTATGACCCTCCTCAACCAGGGTTGTATATATATCACAGGTGATTGATTTAAGTCTACATGGGAAGCCTGACTTTCAGTTTAATTAAAATGCAGTAATGAAATGCTTATCATGCTGTTAATTCATTAAGCTAAAACTCTTCCCGGTGAACAGCAGAGCTTTGAAGTGCTAGTCATAGACCTAAAAGACACTTACTGAAGTTTGTGACTCTCTGGCAGTCTATGGAGCAAGCATATATGTGTTAAATACAGTATATAGCCTAACGTTAATCGGACAAATGGTTTTGAACGGATCATTTCAAGCAACACCTGAATACATGGGCTTCACTGGCAGTGAACGGAGTGTGCCCATTTGTGTTTTGAACAGAAAAAATAACATCTTAGCATTCATTGGACAGTGTACTTTTTTATTTGTCCTACCCTGTATCACGACTACTCTTATGATTACTGGTCAACCTCTCAAAAGAAATCGGGAAAGAAGAACATGACCGATTTCTCAAACTTCAATAAATCAGCACCAGCAAGTCTTACAATTTTATTTGCAGTATTTACAAAAAACACAGATTAAATAACAATATACTGTATGTTATTATGTAAAATCGTTTTAGGAAACAACACACCACAGCTCCATGGAGGGTATAAGAATCCCTATGCTATGGCTGGCCAGTAAAATTAAGTGATCATATGTGAACGTACAATATATCAAAGTCAGATTTATTTCTATATCAATTTCTACGGCGGAGCATTATGTCAAAGGCTCTGAGCAAGCCTAGGGCAACAGTGCAGGAAACACTCCCTAAATATGATGAGGAAGAAACCATGGTAGGACCAAGAGTCAAAAAGGGACCGAACCTCCTTGGGCAGCCTAAATGTTATATGTAAGAAATTACCTTAACCAAATGACCTAAATCATACATATAAAATAATACTATAAATATTATAAATAAAATGGAAAACATAATAAACAAAATATAGCATAGGATACAATATAATTTTTGACCTGCCAGTCCGGCTCTGTCTCTGACTACCGTGAATAGCAAAACCATTTTTTCAATGCTATGTGACATCTTCCTGTAAAATCACACAGAGATGCATCTAAAACTATCAGAGCTCCACTGAGCTGGGTGAAAAACAGTAGGTAATCCTTCCTGTAATTTTCTCAGGGGAGGAGAGAGAAAAATACTGATATGAAAAATCGGAAATAAAATCACCTGTGCAACCTGTAAAAGAGGAAATTATGGATTCCTGTTACGGTTTGCCATATTAAAACGATGACGAACCATGAAAAATAAAAGAAAAAGGGGTTTGGGACCCAATCGCAGTTAGTTCCAGATGGAAGTAATGAACCAAAATATAAATAATAAAAAGAAACGAAAGAACAAACTAAAAGGAAATGAAAATAAACTTATAAAGAGAACCCAGACAAACCCCCAGACGTACATTTGGCCCTAAACCAAATAAACAAAGCTTTACGTCATGTCAGAAGCGGGGGCAGTGCGAGCGCGTGCGTGGCGTCGTGCTGCCAAGGCAATGGTGCGACACCACAACAAGTGTCGCCACTTGCATGTAAAATGCCCACTAAGGGCTGACGCACGCGCGATTGCGCTGCAGGTGCTCACGCTGCCATGTAGGGTCAAATACTGGCCACTAGCAGCCAAAGGGTGACCCATGATAGTACCCCCCCGATAGTCCCGAAGCCCCTAAACATGACCAAAACCTCCCCTATCCTGTCTACCTGGCTTGGGGTTCAACATATGACATCCGGGGAGGCGCCAGTAGGCCGGACGCACCTTTAGATAGGGGCCGAATGGGAGGGTAGACCAACACGAGCCAGCTACAGTGCTCGACTCGGGCTTGGGAGTAGCCACGAGCGGCTCAGAGGCGGAGATCAGCACCGGCAGCTCAGGGGTGGAGTTCGGTACAGGCGGCTCAAGGACCAGACTAGACCCTACCAAGCCAACAAAAAAGGTAGGCGCTAAGCGCCTGGCTAGGCAAACAGACGCCAAGAGCCCCAGCGCCGAGGCTAGCAAAGGCGACCACGGTGCGGGAACCAACAACAACCATTGCGGCGCAAGGATCGGTCTGACTGACCATGGCGCAGGGGTCGGGACCAACGACCACGGTGCAGGGATCGGTCTGACTGACAATGGCACGAGGGTCGGGGCAAATGACCGCGGTGCAAGGATCAGTCTGAATGACCGTGACATGGGGGTCGAGGCAAATGACTGCAATGCAGGAATCGGGACAGAGCTAGGCAGCGCTCAATGCTCAAGTATGGAGTTTAAATGCTCAGGTACAAAGCTTACGGGCGCAGCATACTGAGGTACGAATCTAGGCGGCGCTAAATGCTCAGGCACGGAGCCTACTTACCCAAAAGCCAACCGGGGCGCCGGTTAGAGAGATATGCTGACTACGATGAATGGGTACCTCCAAACTGGAGTACAGGAGCTAACGCTGGGTCCCTTTGATGGTCGCGCTATTCTGTTACAGTTCGCCATATTAAAACGTTGACGAACCGTGAAAAATGAAAGAAAAAGGGGTTTGGGACCCAATCACAGTTAGCTCCAGATGGAAGTAATAAACCAAAATATAAATAACAAAAATAAACGAAGGAACAAACTAAAAGGAAACGAAAATAAACTTAGAAAGAAAACCCACGTCGTAAGCGTACAGCGCCGCTATTCACACATACGCTTATGACGTGGCTCTGCTGCGCCAACGGCGTATGGGTCCGCGCATGCGCAAAAGCGCTGGAAGCCCAAGCGAAGCTACGTTTAATCAAAACAAGTGCCCAGCAAAGTGTGGCACGGATGCAGGGAATGAAGAGGGCGAGGCTGAGGAGCTCTGCGTCCTCTTCAACACGCGATCGAGCAGGGGAAACTGAAATTCCCCGATTGCGAAGGAGGGGGGTGACGGCGTGAGAGGGAAAAGGCGGGTGTGAGACTCAAAGCAGCCGGGAGAAGCCCGGTAAAAATAAACAGATAAAAATAAACAAAAGCTGGCCCTACACTATAACTAAGGCCCTAACTTAGCAACCAATCTCATGATTTCCCCCGTCTGGAGGTCTTCAAACCCCCAGACGTACCTTTGGCCCTAAACCAAATAAACAAAGTGAGAAAACAAGTAAAAATGCCCGCTAAGGGCTGACGCACACGTGATCGCGCTGCAGATGCTCACATTTACATTTACAGCATTTAGCAGAGGCCCTTATCCAGAGCGACTTACAATTGGTACAGTCTTACAATCCAAGCAATTGTGGGTTAAGGGTTTTGCTCAAGGACCCAACAGTGGTAGCTTGGCAGTGGTGGGATTTGAACCCTGGACCTTCTGGTCCAGAGTACAGTACCTTAACCACTAGGCTACCACAGTCCCAGTCACAGATGCTCACGTCGCCATGTACGGTCAAATACTGGCCACTAGCGGCCAAAGGGTGACTCCTGATAATTCCATGTAATTTTAGTCCTGTCTGGATAGGGCTTTTGCATTTTTAGCAATAAAGGGCTGCTCTGCTTAACCTAAAAGGAAAATGTATAGAAGTAGCAACAGCTCAGCCACACAAGTTCACAGAATGGGACAACTGAGTTCTAAAGAGAGTTGCTGTTCTTCTGTTGACTGCTCCCATTAGGGGTTACCACAGCAGATCATCTTGATCCACCTATTAGATTTGGCACTGTTTTTCCATGAATGCCCTTTCTGAAGCAAGTCTTCCCTTATATCTGCGCTTGGGACCAGCACCACAACCGCCTTGTCTACCTCCAGTGGCTGAGTTTGAGTGCTAAATATGCCTTCCTTGCAGCACTCAGTACTAAATTTCAAACTGACATCAGCTAATAATGGATTCATGGAAGAACATGAACTGGGGTTTGATGGCCACGCAAACTTACACAAGAATAAATATCACCACATACAGTCAAATATAAGCAGGAGCTATTTACAGTATAATCTTGCCATTTTTGTATACATATTTTAACATTATTATATTGTTTACTTAGCAACTCCAAACAAGGAATATTATTACCAGTAATTTTAAAGAGGTTTAAAGATAATGTTATAATAGAAGCATGCTTTACCCAGCTAACAGGGATATAACTATTATGTTTCATGCTCACAGTGATTAGCACATTTTTTATTTAGTCATAAAATCAACTATCAATACATTTTACGTTTTACAAGTGCTACACTATGTTTATTTTTTCTATATTTATAACATTTTTAGGATATTTCTAAACTTTGATTTAATGTGATGCTGACAAATCACATGAACCTCCACCATGGTTAGGAATCCCTGCTATATATGTTTCTTCTACTGCTAGTTAACACAGTTATGAATTTAGTTATTCTTTTTAAATGTCTTAAAATTAGTCAAACCTACTTTAAACGTTCTAAATCACTAGCAAACTTTTGCAGTCATATAATCACTTTTCCTTATACATTATCTTACATTGGCCTTCTACTGTATATGACTGTGATATTTTGTTTTGTAGACTAAACTAGTATAGGAAGCCAGTTCTTACATTAACAAGAACATAAGTACATTAGCTTTCAGTTAATATAAGTTAATGATATTTTCCAGCTGCACCCACAAATAGACATCTTGAACTCTCTATTTCAGCAGCCATGCTCCTGATGTGATTAAGTTGCTTCCAGGATTCATTATGATTGACCTAATTATCAGACAGAGAGAATAAAAAGAAAACAAACAAATTCCTTTAGTTTTCCAGATTCTCGTGATGAGATGTTTTACCTGGTTTCTAATACATAGAAATATGACAAAGGAAGAATCTCACAGCAAGGTTCCTCTAATTAGCCTGCAATCGTTTGGGTGTTCAGGATTTCGTTTTAGATGATAAAGTCAGGATTAAGGGTGGTACATGCATCCCACCTTTGCATAACCCCAACAACCTGGTCTGGATGACATCAACAGTTTGCTGTCACCATGACAATAGAAATCACCCAGGGAATTGTCAACAGAGTGGAGAGGGAGGCTGAGATACAAGCAAATATCTTGATGGACAATAATAACGTCCACTGATTAGTCAACAACACTCTTGTGGATTATAGGACCCAAACACATCATTATAGCACTATCCAGAATTATATTTTTTGCAATTTTAACCTATTTTATGCAGCAAGTGATACACTACATGGAAATTGGCAGATCTGTGATATATTTGATTTTTCTATACATTGAATACACTACATGTTTGGAGAATACAGAATACAAATACAGAATAATTTATGCTTTGAAACAATTTTCAATTTCCCCAAATTAATATTACAGATAATGTATCTAATGTTCACCATGGCCTAGGTGATCTAACAAATAATTATCATCAGACCTTGGGGAAGGGGAAAGATGTGAATAATAACTGATTATATTTATTTATCCATTCATCAGAATGTCATGAATCTTCCACCTTTGGAATGTGATGAGCATGGCACAAAAACACACACAATAATAAATTAAACGGAATATTTGTACTGAATTGGTTTGCAGTTAGAGCTAAAAACTTTTTGAAATATATATGGTTGCTCTCCCAAAATATTTGTTATACGTGTTCGAATGTATATTTAATCACAACTAAGGTTTACATATGTAGAAAAAGCACAGTTTGTTTTAATATTGTATTTGTATACTGATTTCAAATGATTTTCTACTCCCAAAACCTTTTTGGTACTGACAATTTTAACTATGTTTGAACATCCAGAAATCTAATCAAACTCATGATGAATCTAAATCTTTTACCTTTTGACTTTGACATTAGGGGAAGAAGTAAAACAAACCTATATTATTTTCCAAAAGTTATAATTTAGTGCTTAGCAGCCACCTCCCAAACTTTAAATTATGATTTTGTATGCATATAGTTTATTACTACCTCAATTAATGCCATGTGATTAAGTAAATCATAACACAATCCTTATATAATGAAGGTTAAATATAAAGAAATAATGAAGGTCTGAATATGCTGGGTTTTTATTTTTTTGTGGAACCACAGTTTGTAATAGTTTGGTCGAATGATTCATAAAAGCAACAAACATTGCCAATACCACTGAAAGAAATGTATTTATGCTGCACATGTGTCAGCCGAAGTATTTTAACTTTGATTAAGAGATTAATTAATTAGATTACATCATTGTTTTTATTCAGTAGCCTTTTAGTCAATGCTAAAATAAATATGAGGATCAGATCAATTAATTTCTACTCAAGTGTATAATACATTTACAGTAGATTACTAAAGAACTCTCCCTGCCTGCATAATACAGATTACATTAGTTGTTTCCGTGGATGAATCATGGAAAGCACATTTGTGAATAAACCTTAGGGGTTTTGGCATCCTCTAGTCCTGTTAGATCTCCATGTCTCTGCAGTTTTTAATTAAAATACTCCATTTGTGCCACCTACGCTAGCTGGCAGGGTGTACAGGACAATATATTACTGCTCGTATCCCCAGGCAGCTGGCAAGAACCATACAGACCCTTTACTGCAGTGCATTACAGTTGACAAACCCATTTAAAGGAATGTATGGGCTTTAGTTAAATGTCATCGCACTACATGGGCAAAAGGGAAGGGAAATGTGACAGTATGATTGGCATGGTCAGGAGCTAAACCTGCAACATTGTGGAATAATGGAAGTCAGCATTTCATATTTGAACAAACTCTGATAACTTTATCATGGATTAATTATCATAGATCAAGTTTTGATCATTGTGCTTAATATTTACATTTATTTATTTCCTAAAAGCTTTCATCCAGAGCAAAGCATGTGGTCTTCAAACTACTGTTAGATCTGGTTTGCTGGAATGAAGCCTGCAGTCAAACCAATGCTATTGTATATTTTTTACTTTACATTGTTGTCAGTTTTCACATTTATATTTAAACAGTAAAAATAAACAAATAGAATATAGACAGTGCTAATATAACAATATAATACCAGTCTAAAGTAGACCTGTTTGAAAATAAGATGCTCAGATAAAAATAAAGTGCCCAGATAAAAGTGCTGGATTGCTGCAAAACTCTGCATGCTGTTATGTCACAGACAGATATGTAAATGAGAAAAGATTTGGTCTGATTAGACACTGGGTCTTGCCACAAGAGAATGTAAAACTGCTTCCCCTGCTGTCTATTATAAGGCACTCAGAGGCTACTTTTGGGTAATGTACCTCTTGGTGAGAGATCATTAACTGTTGGACATGCCTCTACGATGCACTCGAATACATTTTTCCCAGTTGACAGACGTTAAGAGGGAGTTTGAGACTTTAAGATGCATCATTAGACTGAGAGAAGCAGGATCATTTCGACAAATTCCATGCCATCTAGGACGCTCTGACCTAGCTGTTAGGAGGTGTTAGTGAGCAGTGGTTCCATGAGGGCATGCACACACATTAAACATTCTCTGAATGACTCAGACAGACACTCAGTAGAGAGGATCGTGAACAAGAAACCTTGCTATGGGTTGGAACCGTATCGTCTTTAGCGACAAATACAGGTTCTGTTTGGGATCCGATGTTGGTCATGTTCGAGAATGAAGGCCTCGTGGTGAATACTTCAATTTTGCCTTTGTTGTGGAGTGACACACTGCCCCTGCTGCTGGTGTGATGTTCCGGTCACTCCTAGTAGCAATACGAGGGACACAGGTCAGTGATATGTGCAGGACATCCTGCAGGTACATGTGTTGCCTCTCATGGCAGGGCTTCCAACTTGCATTACAAGTGACAGCCTTTTTATATAGAAGCAGGGGACGCACTTTTGCACCTCTTATGGCAAGACCCAGTGTCTTATCAGGCCACACTTGTAATCATTTACATATCTGCCTGAGACATAGCTGCATTCCGAGTTTTGCAGCAATCCAACATTTCTAACTGGTGCTTTAATTGTTTTGTCAGTGAGTCTATATAAGCATGGGATATACAATGTGTAGTATAAAGGAATTTTGTGTTTATTTTACAAGGGCTAGTGCTTTGGCCTGGGGTGGGTCACAATGAGATAACACACAACCACAACGTAATTAAAAGAAATAAAGAAATAAACGTGGCACAATGACCTGAAGATTAGTACATTTCAAGCTGCATTCAAGTTTCTAATTGGAATATAACTTTATATATGCTAAAATTTGCAATATAACTTATATCACATGGGCTATTTTACTCTCTACATCCCCTGGCAAAATTACGGACTCACCACACTTAGAGGACTGTGTAAAAAGTAACTGTAACTGTAACTTCATGCAGTCATCTTTATAAGTTTCATTAGAACAGCACCAGACAGAAAAATCCTGTGTCATCTCCATGGCCAGTGTAGATTCATGATTTAATACTGCATATCACTTTCATCTGATCATCCACACATTTCTGTTCATTAGTACGCTGTACCTTGTTTTCTTCTGCTTAGGTGTTATTACTGGTTTTTATTTGGCTTTTCTGTTTGTAAATCTTGCCGATTCATTCTGCTGGTTGACAGTTATGTCGCAAACACTGACTCCAGTTTCCACCCAGTTGTTTTTCATTTGTTCTGTAATGCATGTGCTAATTTCAAGGCATACTGCTTTGAGTTTCCTATCCTAATGCTTTGATGGATTCCTTGGTGTACTTGTATGTTATACGTTTACAACCATAATATTTTGTTTATACTTTGACCACAATTTAGACACCTGACATTTACATTTACATTTACAGCATTTAGCAGACGCCCTTATCCAGAGTGACTTACAATTGATACAGTCTTACAATCCAAGCAATTGTGGGTTAAGGGCCTTGCTTAAGGACCCAACAGTGGCATCTTGGCAGAGGTGGGATTTGAACCCTGGTCCAGGTACCTTGCCCGCTAGGCTATCACAGTCCTGACAGGGAGGATCCAGCATCTTTCATCACACTCCATGTTGGATTTCCTTCTTGAAGAAGTCAAATCTCTTGTTGAGAGATGAGACAAGTCCAGCAGCTCATTAAGTTTAGTAAACACTCTCTGTTAATGGAGACTAATATGCATTTTATGCTTGTATATGTATTCGCTCTATAATTATAAGGTGAGTCTATTATTTGTTCCTCAACATCAAGCAATACCATAATATGCATTAATTTAAATTATTTGTTTGAGGTATGCTTCATGAAGTCTGAATGTTTATCTGTTAAATAAAAATTATTTTTATTTATATTTATGTTTTATTTGTAATGCCTGTATTTATAATTGCTGTTATTTAAAAAGTGACTTCTGAATCTACAGCAAGTTTGGTGAATCTGTCATTTTTGCCATGGGTTGTATTATGCTACTGCTTTTTAACTATGACACACCTCCAACTCCCTTTTCACTGATAACAACAAATCATACTGCTTTTCACTACTATTACACAATCTACTGCTGTTTCACTATTGTTAAATGGCTTTTCATGATTATTAAAAAATCGACTATTTGTCATTATTGTGAAATCATTTACAGTATCTGTTTCTCTATCTGTATCAATCTATCTGTATCTAGTATCTGTTACAAATATCCCAAAACATTCTGCATTCATTGTTTTTCACTATGATAAAGCATCCTACTATTTTTTTTCAATAATATAAAACATCCCACTGCTTTTCCATTATAATAGAAAAGCCACTGATTTTCTCTTTTGTAACTTTCTACAGCCTGTCCAGTATTAAAACTGTTCAACTGCTTTTTCATTACTGTTACACATCTGACCAGCTTTTCACTATGACAAACCCTACCTTTTCACAATGATGAAGCATTCTACTACTTTTTCCCCATTTTAAAGCATCTTGCTTCACTGTAATCAAGCATTGTACTGGACTTTCACGATTACAAACCATTCTACTGATTTCTCAGTATGAAGTTTCCTACTACTTTTTTCAGTACAGTATTATAAAACTTACATCTACATTCAATCATTTGGCATAGAACAACCAGAACAACTTACAAGATGAGCAAACCTTTGAAGATGACACACTACATCTACACAGTGATCTAAATGTATTCATTACCAGTCAAGCCAGAAACTAATGATGCTCAGATACTAACAAGCAAGCTCTCGGTTTGACACAAAGTGCACATATCATAAGAAACAGTAAGAGCTTTATGATAAGTTGACAAAAATATATACAAAGAGCAGGTGCCACAGTGCCAAGGATAAAATATACATTATACTAGGTATTGTTTGAAGAGGTGAGTCTTCTGTGGAAGTAACAAAGACACTGGGAGTGACTTGGATATTTAAATGGATATTTAAATTCCTACTGCCGTTTAACTATCAAAACATCCTACTGCTTTTTCACTATACCAACTCAACTGCTTGTTCAATATGTTAAAACATCCCACTGCTTTTTCAATACTAATTACAATATGCCCAGCTGTTTCAGTACTCTAAATTATTAATAGAAGTTAGCAACACTTTTTTTACTATTATATCGTACTATATATCATATTGGCATGGCATATTCTGCCAGATAGAGAGAACATGACATGAATCAAAATGTTTACTCCATGTCTTTAACTGTTGGTGGTTATCAAAGTTTGTGGGGGCTGAAAGGCATGTTGAGGTCAGCAATTGCTTGAGGGGAAAAAATTGTGCCGTGTGCTATCACTGCAGATGGAGAGATACACCTTTTCAGAAGGGACTTTTTGAAATAAATGACTGGGTGGATGTGCCAGGTCTGATACTATGTCCACTGTTAATTTTCTGAACATACAGTTCTTTTGTTGAGTGATGTTTCGGGCCAATCATTCTCTCTGCTATATACGATCTGTGTCAGGCTGTGTCTTATGTGTTCGGAAACTGAACCAAGCCACAATGTGTTGGATGGTGCCAGGTTTCTTTCTACCACTGATCTGTAGATCTATAGAGTCAGGTTGGGTTGGGATATGTGAAGTTTCCACAGCTGCCATAAGAAATCATTCTTTTTTGGGGGGATTGTGATCCCATTTAAGGTTACTGGACATGGTGCTGCCCAGTTTTAAAGAAACTGTAAAAAGAAGTCTGGATAATAAAGGTTACATACACAGTACCTCAGTTCTCATCATTAATTTGTTCCAGAAGGCTTGTTGAGAACTGACAATGATGAGAACCGAGCACATTTTTCCTGTAAGTAATAATGTAAACTGAATCTAATCTGTTCCAGACCTCAGAAAGTCCACACTGTACAAGGCATTCTTGGAGTTGTATTGTACAGGTGCTCCCTGACTTACAAAGGGGATATGTTCAGACAAATCCATTCTAAGTTAAATGTATTATGAATTGAGGAGTGTAAAAAGTGTTACTGTATCGTAGCGGAGCCTATGATGAGTAATGATAAGTAAGTTAATGTTTAAAACACTTAAATTAACCTACAGTTGGTCAAAATCATTAACACAAGCTAATTTTATACCAGTTTTGAAATATCTCATGTAAGTTAGTGATTAATGAATTGCAAGTGAAAAGTTAAAGCAAAACACTTACTCTACTGGTGAAGTCAGGGTGCTAGCATAGCATTTTCTTTCAGTTTCCTTTTGGTTGTGTTACGGTTTGCCATATTTAAAGGATGACGAACTGAGAAAATAAAAGAATAGCTGATTTAGGACCCAAATGCAGTTAGCTCCAGATGAAAGTGGTGAATCAAAATATAATAAAAAATAAAAAGTTCATCAAAAAAAAGGTAAAAATAAAACAATAAAGCATAGTAAGCGTAAAGCACCAGTATTCTTTATTACACCTATGACATTTCTCCGCTGCGCCAACGGCGTATGGGTCCGCGCATGCCCAAAGCATCGGATACCCAAACGGAGAATCTGAGAATGTGACTCACAATTCTCCCAAGGCTGACGCGGGAATGAAAAGGATGAGACTATAAATAAGCTCAGCGTCCAGTGAAGGAGAAGAAGAAGGAGGAGGACAATGGTGTGAGTGAGGGAAAGGAGGTGCCCTACATTAGCGTTTATGCCCTCTCTACCAGGCAATCTCCCGATTGCCCACAACTGGTGATCTTTGAATCGCTAGTCATACCTTTGTCCCTATCAAAAAAACCCAAAATAAAGCGCTAGAAAAAGAGCTATCAGAGCCAGGTGAGGACTGGTGCAACAGCACGTGCTTGAAGCACGTGACTTAGTGTTGCGCTGCATGAAGCGAAGCAATGGTGCGACAACTGTGTGAGCCCAAAGGTGTGCTTAAATACGCCCAACAACAGGTGTCTTCACTTTCGCGCCGAACGCCAAATTAGATTGCCGCCTGCACGATTGCGCAGAGGATTCTCACGCCACCTTGAGGCCAAAGCGTGACCCCTAATAGTAACCCCCCGGCCACGCCACCCCCAGCTGCAACCAAAACCTCCCCTAGCCTGTCTAACATGCTCAGGGTTGAGCATATGACGTTCGGGGAGGCAGCAGTAGGCTGGACGCACCTTTAAATAGGGGCTGAATGGGAGGGTACACCGACACGAGCCAGATACAAGGCTCGGCTCAGGCTTGTGACTAGCCATGAGCGGCTCAGGTGCAAAGCTCAGAGCTGGCAGCTCAACGGTGGAGCTCTGTGCTGGTGGCTCAGGGGTGGAGCTCGACGCTGGCGGCTCAGAAACGAGGCTAGAACCAATGAGGCCCAAGAGAAAGGTCGGCGCGTGTTGCCTGGCTGGGCAAACAGACACCAATGACCTGGGTACTGGGGTCAATGAAGGTGACCACCCCACAGGAGTAGGCACAAATTACCGTGGCACGGAGGTCGGTAGTAGTTACCGTGACGCAGGGTGTAGGAAAGACCGTACCAAAGACCGTGGTGTGTAAGGGTCAGCGCTAAAGACCGGTGCGCAGAGTTCGGTACTGAAGTCTGTGGCACAGGAGTCGGCGTAAACGACCGGTGCACAGAGATCGGTACTGAACAACCGTGCTCAGGGGCAGTGCTAATGTGAGTGGCAAGCTCAGGTAGGAAGCTAGGCAGCGCTAAATGCTCAAGTACAGAGTTTACTTGCTCAGGAACAGAGCTTACAAGCATGGGGTGCTTGGGTAAGAAGCTAGGTGGCACTAAATGCTCAGGTATGGAGCTTCAGGGCGAGGCGAGCTCAGGTGCGAAGCTAGGCAGCGCTAAATGCTCAAGTACGGAGCTTACTTGCTCAGGTATGGACCTTACGGGTGTGGCGTGCTCAGGTACGAGGCTAGGCAGCACTAAATGCTCAGGTATGGAGCTTACTTGCTAAGCTATGGAGCTTCAGGGCGCGGCGTGCTCAGTTATGGAGCTAGGAGGTGCTAAATGCTTAAGTACAGAGCTTACGGGCGTGGCATGCTCAGGTATGGACCTTACGGGTGTGGCGTGCTCAGGTACGAGGCTAGGCAGCACTAAATGCCCAGGTACAGAGCTTACTTGCTCAGCTATGGAGCTTCAGGGCACGGCGTGCTCAGGTATGGAGCTAGGAGGTGCTAAATGCTTAGGTACGAAGCTTTCCGGATGGGAAGGAAGTGTTGCGCTGCTGGTAAGACCCATGCTCACCCTGGTCCACCCCTTGAGGCGGGCTTCGGTCAATATGGCCAGGTCGAAAAGATCGTCAAGGGAGCAGGGGGTTGGTGGAAGAGCAGCTCAATGTGTACTTCCTCTGCTCGCCGGGGTACCCCGCGAGGGATCCCCGGCTACGCCAGACCAACCAAAGATCCGTGGCGCTGCGGTATCGTTACGTTTAGGCGGGATTCTGACTTAGAGGCGTTCAGTCATAATCCCACAGATGGTAGCTTTGCACCAGTGGCTCCTCAAGCACACGCACCAAATGTCTGAACCTGCGGTTCCTCTCGTACTGAGCAGGATTACTATTGCAACAACACATCATCAGTAGGGTAAAACTAACCTGTCTCACGACGGTCTAAACCCAGCTCATGTTAACTGTTAGTGGGTGAACAATCCAACGGTTGGTGAATTCTGCTTCACAATGATAGGAAGAGCCGACATCAAAGGATCAAAAAGCGACGTCTCTATGAACGCTTGGCTACCACAAGCCTGTTATCCCTGTGATAACTTTTCTGACACCTCCTGCATAAAACCCAAAAAGCCAGAAGGATCGTGAGGCCCCGCTTTCACGGTCTGTATTCATACTGAAAATCAACATCAAGCAAGCTTTTGCCCTTCTGCTCCACGGGAGGTTTCTGTCCTCCCCGAGCTCGCCTTAGGACACCTGCGTTACAATTTGACAGGTGTACCGCCCCAGTCAAACTCCCCTCCTTCCACTGTACCCGAAGTGGGTCGCTGCCCTGGAACCCGAAGAGGGCCCTGAGCGGCTTGAGACCAGAAGCGAGAGCCCGCCGGGGGCTCGTCTCCCCGCCTCACCGGGTGAGTGAGGAAACGATAAGAGTAGTGGTATTTCACTGGCGGCACCCGGCCATTTTGAGACCTGCTGCGGATATGGGTACGGCCCGGCACGAGATTTACACCCTCTCCCCCGGAATTTCAAGGGCCAGCGAGAGCTCACCGGACTCCCAGAACCGCGACGCTTTCCAGGGCGCGGGCCCCTTTCTCAGGGTGAACCCATTCCAGGGTGCGCTGCCCTTCACAAAGAAAAGGGAACTCTTCCTGGGGCTCCTGCCGGCATCTCCGAGTTTGTTTGTGTTACCGCACTGTATGCCTGACGGCACCTATCTAGGCCACTCTGGGTTCGGGGATCTGAACCCGACTCCCTTTCGATTGGCCGGGGGCGACAGAGGCCATCGCCCCTCCCTTCCGAACGGCGTTCGCCCATCCCTTAGGACCAACTGACCCATGTTCAACTGCTCTTCACATGGAACCCTTCTCCACTTTGGCCTTCAAAGCTCTCTTTTGAATATTTGCTACTACCACCAAGATCTGCACCTGCGGCGACTCCACCCGGGCCCTCGCCCGAGGCTTCCGCGCCACCGCATCGGCCCTCCTACTCGTCGCGGTGTAAGGCTCGGAATCTCCATGGAATCTCCATCTTGATTCGGCATGTGAGTTGTTACACACTCCTTAGCGGATTCCGACTTCCATGGCCACCGTCCTGCTGTCTATATCAACCAACACCTTTTATGGGGTCTGATGAGCATCGGCAACGGGCGCCTTGAACATTAAGACCCTGTCTAAAAAAATGCACGAACGGTGGCTCATATGGGACTGTGGTAGCCTAGCAGGTAAGGTACTGGACTATGGACCACAAGGTCCAGGGTTCAAAACCCACCTCTGCTCTGCCAAGCTTCCACTGTTGGGTCCTTGAGCAAGACCCTTAACCCACAATAGCTTGGATTGTAAGACTGTACCAATTGTAAGTCGCTCTGGATAAGGGCGTCTGCTAAATGCTGTAAATGTAAATGTAAATGTAAATGTAAAGCCGCTCACCTCGGCCATGGCACAAAGCTCAGCCACGTACTCAGCTACCTCCCTAGAGCAATGAAAAAAAATAAAAAATGCTAAGCGGCTCTGGGGCAAGCGTGAGTGGCTGGGGGTCCAGGTAGGTGGAAGGTAGATCAAGGACTTTCTGGACCACAGGTGGAGAATGGCGACTACGACCATGAGGGCTGGGCAGCTTAGGAGGGTTGGGATGCCATACCAGGTCCATGACTTCGCCACAGTCAATGGACGGCCCCCAAAAGCCAACCAAGACTCGGGTAAAGAAACCCGCTGTCTACCGCAATTGGGGACCTCCAAACTGGGTCCACGCATGTGAAAAACATCGGATACCCGCGTGGTGAAACTGGGAAGGTGACTCACAGTTCTCCCGAGATTTCCGGGAGCATGAGACCGAGCGGAATGTCTGCGAAAGCCCCTCACGGTTCTCCCAAGGTTTCAGGGAGCATGAGGCTGACGCGGAAATGAAAAGGACGAGACTATAAATAAGCTCAGTGTCCTTTTCTGAGCGCAATCGCTAGAGAAGTGTTTGATTCCTCCGATTGTGAATTAGAAGGAGGGGGGCAAAGGCGTGAGTGAGGGAAAGGAGGGGCGAGTCTCGCAGTCGCGAGCGAGGCTCAAAATAGACGAGGAAGAGCCGGAAAAACATAATCAGAAAATAAAACAAACACTGGCCCTACGCTAGCGTCTATGCCCTCTCTACCAGGTAATCTCCCGACTGCCCACCACTGGCGACCTTTGATTCGCTAGTCATACCTTTGTCCATATAAAATAAATAAATAAATTAATGAATAAATAAAGCGCTAGAAAAAGAGCTTTCAAAGCTGGCTTAGGGCTGTTGCAAAGCACATGCTTGAAGCACGTGACTTAGTGTTGCACGGCATGAAGTGAAGCAAAGGGGCGACAACTGTGTGAGCCAAAACAACTGTGCTTAAATAGGCCCAAAAACAGGTGTCGCCACTTTCACGCAGAACGGCAAATTAGATTGTCGAACGTACGACGAGGATTCTCACAACACCATGAGGGATCAACAGTGGTTTCTAGCATCCAAAGCGTGACCCCTAATAGGTTGGTACTTATAACTAAGCTTTTTAGGACCCATGGAGCCTCATTTGCACTAAGAATACAGTACTATAAATGTAAAAAAATTAAGAAAAACACAATAAACACAGTGGTGATATTCACTGACCGAGAGCTTTTGTGAGACTGTATCACTGAATCACTGTATACTGAATTGGGAATCATGAATCGTGTTTCCGCTGAAACAAGTCACGTGACTCGACTCAAACAAGTTTAAGCAAGTACATCAAGTCCCAACCAAACGACAACAACCAAGAAAAAATTTTGTTGTCGAGAACCGAGGTACCACTGTATATTTTCAGACCACATTTAGTGATTTTATGACCATGTCAATATCCTAGGTGGATACTATGAATCATAAAACGCTGGTTTCCAAAGAATATACTCATTTATATATTACATCCAATTCTATTACTGACAAAAGAATCTTACAACACATTGTAACTGTGTATGCCTAGTTATGCTTTTCGGCATACAGATATGACAGGGACAGAAAAAAGTGATCCTTTTGAAACGGGCTACTGTCCTCAAGGATTCCTACTGATTCCTTTATTCAGGGCAACATCATTTGCCAACTTGGCAAGCATGTTGAATTCATGTCAACTCAATCAAAGATGCAGGTTTCTGAAACAGGAACGGAAATACAACCATGACAAACACATCACACAGCCAGTCCAGTTCTGGGACTGTGGTAGCCTAGTGGTTAAGGTACTGGACTATGGACCAGAAGGTCCAGGGTTCAAATCCCATCTCTGCCAAGCTGCCACTGTTGGGTCCTTGGGCAAGACCCTTAACCCACAATTGCTTGGATTGTAAGACTGTATCAATTGTAAGTCGCTCTGGATAAGGGCGTTTGCTAAATGCTGTAAATGTAAATGTAATGTAATGTATCCCTGAATGAATACCTACAGCAAGGACATTCCCAGAGCAAAAGAGGATAGGTGGTTGAAGTCAAAGCTTACATGACAGGGATAAATAGACACTTTTCTCCATACTGGAGTCTGGAAAATTCCATGACCTCCTCAATCAGTTTTTATCATCTTTGAACCTTTATAACAATTTATGGAGTGCAGTCTGTGAAGGAGATATCCATCTCCTTAATTACGCACAGAAATTATAGATTTTCTTTTTGACAAATTATCCAACATACCACCACTAACCATCCAAGACTGCTTTGGGAGCAAGCATGGCCACAAATCTTATTAGCATCTCCATTACTTATTAATGTACTGTTATGGTTTTCTTTTAATGTGCCTCTAGTGTTATAGTCAAGACCACCAGAGCTGAGTCCGAGTCATCTTGGGCTCCTCTATAAATTGCCTGTGGGATCCTTGATCCCACGTAACAGCAACGTAACTTTTGGAAGCAAATAATGGTGATGATTCTGTTTCCTTTCTTCAGTCAATCAGAATTCACTATAAAGTCTACTGAGCATAGCAACTACATCCATCCTATCCATTTTAATTATGAAACGTGATAATAATAATAATAATTGCATTGTAATAATTTGTATTATCACATGGTAAAGTATAGCAAGCAGGTGAAAATGCACACTTGAAGTCTTCACATCAGACTATTTAAAATAAAACGTGTTCATTGATTGGATACTGAATGAGAAGGGCAGTAACTTGCTTTCACCTGGTAGCCAATCAGAGTGCAGATTTTATTTAGTTATGTATAGAAAGGACTGATTTATTCTGTTTTAATGGATTGTTGATATTCAATAACGATAGATAAGTTTCGTTTATAATTAACGTCACCTCAGGCAGATGCATTGGACTTGGCTGGTCTCAACAACAATTTCTGAGTCTGCCTTACTCAGAGACAGAGACAAGACCAAGTCCAAATGAGTTTGAGACCAGACTCGAGTACTGCAAAACTATGTGTCTCCTCTATGTCTGCTAATGAATGTACCTGTAATTCCGCACCAACGCAGAAATGTAGAAATCCGCACAAATGTAGAAAATATTTATGTAGAAATGCCCTCTACAACTGACATGTGTCTCTTAAGTCTCTGTCATGTATTCTCTACACACAGGTCTCCAAGGATGGGACTGTTGCATGCTGTGTCTAATAGAGGGGAGACAGGTCAAGGAATCATCCCAGTGTTGCAATAGAGATCCCTACCCAGCCATGCAATGGGCTGGCATTCCATCCAGGGCACAAGGTGTGCCTTGTGTTCACTGGCGTTAGGCTGTAAAGACATTGAAATATGGTGGGTGATATGGTAAAAAATATTATATCACGAAAATTAAAGAAATGTTCACGATACAGGATATTTATCACGACACATGTGATGGCAGACAAATACATCAGTAGCAACAGATTCTTAAAAACTCTGATTCAAATAGTATCCCATACTTAAAGTAAAGTGACTTTTATTCAAAATGTGCTGCACTTCAACCAATTAAATAGGAATAATTACACTATTTGTAGGGAAATATGCAGTGGTCAGTGTTCATTAAGCACTGATGATAACCTCAATATGCTCAGAAAAGCATAGCATCTATCACGATAACACAATTTATCATGATATAAAATATCGTCATATTGCCCACACTGAAAATGCGGGATTAAAACATGAAAAACAAGTCAATCAGACATCTGGAAAAAGATCTGCAAACTACAACACCTGAACCTCCAAGGCACAACTGTCATGTAGACCAACTGGAACAGTGACTACACTAACATGGTAAGAAGCAGACCTGAAAAACTGGCTACAAGCAGTGTCCGAGGTCACTGAGGTATTTAACAGACCCCAATATAAAGTCACCTATTTTGTCCACTTATCTACTGTATACATAAAACAGATTGCATCCTTTTGTTAAATACGTCACAAAAGAGCTGGAACAATCATTAGTTTTCATGAACCCAAACCCGGACAGTGAATGTCAGTTATGTTTTCCAATCTGTTATATTCTCCAGTTCCGTTTTAGCAGAGTGGAATCTGTCCTATGGGTTATATAATTGTCCAGAGAACAATGCGGTCATATGTGCTGAGCAATAACTGATAGAATATATATATGGTATGGAAAATTTAGAGGGAAGGCAAGCGTGCATAGCTCTTGATAATGATCTTACTTCATCTGTTATGACAACCTTAGAAGAAACATTGTTAGGGACCGTGCCTGCCTGCACAGTGCTTAGCATCAAAAGATACTTCACTGTCAAACACAGGTCAGAAGCTATGACGGACTTTTTCTTGTCTTCAGAAAGAACTCCCTGTTTTCTTCACGTGCTCAGCCCTGGCATATTCCACAGCTAAAGGTGCAGTTTTGCAGACATATACCATTGCTTTCAGCTGTTATGAGAAACTGTATGATAAAAGTCCTGCAATATATAGAGAAGCAATAGCTGAGAAAGTCCATTTTTCATCCTCTAAATTGTGTTCGGCATTAGAGCTTTTGTTTGGACATGATAAAGAAAAAGGATTGCGAGGGAGAAGTGGGATGCTCCGTGCCTTAGTCATTAGAATGCAGACCGCAGCTTGCCGCTCTGCGCAGAGGAATGATGAAATAAGTGCTATAAATAGCAGCCTCCCAGGATCCCCCTTTACACACACTGTAAACATTTCAGAGCGAACCAAGAATGGTTCTTCTAAACCCTGTGTTAATAATTTACCATTTTGTCCTATATACACTTGCTAATAGAGATGCATTTAAATGACTGAAACAATGGAGATACACAGCTTATCGAATAGATACTAGTTAGCATTGCCAACATTTAAGCACTGACTCAGGGAATTGACTAAGACTTATACGAATTACTAAAAACAATGTTTAAATGTTTCGTTTATAAATTCAATTTGTCTGTAGCTTGACTCTACCCAGACGTAGTGGTGGTCCCCAAGAACAACAACACAATGTTCTGGAATGCAGTCAGCTGCTGTCAGTTGGCAACCAATACAGGGTACAAATCAATGAATAAAAACTAATGTCATTTCCTTCATAATATTTAGCTTCCATTCCTCTTGCCTTAATAACAGTGCAAACTTGATCAGATAAGAATTCGACCACTTTTTGACTGACCCAACGCACAATTCAGCTAGAACTGGGTGTGTCTCCTGTTGTTCCAAATAATCACATTTTAATAAGATTTCGATATGAGCATAAGATACAAAAACCAGATGCTAATCAATGTCACTATGGGTAGATCAATCTAAATGAAACAGAAGCAGCCACATGGAGATACAGTGCTGCTTGAAAGTTTGTGAACCCTTTAGAATTTTCTATATTTCTGTATAAATATGACCTAAAACATCATCAGATTTTCACACAAGTCCTAAAAGTAGATAAAGAGAACTCAGTTAAACAAATGAGACAAATATACTTGGTCATTTATTTATTGAGGAAACTGATCCGATATTACATATTAGTGAGTGGCAAAAGTATATGAACATTTGCTTTCAGTATCTGGTGTGACCCCCCTGTGCCGCAATAACTGCAACTAACCGTTTCCTGTAACTGTTGATCAGTCCTGCACACCGGTTTGGAAGAATTTTAGCCCATTCATTCATACAGAACAGCTTCAACTCTGGGATGTTGGTGGGTTTCCTCACATTAACTGCTCACTTCAGGTCCTTCCACAACATTTCGATTGGATTAAGGTCAGGACTTTGACTTGGCCATTCCAAAACATTAACTTTATTCTTCTTTATCCATTCTTTGGTAGAACGACTTGTGTGCTTAGGGTCGTTGTCTTGCTGTTTGACCCACCTTCTCTTGAGATTCAGTTCATGGACAGATGTCCTGACATTTTCCTTTAGAATTATCAGATATCATTCAGAATTCATTGTTCCATCAATGATGGTAAGCCGTCCTGGCCCAGATGCAGCAAACAGGCCCAAACCATGATACTACCACCACCATGTTTCACAGATGGGATAAGGTTTTTATGCTGGAATGCAGTGTTTTCCTTTCTCTAAACATAACGCTTTTTAATTTTTAACCAAAAAGTTATATTTTGGTCTACTAAACATTCTTACAATAGCCTTCTTGCTGATCTGCAGACAAGCAGCAATGTTCTTTTTGGAGAGCAGTGGCTTTCTCCTTGCAACCCTGCCATGCACACCATTGTTGTTCAGTGTTCTTCTGATGGTGGACTCATGAACATTAACAATTAGCCAATGTGAGAGTTGCTTAGAAGTACCCTGGGGTCCTTTGTGAGCTCGCCAACTATTACATGCCTTGCTCTTGGAGTGATCTTTGTTGGTCGACCACTCCTGGGGAGGGTAACAATGGTCTTGAATTTGAATTTGTACACAATCTGTCTGACTGTGGTGGATTCCAAACTCTTTAGAGATGGTTTTGTAACCTTTTCCAGCCTGATGAGCATCAGCAACTCTTTTTCTGAGGTCCTCAGAAATCTCTTTTGTTCATGCCATTATACACTTCCACAAACACGTGTCATGAAGAGCAGGTTTTCATAGAAAACAACTGACTCTAATTTCACCTTCAAATTAAATGTTAATCCTAGAGGTTCACATACTTTTGCCACTCATTTTCCACAATAAATAAATGACAAAGTATAATATTTTTGTCTCATTGGTTTAACTGGGTTCTCTTTATCTACTTTCAGGACTTGTGTGAAAATCTCATGATGTTTTAGGTCATATTCATGCAGAAATATAGACAATTCTAAAGTTTTTACAAACTTCCATGAACCACTGTAATAAAAATGGGTAAGGGACAACCACCCTAAAAGGCAAGACTATGGTAGATTGAAGCAATTTAACCTTAAAATCTTACATCAAGTGAGCACAGCAACAAGATACAAGATGAATATCCTGCAAAAGCAAGCCCTCTTCCAAGCTGAACTATTGCGACAGACAAGGGTTTAAATAAGTGCTGTCCAAGGTCTTTTGCACAAGCACAACCATCAGGGAAAGTTGAGATCAAGAAACACTGAGATAGGCCACAGAAAGTGAGACTTAAAGCATCAGACATTCTTCTCTCCAAAATCAGAAGATGTCCAGCATAGCTCTCAGCTCAGAACTACCTGAAAACCATTGGTATCCTGGAACATCTATCTACAGTCAAAACAAAGCCACGCTCTGCACAAAAACACAAGGACTGGGGTGCAGTACAATGGAAGTAAATGCTCTGAACTTTATGAGGCAAAATTGGAGATTGCTGGCTCTAATACAAAACATTTTTTTTCTTTTGAAGGGGTGTTGAATGCTACATGAATCATTTTCTCCATTCAACAGTGAAGCAGTGGAAGATCCTGAGACTGTGGTAGCCTAGCAGTGAAGTACTCTGGACTAAGAGGTCCAGGGTTCAAATCCCACCTCTGCCAAGCTTGGGTCCTTGACCAAGGCCCTTAACCCACAATTGCTTGGACTGTAAGACTCTATAAGTTGTAAGTTGCTCTGGGTAAGAGTGTTTTCTAAATGCTGTAAATGTAAATGTACAATCCATGCAGGCTTGGTGCTATATTTATGCAAATGATGTCAGTTATTTGGCCAAAATTAATGGCCCCCTCACTGACAAGAAGTACATGAAGCACATGATTCTTATCCATCATACAATTCCATCCGGAAGGTGTCTGCTTCGTCCCAAATTCGTTCTATCACATCAAAACGAGGCCAAACACATGGTCAAAGTCATATAGAAGTTTCTCAAGCAAAAAGAAGAAAATGAGTACTACATCAGGTGGTATGGCCCCCACAGAGCTCTGATCTCACAACATTGAGTCAGAGTGTGATTACATAAAGAGACGGAAGCAAGTGAGACAAACTAAGAAGAATTGTGGCAGGTTCTCCAAGAGGCAACACATTAGCTGAATACCTACAAAAACTGGACGCCAGTGTACCTAAGAGAATTGATGCTGTTTTAAAAGCTAAAGGTGGTCACACTAAATATTGATTGTGTAGGTTTCTCCTGTTTGTAAAGTTTATTATTGCAAAATAAATTTAGTAAATTAAATATGTAATTTCCCACTGCCACACTAATGCAGACGACTTAAAATAACACAAATTTGATTTATCTTGAAATCATTAATCTATTTGATGTTTTAATCTTTTGTACAGTAGTAAACCTGCTTAGTACAAAACACCACACCCAATGGTGGTCCAGATTAGAGCATACCACAATGTAATGTGCTCTAGTAGTTTAATGGGTGACCCGCTAAATGTGGTCTGTTTTGGAGTTGGATTTAAGTGTGTCTAACAGTAATCTGGTCTCTGATTGTAATACTGTGGATATATGAAGTGTGTAAGTAGTTATTCTCAACATGTCTTGCTACACCGTGTTCTGATGCTGTAATTCTCACCCTTTATATACTCCTGACTGGAGCAATTCCTGAGGGGGACACAAAGGCTAAATTATTTATATATATATATAATCCTTGGTAAATTATCCCCTTGGTGTTCCCCTCAGGAATTGCTCTTGACACATATTGAAATGAAATTTACACTCTTGGTTAAAATCACTATGTGGAAAACTAAATCTGATTTAATGGATTCTTCAGTACACATTGAATGAACTGCACATCTATGAACCGAAAATGTGTGGACGCATTAAAACCATTAGGTGGGAGAATGTTTGCCAATAGCATATGTGATTTTTCCAGCAGAGAGACTGTGTAGTTACAGGTTCTCTACTCATTACACTTTGCTCTATAACAATAGTGCACATAGTTTAAGACCAACACAAGCACAAAACACCACATCATACATAGAAAAAGTATTGCACTGTCTAGAGCCGCTAGAAGAGCTTTATCCAAAACCTTCGTCTGTATCAATTGACACTGAAACTTATGATGTAAGTATCCGTGTCAGTAGTAAAAGCGAGGGCAAAGTACCTACCGTGTGTGTTTACACTTGACTCCAAGCTGAGAGCACACAGATCACAGATCTCCACGCAGATCCACACGCAACGTGGCTCTTTTATCTTCTCTTTAGCTGTCACGATACAACTAAACGAAGATTCGTGTAGCGACTGCACAGCCCGATGCCATGTGAATCAGTTGTAGCTGTGCTGTATCCTGATTTCAGCCTCTACGTTCTATAAGGTGCTGCTTTTGGCTAAAAGTGTGATTGAAGACGATACACAGGTTTACAGCTATAGAATGACGTCAAGGAATGGCATTTTATTTATTTTGCGCTATTCTTAACGGTTTTTACGCTTTACGCTGCGTAGTTCTCCTGGATAGTCACACGGGTATGATCGATTTTATGTCAGATAAGGTTTTTCATTGTAACAGGTGTTGAGACGAGTAGCCTGGTTGCCATGGCAATCCTTTTTTCTCTTGCTTACGTCACACAGCCGCTCTTGGTGAATCCCTCATATGAGAAACAAGATTCACGTTGGATAATGTCGCCCTATAATGCTTGGAAAGGCGACATTTAATCGATGTGTATTTTCTGAAAGAAATACTACAGTCCTTGTAAACTACAGCAATAAACGTATGCCTTACTGTCAAGGGAAATTCGAGTTTTTGCACATATGGAAGCCCTGTACCAGGTACATCATGACCATATCTTCAGCCCATCTGTGAACACTAGAGTTGAGGTACCATTCATAGTCTAACAATGATAAAAGACAAAAACTTGACTTTGACTTGAGATTTGACTTAGGATTGAGACTGTATGAGTGGAAACGAGTCGATATTTATTAAATATTTGCATTTTAAAGTATTAAGGAGAAAGGCATTTTCAGGGATTTTATTATTGTTTTTGTTGAAACAAGATTGGGTGATTTCTGCGGGCACATACCTGGCAACCTGTCAGAACATGGGAAACCTGAAGAGACAAACATACGAATAAGCTTGTACCGTTTGAAATAGTGAAGTTTGGATGCAATTATCATGTTTCCGATAAAATCATTAAAAAGAGAACAGCAGTATTCAAGGTTTGCTGATCAACAATCAGGAACACGACCACCATGACAGCATCTGTCACTACAAAATCCACAAAGAAATGTACATAACTGTGTCTTTTAAGCTAACAACATTTTTCAAACACCAGCAAGAAAGATTAAGTTTAAGAAATGCCTATGTTAGATTTGGCTTTGACATAAAATTCAACTTTTTATGACCACTGTCACTGTCCTTTGATTTAAATGTTGAAACTGGATTTCGAGCATTATAATGACCTGACTTCCTTGAATATTACCACAATAACATATGTGACTTACTGCCACCTCTAGTGAACGCTCGAGGTATGTAACCAAAAACCAACCCAAAGTCAATGCAAGTCAATGAGCCATAATACATTTTAAACTTATTTTAAAAGACTATACATTTACTGGACTCCATAAGTATATATAGCATGGGTTATACCACGATTATGTATGCAATGTTTGAACAGTGTCTGTACATTTTGTGGTTCAGGCTATATTAGTCACACACTTATTGGAAAAGTGTGAGAGATAGTAGTATCATTCTTTCTTTAGATTTTTCACAATGGTTTGGTGTATTCAACAAATTTGCTAGGTTCAAGTAAACGTGTTTTTATTTATCTAGCCCAACAGAATAACAGACAACATTCATCATTAAGTTATATAAAAAGACCCCCAAATGAGCAGCCAGAGGAGCAGTGTCTATTTAAAACTACTCAAGACACATAATAAAGACAACTTGAGAGGGACAAGGTTCCTACTTGGAACTGGAAAACAAAATTTATTTATTTAGAGTTATTTCCTACCCCAGTGGTTCCCAACATTTTTCCCTTAGAGCCCCCTATGAGTATCTCATACCCTATGAGTAAGAAAAGCTGCCCCCCCCAGTCTGCCCACACACAGACCAACAGAATAAAGAGATTCATTGTAAATCTTTTTTTGGCAAAAAACATAAAGCATACCCATTTTCTTTGTGCATAGCCATCTCTTCTGTTGCTTTTATAGTATTTTTTTTCCATGTTGGCTCTTTTCTTTTCATTTCTTTTCTTTTCACTTTTTTAGTGAAAATATATTTTTAAGTAATTTTATATACATATTTTTTTCAGTGAGTGTGTCTGAAAAATGTATTTTAACAAACTCAGAGCACCTCAGAGCAGACAAAGCCCCCTGAGGGGAACCATGGGCCTAGCCAAATACAACACAATTGGAACAGTAAATCATATTTATTGTATCATGTTGTGCATATGAATTTTGGTCAAGGAAATGTATGGTTGAAACAGAACAGTTTATATTATCTCTGGCAGATTTTAAAAGTAGATGTCTGTGGGTAGATCCTCAGGTGGTGTAGTAGAGTATTATGCAAGCCGGGGCACAGGGGGAACCGAGTCCCAACACGATTGGCTATGTATAAGGGAAGAGAGGCCGGTCTGGGGATTATCTCTCAGCGCAGTGCTTCGATGGACTGCCGTCTCATGTCAGGCGTGCTTATGTCCTGTGGTCTCTGGGAATAGGTCCCGGAGACCCTGTGAGCCTGCCCACAAAAAAGGTTCAAATTTGAGGTGGAAATTGTATGCAAGTCAAGATTATCGAGAAAAGGTTCTATTCAAGATTTTAGGTCAATATTTTATACCACATGATTGATAAGGTCTGGTTGATCAGAATGTGTTGATTGAATTTCTAACATGATGAATTCTAAGTATTAACTAATATACTCTTTAAGACACTATTTCTACAGTAGCAACTAATTCAAACAGACTTTGGCTAATTATATCATTTGGTATTATTCAGTGTAGCCTAAATGGCAAAAATGTCACTGTAAAAATTAAATGTAATGTTGTTTCTGTATTTAGTGCGAAATGCAGAAAGAGAAAGAAAGAGTTGAAGGTTGGTGGTGGATAAACTGTTTATAGACGCTAAAATGAGGATTTTGCAGAATATTCAATGAGAGCATAAACATCTGAAATTACAACATTGTTCCATAATAACACAAGTTGTTGTGGTATAAATGAAATAAACACTGTGGTAGTAGAAAAATAATCAACTGGAGGAGGATGCTGGCATGTTTCCTTCATACGAGGACTGCATTCCTACTGAATAACAACATGACCCATATGTTTCATTTCATATATGTAAAATAATTTTAATTAAAATTTGGAAGTTTAATTAAAAGCCGTAACACAGCTATTGATGCACAATGATTAAAATGTTGTATCTCCAGCAGCTTACTGCACTCCAGTGAAACCCTTTATGGAAAGTTTCCTTTTCTTTTGATGATATGATATATTTCATTCCACATTTGCTTTACATAAAGCAAACATAGTAGCAATCACATGTCAGTAGTGTTGGATGTGACAAATGATATACTGTGCATTTCCACAATGGGAATACTTTTTGCTCTTGGTGATTATTCTGGAAGTTTCCTGCTACACTTACTGTCATCGAGTGGCATGATGGCACAAGAGTTTAGCATTGTCCCTCACAGGTCCAAAGATGCCCAGTTGATTCCTGGTCCGGTCTGTTGTGCCCTTGTGGGTTTTCTCTGGCTAATCCGGTTACCTCATACATTCCAAAGGCATGGCGCTTTCTTGTTTTGTCTAAGTGTCCATGTGTGTGTGTGCATATGTGCCCTGCAATGGATGGGTGCACTGTAAGGGGTTGGTTCCTGCCTTGCACTCTGTATTACTTGTTAAGCCCTGGCTCTCAGGCATTGAATATTAATGGATGAGCTCACAGACTTCCAATGTCACCTCTGGTATTTGCTCCATTAAATCCACACTAGTCTATATAACAGGTAAAGGATATATACAGTATCAGGTTCTAACTGACTTTGGTACATTAGGGCATTGAAGACCTACTGTGCAATTCTATAATTCAGTAAAGTCTCTCAGTGCTGCCACCTTATGGTAAACAAATACAGTCCAAAAACTGATGGAATACTGCACTCAATGTTCAAATAAATATTTGTTCTCATATTGGTTTCAGTGGTTGTTTATTTCATTTGGGTTTTTTTCCCCCTTTTAATGGATTCCATATAAAGCTCAGCGTGGGTGGTAGAGTAAAGGATATTGTGACACTCGGAGTGATAAAGGGTCGAGGCTGCTCTGTGCTTCACCTAGTATATTTAAAGGATCTGTGGAAGGTTAACTGTCCAAAACCAAGTTCCATAATTAAGGTCTCAGCATGCCATTCTCAGCCAGGTGTATGGTTGGACATCTGTCATCACCAGATGGAAGTGTAATTAGCACATGGGTTCAGCATGCTACTTTAATCCTGTCACATCCTGTGACTGACTTGTTACACATTTGTAACAACACAATAAAAGCTAAACATTTCAGTCATAATGCTCAGACTAACATTTAGCCACTTGAAAGCCTTGAGTTTGTTTTTCTATTTTTATGTTTTGTAACAGTAAAATTACAAGTGTCTGATGTTTGCTAATCTTTAGCTTAGCACAGGAGTTACAAGGCTAGCACTGATAAGCTATATTTAGTCATCAACCAGCTAAAGCAGACTTTTTTTTACTTGATAATAACATTTGACTTGCAAATCTGATGCTAAAAATACAATTGTCAAATACCTTAGGTTTTGGCTGTTCAACACAAACTACAGACCACACTAAACAAGTAAGCAAAAAGCAAAAAACTTACTTGCTGAACATGTAACACAATTAAAATGTACAATACAATAAAATGTTTGCTAAACACACTCTGTAAAAGTTCTTAAAACAAAGTCTTTATAGTATACGGATACCTAGACTTTATTCTGAACATATTCCTTGCTCAATTCACACATAAATTAGCTACAGTAATACAACAACTGTAATACATGTCAGTAACTAAACATATTTTTTTATATATAACTTTAAAGTATAAGTCTCAAACAATATTTGGGGCAATGGTGGACTGAGAACAATAAATGATACTGAGATAATAAGAGCTACTGGCATTACCAGTAGTTTAGTTTCCTACTAAATGCTCTGGAGTTTCTCCATTTATGGATAAAAGGCATTTGCCGATAGCAAAAACAGCTGGGGGTGGCAGCAGTGACACTACTGGGCATGTTCAGTCTGATTACCGTTGTAGTTTTTGCATACTGACATTCTCATTTTTCTTACTTTCAATTACAGTAGGATAACAAAGGCTTGCATTACCATATCTTTTTTTATGCCTACAACAATTCTTGTTTCTCCCTCTTTCCACCATTGCCTTAGAAGGCAACCATCCTGGCTGGAATGTTTACTTTTGCTTTTTTCTTAGGATTAAAGTAATTCCTCTCAGCTGTGGAACTCCAGTGACCCAGTGGTATAAAAATAACCCATGGCTTGGGAATGAAGCATGTGATGATTAAAGCATTAAGCAAGCTGAGCAAATAAATGTGGGGAGGTGAGTTCATCAGTGATCAAGCTGTTTTATTGGGGGTTTTTTTATTTAATAAAAAAGTACAAGATAAACTGCAACTATTTTTGTTTTCCAATTAAGTGAAAATAAATTGTACAAGTGGTGCATAGACAGAGCATGACGTAGATCCTAAAATAATTCTTGTAGTAGATTGGTCATTTTTTAGACGCAAAAATAAGGCATAAAACATTCTCATACATTTGGTTTAACAACTGCAACAATTTGAAGCTCTTCTAAAGACCTTTCTACTAGAAATACCTGACACTATGGTAGATGTCTTCATCGTTTTGCTCTGTCATTACACTACAGCAGGAGTTTCTCCATGATGACCTTGCAGGTTCCCATCCAAACTGACAGCTAATTAACACATGGCCAATGTGTTAACCTATGACCATACCCGCTGTTTTGAGTGTGCGTCTGACTACAACACCACTTGTACAACGAAAAACACACTTCAACATGGATGAGCTATTTTTCTCAAAATTAAACAAATAATTTAATCAGAAAGATTTAGCTATATATTCAATCCTCTCTATCTGCCTTCCAACTATCAAAATTCTCACTATTTATGAGGTATTTAATACTATAACCTGCTATCCAAACATGTAATCTGCACCCCGCGCACCCCGCACTTTCCTTGTATGAGTAAAAGTAAAGCAAACAATGAAAATACAGTACTGTGCAAAAGTCTTGGACCACCATTAGATTTATCAATGGTATAATAACCATACATGACATATTGTCAATGACTGGACGCAAAAATTTTAAACTTGTATTTGTCACTCCATAAAACTATTTTCCACTGATCTTGATTTCAGTCTTTGTGAGCGTTAGCATATCTTAGATTTTTCACCTTGTTCCTCTTTTGAAAAAATGGTTTCTTGTCTGCTGCCCTTCCAAAACGACCATTCTTGATCAAGCTTCTTCAGACTGTAGAAAATTCAGCTTGGCATCCCAATAAAGCTGCCAGATGCTGCTATTGCTCGAGTGTAAGAGAAGGTCACATTAAATGCTCGCCACTGAAGCCTGTAGAAGCTGTTTTTCTGATTCTTTCAGTTTTTTAATACTTCATACAAATTTCTTGTATTTTTTTTTCTCTAATAAAGAAACTGAAAAATAATTATATGGTCATTATACCATTGCTAAAACAATGATATATCTAATCTTTCTTTGACTTCTCCAGTGCATTTAACACCATCCAACCTCTCAGGCTGGGGGAGAAGATGGATAAAATGAATGTGGATAAGTCTATGATCTCCTGGGTCTTGGATTACCTTTCTGAGAGGCCTCAGTATGTACAACTAGGAACCTGTCAGTCTGATCTTCTAGTGAGCAGTGTGGGAGCACCGCAAGGGACTGTTCTCTCCCCCTTCCTCTTCACCCTGTACACCACTGACTTCCAGTACAGGTCAGACCTCTGCCATCTTCCAGAAATTTTCGGATGACTCTGCAGTGGTAGGGTGCATCAGGGATGGACAAGAAGGTGAATACATACACCTGGTCAACAGCTTTGTTGATTGGTGTGAGACGAACCAGCTGCTCCTCAATGTGACCAAAACCAAGGAGATGGTTATGGACTTCAGGAGGAAGAGGACCACGGTAAATCCTGTCACCATTAAGGGTCAGTCAGTTGAGCAACTTGACACCTATAAGTATCTGGGTGTCCTACTGAACAACAAACTGGATTGCAAGGCCAACGTAGAGACCGTATACAGGAAGGGGATGAGCAGACTCTACTTTCTGAGGAAGCTCAGTTCCTTTAATGTGTGCAGCAAACTACTAGTGATCTTCTACCAGTCAGTTGTCGCCAGCACTATCTTCTTCGCTGCAGTTTGCTGGGGAAACAGCATCAGAGGAGGAGACAAGAATAAGCTCAACAAACTGATCAGGTTCAGTTCTGGGCTGCTCACTAGATGGTTTTGAGGAGGTGGCTGAAAGGAGAACACTTAACAAACTCACTGCTATTCTGGACAACACTTCACATCCTCTACATGATCAGACAGAGGAGCACCTTCAGTAATAGACTCATCCAGCTCCGCTGTAACAAGGAGAGGTTCAGGAGATCATTCATAACAACAGCTATCACACTGTACAACTCTTCTCCACTGTGCCGGGTCATTACTGCCTAAGGATCATACTTTTTGCTATAATTATATTATAACACTGCTCCATATGTATATTTATATCTTGCTCTCCCCTTTTTGTCTGACTTTGCTGCTGTAAAACAGGAATTTCCCTCTGGGATTAATAAAGTCATCCATCCATCCATCCATCCATCCATCCATCCATCCATCCATCCATCCATCCATCCATCCATCCATCCATCCATCCATCCATCCATCCATCCATCCATCCATCCATCCATCCATCCATCCATCCATGGAAAGAAAGAAAGAAAGGAAAGAAAGACAGAAAAGCATAAAGAAAGAAGAAAGAAAGAAATCAAGAAATTAAAGACAAATGAAAGAAAGAAAGAAAGACAGAAATAAAGAAAAGACAAATACAGAAAGAAAGCAAAGACAGAAAGAAATGAAGGAAAGAAAGAAAAAGAAAGAAAGAAATGAAAGACAGAAAGACATCAAGAAAAAGAAGAAAGAAAGAAGAAAGAATCAAAGAAACGAAAGAAAAGACAGAAAGAAAGAAAAATAAAGAAGAAAGAAGAAAGAAAGGAAAGCAAGAAAAGAAAGAAATCCAGACAGACATCCAATACATCAAGAAAGAAATAATAAAGCAAGCAAGTAAAGCCAGACAGCAATCCATAATCCAGCCATCCATTCCATCCATCCATCAATCATCAAAGACAGCAAGAAAGAAAGAAAGACAGACATAACAGAAAGGCCAGCAATAAAGCAATCAATCACAAGAAATGCAAGCAAGCAAGTAAATCCAGCAAGAAAGAAAGAAGGAAGTAACAATCAAGAAATCCAATTCATACAATCATACAATAAAGAAAAGCAATCCAGACATCCATCAATCCATCAATACATCCATGACATCATCCATCCATCCATCCATCCATCCATCCATCAGACATACATCCATCCACCATCCATGCATCAATACAGAAATCCATAAAGTACCGAAAAAATTCAAGAAAGAATAAAGAAATAAATTTACATCCAATCCATCCATCCACCACCATCATCCATCCATCCATCCATCCATCCATCCATCCATCCATCCATCCATCCATCCATCCATCCATCCATCCATCCATCCATCCATCCATCCATCCATCCATCCATCCATCCATCCATCCATCTATCTATCTATCTATCTATCTATCTATCTAATGGTGGCCTTAGACTTTTGCACAGTATTGTAGGTCTCCTACTATCTGAATATTCACTATTGAAGCCTGTTTCCAGAATAATGTACATACAGATAAAGGGGTTCGGCTGTACTGTAGTTTGAAATTTCTACATGTTAACTCAGATATGGACATGTCGGAGTTTATCACTATTAAATACATCGTCTTGATGCATGCTCAATAATCCAGGTAAGAAAATCCCAGAAGTTGAATCTGTTCATCTGGACATAGATTTTGTCAGAGAAACGTTTCATCACTCATCTAAGGGACTTCAGTCTCAGCAGTTGGAAAACTTCTCCAATCTTATATACAGCACCTTTGCATAACGACTGGTACCAGCAGGATTGGGGAAGGGCTGCGATGGCTCCATTGTAAGATGGTGAGAGGTGGGGGGCCTCAGAGTGCACCTCTCACCATCTTACAATGGAGCCATCGCAGCCCTTCTCCAATCCTGTGTGAATGGCACACGTGGCCATTGTTGTTAATGGCTATGTCAATATGCATATTAAACTGATCACCGGTCCCATTGTTATGCAATGGTGCTGGTACCAGTCGTTATGCAAAGGTGCTGTATATAAGATTGGGGAAGTTTTCCAACTGCTGAGACTGAAGAAGTTACTTAGATGAGTGATGAAACGTTTCTCCGACAAAATCTATGTCCAGATGAACAGATTCAACTTCTGGGATATCAAATACATCGTGAACAGGTAAAATGTCAGTTCTTTTGCTGTGAACTGGTTAAAGTAAAAGAAAAATACAGCATAGTCAACAGTATATGGACAATTTTCTAATTAGTAAATCCAACAATTTCAGCCATGCCCATTGCTAACATGTACATTAAAAAAGCAAACATGCAACCTCTGAGGACAAATGTTTGTAACAGAATGGATACCGATGAGTCCAGTTACTTTCAGCATGGCCTATCATAGGCTGCCTTTTCAACAAGCCAGGTCATCATGTTTTTCATAATGAACCTTAAAGGCTGTTGCCATTAAATGGAACGTCTCGCCATGCGATCTCACAATATGGGACTGCTCTGTTGAAGTTATCTCTTTACTAGCCTACTAGCCTTTACTAGCCCCTGTTCCAACTTTTTTTAGAATGTGTTGCAGGCCTGATATGCTGGAATGTTTATTAACAAATAAAATGAAGTAAAATGAATGAAATGACCAGAAAATACAAAAACATAAAATATCTTGGGTTCATACTGTCTGCAATGAAATACAAGTCATTTTTCATTTTCCATACCATCCCATCTTTTTTGATTTGGGGTTGTATACTATACACATTATATTACCCATGGTTTGGAATGAGATGTTTAACAAGCACTCGCCTACAGTACTGTATAGATATAACCTTTATAAGTAGAAAAGGGCACTCTGAAGTTCACCTGCAAACCCTGAATGTGAACTCATGCTGTAATGAAGGTCAATAGATTGCTAAATACAGGGGGTAGAATTGTGCTTGCTGTAGGCTTTTGTGTAGAAAGTGCTGTTGTTGGAGTGTACACATACACATGGCATTTCAGCATGTTTTGTTCCTCTGTAGGCCACATCAGTAGGGTAGCTTTCGGGCAAGTCCTGGACATTAACAAAGCTTCTGAGTCATCAGCATGGTCTACTCCATTATATTGGTTGAGTTAGGTGGGATGTTGAGTTGTTCACTCCTTTTTTCACATCCATTCATGTGTATAATGTTTTTCTGGTTCTTTTGCGCATGTTCTTGTAGTTTTAGAAAAGTTTTACATGGATTTATTTGATATCTTATTGATTTGCACTCATGATTACATAATGCCAGGCCTGGCCAAGAGAAGGAGACATATGCACAAACCTTTAGGCAAACAGTTCAGGGCAAATCCAGAGCACAGATGAATGAGCAGGCAGAAGTCAAACACCGGCAGGTAATTAGATCAGGCCAGTAAATCCAAAGGGCAAGACAAATGGGAAATCGTAAAGTGGAGCAAGATTCTAGGTTGGGAACAGAGCTAAAACATACACAAATGAACACACAACAAGCAGGTGCTGGGATTCAGGAATGAAGGAAGGCAAATCAGAACGTGGGATCTTGGAGACTTGGCACATGGAGTTTGGTACACTGGATGAGGAAGTGTGAGGCATGACACACAACATTCTGATTATTGGCTTGCATATTTACTAACATATTCAATTATATGTACAACATTCACAAATTTAAAGAAACTTTGCAGTGTTTTGCGGAGTTTTTCTTTCTTCATTTATAGACATTGCTCCGAATCATGCTTAACCACCAGAGGGAGCTATTGTTAGCATGAAATTACCAAATTTAAAACATGCAAGACAAAGCTAGTTTAATCTTGTGAACTACACGCCGTAAATTTCACAAATAACACTCGTACATCTATTCAATTTCTGTCTTCCATAGAAAGACATATGTAAATTATGAATGTACAGGCTTTACATATGAGCTTTGTTATTTTTAGCTTTCAATGTTCGACTGTTGCAGACAGATAAAAAGTATCGCACTATGCTGGGCTGTAAAAGGACAGTTAGTATGAATACTATAATAAATAATACATGTAAAAAAGTTACTGTTGTTACTGATATAAAATGCTATTCTTATCAAAGTGATAAGTGATTTTGTGTGTGATCATTTTCACAGTGTAAATAAGGTCTTGGCTAAAAAGGATAGCTATGATGTCAGGCTATGAATAATTGAAAACAACACTGAATAAATTTTGGTCGCTTGTTTTCATAAAACACTATCATTTCATTAGTGAAAACAGTGAAAGTACGTGTATCAGACCAAATGTCCACAGTTCTTCTGTAATCATGCGATAGGCTGTACATCTACAAAGTATACAGGGTTTTATAAGTGGTCGATTAGTTAATAAGCAAAATTATGAATATAAAAAAGTAGTTATTTTAGAATTTTACTTATAAAATAGTAGACCATGGATGGACTGGTGTACATTCAGGGCGTCTTTGTGCCTATGCCATGTGTTCTCTGAGCTCTAGGAATAGGGACCACTGTTCCACTAACCAGGAAATGTGGGGCCAAAATGTGGAATAAAAGACAAAACAAAACAAAAAAAAAACCCATATGGAAAACTCAGTATACAGTTACGCTACAGGCAGATATGTAAATGATTACAGGTGTTTTCTGATTAGACACTGAGTCTTGCCACAAGAGAGAATATACGTGCCTTATAAAAAGGCTGTCAGAAGCTAACTTTGTGTAGTGCACCTCTTGGTGAGAGATTGTTGACTGCTAGACATGCCTCTATGACACACGCGAAGACAATTTGCCCAGTTGACAGACTTTGAGAGGGGGTGCACCATTGGACTCGATGAATTGCCGCCAACTAGGCCATTCTGACTTAGCTGTTAGGAGATGTTGGAAGCAGTAATTCCATGAGAGCATGCACACACGGTGAACAGGCTCCGGACAGCCCAGACAGACCACCAATAAAAGGATTGTTTGAACCAAAAACAACCACAAGCACCTCCCACAATTCCATATTGCAACATCCAGACACAGGTGGTACCTTCAGTACAGACCCCTGTGTCTGTGCAGCCCATTTTTAGGTGCTTATCAGAAGGAAATTTCTTGTCACAGCACCCATTACGTGTCCTGCTAGTGACAGCCAGCCACCATTGCCTTCGTTTGTAGTGGTGTTGTGAATGAGAATCCTGGTTCTGTTTGGGATCCAACGGGCCGGGTTCAAGTATGGAGTCATCGTACTGAGTGTTTTAATCCTGCATTTGCTGTGGAGCAACAAACTGCCCTAACTGGTGATGTGATGATCTGTGGAGCCATTGCATACAGTTGGTCGCCCCTAATAGTGATGTGTGGGACACTAACAGCCCAATGATATATGCAGGACTTCAGATTGGCATTTTTCAGAGGGATAATGCTCAGCCACACACAGCAAGGGTTTCCCAGGAATGTCTCTGTCAGATTGCAGCATTTCCTTAGCCGGCCAAGTCACCAGATTTATATCCAATCAAGCATTTACAGGTCAGCTGGGACACCAGTGTTTGCAGTTTACAAATATGCAGAATCTACAGGCCCAGCTGCAAGATTTGTGGGCAAAAGTGTCATAGATTATCATATAGAACCTGTTTGCCTCCGATGCCCAACCGTATCTCATCTTGTATCCAGGCTAGAGGGGACCGAACAGGGTACCACAGCCTCCTTTCAATTGTACAGTTTTCCAAAGTAAAGTTATCCTTTAGCTATAATATTGTAATCACTTACATATATCATCATTACTTCATACATATAAAGTTTCATTCGATTCCAACAACTCCTTCGTGGAAGGTTATTTCTCAATGAGTGTATAACACTAGATGCAAAAATACACTTGGTGGTGTAAATTAAATTCAAATTAATTGCAAATGTAAAATAATTGCAATTAAAATAACTTAAAACCCCTCAGTAGTTTAGTATATTATGTAGGTAATGCACTATTCATGATCTGCTACTAAATAAGAAAGTAAAAACAAATTTGTTCCATGCGGTGGGCAAAAAACATTTTTTAATCAGGAGTTTTACATCATATTTTAATGAACTCTTTTGAACAAATTATTGACAATAACTACAGTTCAAGTAACTAAAAACCAGTGACTCGTCTGAAAGAGCCAACAACAGCACAGGTAGCACTCCAGTCACGGTATCTCCTGTATTCTCCAGGTTTTAGGAAGTACTGTCTGCCCCTGTAACTGGGAAATTCATAGAAAATCCAGTAGCCACTCATGACGTTACAGGAGTAAACATAACGATGGTGGAAACGATCAGGTACACAAGGGCAGTCCTCCGTGAACTCCATCACATGACCACTGAGGCCAGCTTTCTCATAAATCTTTAATCTGTACATGCCCTGATACTGTAGGAGTCAGAAAATGAAAGGTGTTATTCAAAAAAAAATATGTTAAACCCATTGTTTATTAATTATCCTTTTGAGCATTCATTACTTATTATCATGGACTAAACATTTTTTTTCTCAAACACAGTCTAAACTCTGCCACAGTTGTTGACACCCCTTTATTTAGGACTTTTTGCAGCCTTCCTATGCTAAGATAACAGTTAGAGTTTTTTTTACAACTGGAGACTGGAGAAACGTATCAAAGCATCTGAGGCCAGCACTCCATAAAAGATCTCTCCAGATCCAAGGCACATCCTTGTGCACTCTCCTCTCCAGCTCATCCCACAGGTTGTCAGTGCTGTTTAGATCAGGGAACTGGAGTGGCCATGGGTAAAACATTGATTCTGTTGTCAGTAAACTATTTTTGTGTTGATTTTGAGGTGCTTTGGATTATTGCACTATTGCAGCACTTGGTTAAAATATTTTTTTTTAATTACATGTCTACTGTTGTCAGGAGAAACTGGAAAATCTGATACATTATATGAGCAAATGCATGTAAATGCCCCTTCTAACCACCTGTTCAGTGTTATTCAATAGAATGTGTTGTACGGAACACCTCAGTAAAACTCCACACTAATACCCATGTTTTTGAATGCAATGGGTGTAATTGTAGGCTGTATAGTGCACCATGACTATATCATGTAGTGCCACAAGTAATCCACTGATTGGAGGACGCCAGCCAATATAGAATGAAACAAAGCTCACCACTGGAATTAGGCGACAGGATCGTATAGAGCTGCTGAACCCCATCCATTTCAGATAGTCAGGATACTCCCCTTTTCTCATGAAATACTGGTGGCCCATGTAATTTGGTCTTTCATAGATCATGAAGCAACCACTCTCCACCCTGATGGAATTGCAGTGGCTGAAATAAGAGTGCAGGTCTGTGCAGTCGTTGCCACACTCATAACTACGGCCTTGGAAATTCCTATCCTCATAAAATATAATCTGTAAAATATAGCAGCATTAACATTAGTCATCCCGGTGATGTCATCTCACAAGAACTATAAGGCAATTGACAGAAAATGTGAAGTACCACTGAAATCCTACCCTGCCCATGGTGCCCACTGAAGAGATTCTCCATGTTTCCCAAGCTTTTTATAGTGCTTTGCACAAACAATGTATTGTCATTCAAATCAACACAGTTGTTTACACACATGGTTCAACTACAACATGCTGACAGATGTGTGAGAGAACAGAATTCAAAGAAAAAACAACTGAATAAATGACAATAAATATCTACTAGTTTTGGTGATATAGATACACAGTTGGAAGAATGGACGGATGTAGTGCTGGTGTATTACAATAGTTTGATAACAAAACGGAACATTTTTCACTGAATGTTTTGAATAACAGTGACCACAACCCACATGCAAAGAATCTCCTCTCGAAACCAAAAACACTGCTGCTCTTTACTGCCCTTGAAATGTGCGGCATTATTACATTGCATACTCTTAAAACAAAGGTTTAATGAAGGCTACAGTTCAGTGGTGGGTCTCCAATGAATCCACGATCATAGGGAAACAACAATGCATAAGCACCACTAATTTTATTCAGTACACAAACACACAATTAATGATAGCAGAGGTAATGCAGTAGGTTATGATCATGATCTAGCTCATAGATCTGTAAATGACCTGATCTGTAAATGTATAAAATATACATAAACCCCATGATCCTGGATTTATGTGGCACCCTGTATATAAACAGAATGGGTTTGTATGTTCAGTAAGTAATATATAACTCACATAACAGACATGACATGTGTAAATATACTGACCAAACAAAAAATTAGTCACCCGTGACTGAAATTTACCTAATGGTTTTGTCTTTTGGCCACAATTCTGACAAGAAATTTCTGTAGACTAGGTATTTTGCCAATGCTGGTAGACCTTTACAACTGTGTGCTTCGATACACCTGCAAATTCAGCTACTTCCTGGCATCCCCAAATGCTATCACTCCTTTTTGCCATTAACCTCGGTTTTGCAAGCCATTTTTCACACATTGAACTCTACTGTACTACCTTTTCTCAATCTATGAATCCTATGTGTTCTGCCCTTGAGGCCACATATGATGAAGGTGATTATGGGTTGAATCATGCTAAGCAAAAGAACTGTATTCATTACAGCATGTTAATGATGGAGCGTTGATTATAACAACCTCTAATGGCAATGTAGGATGGATAGAGATCTAGTACAGCCCTCTCAGAAAGCTTGATGGTCTGTTCTGTCATTCCAAAAGTCATAAGCCTATTTTGAAATATACATTACATACAGTATGTATAGAAAATTGTCTTGTATCTTGAAATATTTTATTTCTTTTCTGCAAAACCTTCAAATAAGTAGAAAAAAGTTAACATTTCTGAAAATCTAGAATAATATGGTTGAAAAATGCATCAGCCCCCAATTTAAAACTTGCTAGAGCCAACTTTTTCTACAGCCATCAGTCTGTTTGAGTTCCTCTCTATAAGCTTTGCACACCTAGACTGGAGAATATTTGTCCATTCTTCCTATAGCATAAATGTTCTTCAGTTAAATTTCATGGTGAATGACAATACATTGCTCTCAAGCCCTTCCACAGATTGTTTATTGAATTTAGGTCAGGGCTCTGACTTGGCCACTCTTCTTCTTATTCTTAAGCTACTTTCCACTTTGTAGTAATGCTCTGAACAGTACTCGGAGGGATATTTAAAACCACCGAAGTATTTTTGTATCCTCCTAACTTGTATCTTTCTGCATCTTTCTGGAGCCTTTTTGAAATCATCTCTCCAACTGTGGTGTATGATTTTTTCGATTACAATTCACTAGTGGAGGAGAAGCTGGTTTTATTTTGAAGTAATCAAAACCACTACAATTGATATCAGATGGGGACAAATAGTACAAATAGTATAAAATCAGATGGGTTTTCAAAACACAATTACATCACAAAACCACAGAGCATAAGTTCAAGATTAGTTAAGGGTTATTATTTAACTTATAATAATAATAATAATAGTAATATCATAATAATCATATAGCATTATCATTATAATCAGTACAAATAAGGACTCTACATTATAGCCTCTGGTGTCATCTAATAATGAAAACAAAATTGAAAAGCTGGTGTTATAAACTTAAAAATGTCTCTGGACTGAGATATATTTGCATATTTCAATGCAATGTTTTCAAATGGATAAAGTAACTGAAAATATGAAGGCAAAGCATGTAACAAGTATAACAAGTATAAATTCGTGTTTTAAAAAACATTTTATAACATAACCTTATTGTTTGAAGTAACATTTCATTTTAGTACGTATACAATATGCGTTTGATGGAGCCCACACACGCACTCGCACCTCCCCAATCTCTGAATCTTGTGTACTCTCCTGGCATTATCAGGTACATTCTGCCAGCATAGTGAGGCTGCTCGAAGAAGAGCCAGTTTCCACTGATTACTTTACAGGAGAAGATATGGGTTGTGTTGAAAGTATCCCTTACATTAGGGCAGTCTTCGATGAGATCTATCATCTGACCACCATACTCCATTCTCTCAAAAAGGTGCATTTCATATGAGGACCCCTGCATCTGTTCGGAGAAAGAAAATGTGTGTCTGTATAAGCTTATCTAAGTAATGTTAATCATCTAACTCCCTATACATTCTATGAGATCAAATACATTATTTGCTGCTAATATTGTACAGTATTTTTGTAACATTAAACGTTACTTCTTTGAGAAACATAACAATTCACCATATGTATTGAGCGGCAAGAAGATATAAAGTCATTCATGCCCATCCACTGCTGGAATTCAGGATACTCTCCTCTGTTCAGGAAATATTGCAGACCGAAATAATGTGGTTGTTCATAAATCATGAAGCAACCGCTCTCCACCCTAATGGAGTTGCAGCGGTGTAGGTAACAGAGCATATCAGCACAGTCATTGCAGCACTCATAATAATGACCTCCGAAATTCCTGTCTTCATAAAAAATGATCTGGAACATGGTAGACACAAAAAAACACTGTAAACAGCATATAACATGCATGCATGTTTAGAACACAAACTGGTTATTACGTAGAATAAAATCACTAGCTAAACTTATGTAAAGCCATGTTTGTATACCTTTCCCATTGTGCACTTAGTGTAGTCATTTTCTGCCTGTGTGAAGAGATTTTTTATATATAGTGAACATGAAGTGCAGATTCTGCAAGTGCTATTCATATTGTAATTACTGAGAATGCACTTGTTCCAGTGTTTCACCTTACATAGGATATTTTATGACCTGAGAGGATTCCAGAGAGGGTTTTATATTTCATCCTGTCTAATGCTTAGGGAATTTAACTTGTTAGTAAATAGATAGTACACACACACACACACACACAAAAGATGATGATCATCAAAGTTCATTATGAAATATCTAATATGGGGGTGGGCAACATTTAAAAAATGTCTGGCAATATGTCTGCATGCTTTTATTCAAGTCATGCAGGGGCTACCCCTGATTCCTCTCATCAGCTCTTTGAAGATCAGGTATAATCAGGTTTAGCTCATTCTTGGTTGGAATGAAACCTGCACCCACATAGTCTGTTTGAGGATAATATTGTCCCCCCTTGATCTATTAGCAAGCAGTTAAAAAGATACTAGCATCAAATATTCAAGCCAATTAAACTCTACAAATAAAACAAGGTCCCATTCCTAGGAGGTCCTCGTTTACGAATGTTTTCTATGATTGAATCTTGTAATGGTGTCAACACTGTTGTTTAACGTACATTTTCCAGAGGGACAGAATGAACACAATCAGCAAAAACTACAATACACCCATGTGTCTGGTCTGATGAGCACAATGTCCAGACTGTATCATTAGTGCTTCCAGCAAAAGCTGGCCCATTGACAGCTACTGGTGGGCTTGTTCAGATAGAGCTAGAAAAATAAAACACTGCATGTAGAGTTTTCATAGTTTAATACTTTGTACATGGCTTCTTATACTTTAAAAATGTTGTGTTTGCAAACTGTAGTGAGTGAATGTTGTCACTGACCACATTCAGATCTGTTTCATTTCCTGGATGACTGTTTGTAGTGCCTAATAAATCATAAAATATACCATTCATGAAACCGAATTAATAGCAGGGTTCCATTTTTTTTAATAATAACTTAAAATGAAGTTTATTTTGTCTATTCCAAATGCAAATAGGGCCGCATGACGGTGCAGTGGTTAGCTCTGTCACCTCACAGTTCCAGAGACCCAGGTTCAAGTCCTGGCCCGGCTACTGCCTGTGTGGGGTTTGCATGTTCTCAGTGTCTGCATGGGTTTCCTCCCACATTCCAAAGGCATGCCTTAGGTGTGAGTGAGTGCCCTATGATGGGCTGGTGCCTTGTCTAAGGTTGGTTCCCGCCATGTTCCCTGTGCTGCCAGTGAGGTCCGGCCCCAAGCAAAACTGAAATGCGTGGATTGCCAGTGTGTGAATAATGACAGCAAAAAAGACATTTTAAAGAACAATTATTCTGGAGTGAATAGATAGTGAATGGATCTAAGTCACTCTGGAGAAAAAAAACAAACTCAAAAAGGACAGCTTGCGGATTTTATTCAGGGTTACCAGGGGCCTGGAGCTTATATCAGAACTTACTGGCTACATCCAGGAGAGAGTGCTAGTCCATCGCACTGTTCTATAATCATACCACCTGATCTTTATTTGACAGTGCCAGCAACAGGAGCTGCTCGGAGCGGTACATCCATAGATAAACTCTAGTTTTGAAATATGAGTGGATATTTTATTATTTTACTAAGCTTGAAAAAACTGAATAAAATTCAGTTTTCCATTACTTTTTTTCCTAATATACAGTACTGTGCAAAAGTTTTAGTCCATCATTAGATTAGATATACCATTGTTTTAGTAATGGTATAATGACCATATATAATTAATTCTAAGTGTCTTTATTAGAATATAACCAGAAGATACAAAAAATTTGTATGCTTTATAATTATAATTATTTATAGGCTACAGTGGCAAGTATTTAGTGTGACCTCCTCTTACACTTGGAGCAATAGCAGCATCTAGCAGCTTCATCTTGACACTTCTACTTCAAGCGCGGCTGCGTTTGAACACACTGAGGTGATTAAACTGAGGAAGCGTCCCTTTCGAAAAGGGCAGAGATAGCGCTGAAGCGCGGCAGCGATTGAACAGTCTGAGGCGATTAAACTGAGGAAGCGTCCCTTTCGAAAAGGGCAGAGATCGCCTGAAGCGCAGCAGTGTTTCAACAGTCTGACGCGATTAAACTGAGGAAGCGTCCCTTTTGAACAAGGCGGAAATCGGCGCTGAAGCGCGGCAGCGGTTGAACAGTCTGAGGCAATTAAACTGAAAGGGCGTCCCTTTCGAACAGGGCACAGATCGGTACTGATGAGCGGCAGCGGTTGAACACTCTGAGGCGATTAAACTGAGGAAGCATAACTTTTGAAAAAAGCAGAGATCGGCGATGAAGCGTGGCAGGGTTTAGACACTGTGATGCGATTAAACTGAGGAAGCCTCCCTTTCGAACAGGATAGAGATCGGCGCTGAAGCGCGGCTGCGTTTGAACACACTGAGGTGATTAAACTGAGGAAGCATCCCTTTCGAAAAGGGCAGAGATAGCGCCGAAGCCAGGCAGCGTTTGAACAGTCTGAGGCGATTAAACTGAGGAAGCTTCCCTTTTGAACACAGCAGAAATCGGCGCTGAAATATATTGGAAGTGGGATTCAAAATATATTGCAAGTGGGATGGCATTCGATTACCTTAATTAAATATTTTGGAAGTAGGATTCTAAATATATCGCAAGTGGGATGGCATTCGATTACCTCAATTAAATATGTTGGAAGTAGGAAGCAAAATAAATGGCAAGTTGGATGACATTCTATATCATTAAATATATTTCAAGTGGGATTCAAAATATATTGCAAATGGGATAGCATTTGATTACTTTAAATAAACATATTGGAAGTGGGATTCAAAATAGATTGCAAGTGGGATGGCATTTGATTTCCTTAATTAAATAACTTGGAAGAGGGATTCAAAATATATTGCAAGTCTGAGGCATTCGATTACCTTAATAAAACATATTGGAAGTGGGATTCAAAATATATTGCAAGTGGGATGGCATTCCATTACCTTAATTAAATACATTGGAAGTGGAATTCGAAATATTTTGCAAGTGGGATGGGATTTGATTACTTTAATTAAATATATTGGAAGTGGGATTCAAAATATTTTGCAAGTGGGATGGGATTTGATTACTTTAATTAAATATATTGGAAATGGGATCATCAGATCTCAACTTTGGAGTGAGCTAGAACCTCCAAATTTGCGTTCCTCTTTAGGTCTTGGCCTCCTTAACCCATGGTGCAGGTTTGGTGAAGATTGAAGAAAAAAGATTTTTAGGCCCAAAAAACCTCAAAGGGCCCTTAGAGGTTTCTTGGGCCAAATTGTTGAGTTTCTCTGATCATCCTCAGACTTGCAACATGGGTTAAGGAGGGTTAAGACTTGAAGAGGAACGCAAACTTGGAAGTTCTAGCTCACTCCAAAGTTGAGATCTGACGATCCCAATTCCAATATATTGCAAAGGTAAAAAATATACTGGTTTTGGACACTGCAATTTAGACAGTTAAACCCTTGGTAGTGGTTAAGAGACAGGTGCACTGCATGAAAAGTGTGTCTCTCAATCAGTACCAAGGGTTTATTTGTCTAAATTGCAGTGTCCAAAACCAGTATATTTTTTACCCATGCAATATATTGGAAATGGAATCGTCAGATCTCAGCTTTGGAGTGAGCTAGAACCTCCAAGTTTGCGTTCCTCTTTAGGTCTTGGCCTCCTTAACCCATGGTGCAAGTTTGGTGAAGATTGAAGAAAAAAGATATTTAGGCCCAAAAAACTCAAAGGGGTACCCCTTAGGGTTTTGGAATGTACGTTCCTTTCTAAGTCTCCATGTCCCCAACCTATGTTTGAGTTTGAGGAAGATCAGAGAAACTCAACAATTTGGCCCAAAAAAACTCTCTCTCACTCCAAGGCTGAGAATCAATGACCCCAATTACAATATATTTCAATAATAAAAAATATATAGGTTTTGGACACCAAGATTCTGACTATTGAGCCATTGATAGTGACTGAGGGACAAAGATTCGAGCAAAATCCATGCAGACTTAGCCCCTGGGCTTATGCCTTTCTCAGAAATACTGAAGGGCCTTACAAATTCTCACAAGGTTCTAGAGCCTTGTGAATGAATGTCATCCCATTTCCAATATAATGAAAGGAAGAAAGACATGCAGGGTTTGGACGATTAATGTCATCCCAACTTGCAATATATTTTGAATCCCAATTGCAATATATTTAATGATATAGAATGTCACCCCACTTGCAATATATTTTAAATCCCAATTGCAATATATTTAATGATACAGTATGGGATCCCACTTGCAATATTGCTTACATCCCAATTACTATATATTTAAATCAGGTAGTGCAATGTCATCCCATTTGCAATATAATCTGAGGAAGCGTCCCTTTCGAAAAGGGCAGAGATCGTGCTGAAGTGCAACAGCTTTTGAACAGTCTGAGGCGATTAAACTGAGGAAGCGTCCGTTCTGATCAAGGTGGAAATCGGCGCTGAAGTGCGGCAGCGTTTGAACAGTCTGAGGCAATTAAACTGAGGATGCGTACCTTTTGAAAAAGGCAGAGATCGGCACTGAAGCGCGGCAGGGTTTACACACTGTGAGGCCATTAATCCAAGAAATCATCCCATTTGAACAGGACAGAGATCGGCGCTGATGCGCGGCAGCGTTTGAACACACTGAGTCGATTAAACTGAGGAAGCGTCCCTATCGAACAGGGTAGAGATCGCGCTGAAGCCCTTCAGTGTTTGAACAGTCTGAGGCGATTAAACGAAGCAAGCGTCTCTTTTGAACAAGGCGAAAATCGGGGCTGAAGCGCAGCAGCATTTGAACAGTCTGAGGCGATTAAACTAAAAAAGCGTCCATTTCGAACAGGGCAGAGATCGGCTCTGATGTGCGGCAGCGCTTGAACACTGAGGCGATTAAACTAAAAAAGCGTCCATTTCGAACAGGGCAGAGATCGGCTCTGATGTGCGGCAGCGCTTGAACACTGAGGCGATTAAACTGAAAAAGCGTCCCTTTCGACCAAGGCACAGATCGGTGCTGATGCGCGGCAGGGTTGAACACTCTGAAGCGATTAAACTGAGGAAGCGTACCTTTTGAAAAAAGCAGAGATCAGACAATCGTAATCGAATCGAACAGAGATCGGCGCTGAAATATATTGGAAGTGGGATTCAAACTTTATTGCAAGTGGGATGGCATTCGATTACCTTGATTAAATATCTTGGAAGTAGGATTCTAAATATATCGCAAGTGGGATGGCATTCGATTACCTTAATTAAATATGTTGGAAGTGGGAAGCAAAATAAAT